>CM045885.1:3713615-4066115 GCA_025169545.1 Anguilla japonica
GAATGACAAAGAGTCTTTGCATGAACAGGAAGTGAGGCGGTTTTTCTGAGCAGTGGCGCCTGTAGGCTGCTGTTTAATCGCACCCCCCCCCCCCCCCCCCCCCCCCCCCCCCGACTCCACAGGAAGGTGACACCGCACCTCAAACTGCACAGCAGACGGTTCGAAGTCTCCGCTGAGGCACAGCACATCGCCGTCTGCGCGAGAGAACCCACGCACGACGGAAGAATAGGAGATGTGTCAACTGCCCACACTTTCGTTCGGATGGCTGTTCATTTTGAAACCTATACTTTTATCTATCAGTCTATTTATCCTCCAGATGACTCATTTTTACCTCTTTTAAAGTAGTTGTCCGTCTATGCGCTCATCTGCCTGTCTTTTCATCTACAGACTTGTTTTCAGGATCCATTGCTGATTGTATTTATGGCTGAGTAGGAAAGCTTCATACTGACAGTAATGACTTTGCATGAAGCGAAACACGCATGGAGCACAGGCTGAAGTGGCACAGAGAGAGACGGTCCATTTCTCATTTTTACCACCATGGTTAACCCTAATAAGGTTTACACTTGATGTGTGACGATTAGTCACATTTTAAATATGTGGTACGAATCTCATTATCACGCACAATTTTTGTTTAGCCCTTTTCTATAAAACTTGTATTTAAGTATATCTTCAGAGCTGCCCAAGTATATAACCATTAAATGTACCACTAAACTAAAACTAACTAATACTACTACTACTACTACTACTACTAATGATCATAATAATAATAATAATAATAATAATAATAATAATAATAATAATAATAATAATAATAATAATAATAATAAATCACAATACCCTGACATATCTGATAATATTGAGAGCCTAATACAAAGTTCCTCCTTGAGTTTTGATGAATGAACCATACAATAAGAAATATAATGTTCCCCCCTCAAACTGAACACAGTGATTCCATAATGCATCAACTGTGTTTCATAATGTATCATGATACATTTTTCAGTTGATATTGCATAATGCTTAACATATTCATCTCATGGTATAGCACTATGAGTTTTCTGACTCTTACAGAAATCAAGTTCTCACAAAACATGTAATCCATTGCAACAACAGGACCTTTCAAAAATTACTTTTAATTTATTGAAGTTTGTTGTACATTGATATAATGAAAACATTTCAAATGCACTTCAAGAAATCTAAAAATAAAATAATAATATACACCACCAAAAATATTGGTTAAAATAGCCATACAAATAAATGTATACAGTATATTCAACTCTCCCACAAAAAAGCCAAAAAACCTGTGCATGTCAGATATCACATCACCATAAAAGCACCCATGGTGTTAACAGGGCCTGCTCTATGGAGAGGCAGTAAGGGTGCGAAAGAGAACTTAATGTGATTCTGGTTCTTTGTTTTAAACAATATCTATATTTAAATGATATCAGACACTTAAGAGGAGAGGGAACAAAAAGACGATGGCCTCATCCAGCCAATCAGCACAGAAGCATACAGCCTCATCCAGCCAATCAGCACAGAGGCATACAGCCTCATCCAGCCAATCAGCACATAGGCACACGGCCTCATCCAGCCAATCAACACAGAAGCATATGGCCTCATCCAGCCAATCAGCACATAAGCATAC
This sequence comes from Anguilla japonica, assembly GCA_025169545.1. Classification (NCBI taxonomy): domain Eukaryota; kingdom Metazoa; phylum Chordata; class Actinopteri; order Anguilliformes; family Anguillidae; genus Anguilla; species Anguilla japonica. The sequence continues at coordinate 3,715,258 of CM045885.1, forward strand.
AGTCTCATTCAGCCAGTCAGCACAGAAGCATACAGCCTCATCCAGCCAATCAGCACAGAAGCATATGGCCTCATCCAGCCAAACAGCACATACGCATATGGCCTCATCCAGCCAATCAGCACAGAAGCATATGGCCTCATCCAGCCAAACAGCACATACGCATATGGCCTCATCCAGCCAATCAGCACAGAAGCATACAGTGTTTGTGGAGGAGGTTCTGCAGGGGTTGGTAGAAGAGTTAGTGGAGGAGGTTCTGCCGGATGGTTGGTAGATGTGTTTGTGGAGGAGGTTCTGCCGGATGGTTGGTAGATGCGTTAGTGGAGGAGGTTCTGCGGGGGTTGGTAGAAGTGTTTGTGGAGGAGGTTCTGCGGGGGTTGGTAGATGTGTTTGTGGAGGAGGTTCTGTGGGGGATTGGGGGATGGTAGATGTGTTAGTGGAGGAGGTTCTGCCTGGATGGGGTTCAATGGTTCTTGGCTTTTAGGACCGTGGTGGGCGGGGCCCCTTTCTGGGTTTGGGTCTTGGGGGCAGATCCTCCTGACCGTGGGCGGGGCCTGGGGGGTGTGCGGGCCTTGGCCGGCTCTGACCCCTCGGTTTGGGCAGGGCGGGGGGATGGTCATCTGAGTGGGGGTGTCCGTACTGCCCAGCGTGGGCCTTTTGGGGTGGAGCGTGGGTCTTTTGGGGCGGAGCCTGGTGACTGTGGTGGCCATGTGAGTGGGGCTGCTGGCTGTGAGTCAGATTGGTCAACCGGAACTCTTCCTCATCTGTGGGGGGAGCAGGGGAGAGGGCTTCTCAGGGACAGTTTCAGACCAGGACAAGTTTAGGAGGTAATACTGTCTCACTTCCCAGAGAAGTGAGATGTCATGCGGTTTTACACGACCACACATGCCTGCCTAAAATCACAACTACAATCACCAACACAATTCCAACATAATCACAACTACAGTAGTAACAAACATAACTGTAAAAACAGCTTGAAGCAATTTCATACTCAGTGTCCTGCACACTGTCATACTCAACCTTTGTTTGCACTGACTGTAATGTTCATCACTTGAATGTGACTGGTTGTGGTTTTCAGTGCTTGTCTGTGATTGGTTGTGGTTCGACATAGCTCAGGAGGTAAGACAGTCGGAGGGTTGCCGGTTCGATCCCCCGCCCTGGGTGTGTATCGAAGTGTCCCTGAGCAAGACACCTAACCCCTAATTGCTCCCAACGAGTTGATTGGTACCTTACATGGCAGCCTTTCACCGTTGGTGTGTGAGTGTGTGTGTGAATGGATGATGAGAGGCATCAATTGTAAAGCGCTTTGGATAAAAGCGCTATATAAATGCAGTCCGTTTACCATTCTCAGTGCTTGTCTGTGATTGGGTGTGCTTCTCAGTTCTTTTCTGTGATTGGGTGTGGTTCTAAGTGTTTGTCTGTGATTGGGTGTGGTTCTCAGTGCTTTTCTGTGATTGGTTGTGGTTCTCAGTGCTTGTCTGTGATTGGGTGTGGTTCTCAGTTCTTGTCTGTGATTGGTTGTGATGCTCATGCAGGTTTCATTTCCCTTGCTGTGACCCATAGCAGAGTCTTTATTTTGCATGTCAGCTGTGCTGTGGAAAACAGGTGAAGCAGTGCGTGCAGCATGGAGTTTAAATTTACCCACAGTGCACCAGGAGAGAGGGAATGCTCAGCTGTGATGTGGTTGATAGATATCAAAGGCTATTTTGAGGTAATCTGCTTAAAGGTCTTTCCTGAGTGTGCTGCACACACATTTTGGCAAATAAAATAATATACATCATTTATTTATTTATTCAGACTAACTGTTTATGTAAAATTAAGCAGCTACTAATCATTAATGTGAAGCTGATAAACCTGTGTACGTAATGGGTATGCATGAATCATATAGGAAATACTGAGGTATAGCCTAGATGTGTTTACAAAGGGAGAATGTGGCTTGTGGTTTTCAGTTTTTTAGCATTCTGCTAATACTAAGGAAAGTCACATAACGTGTACATATCCAATTCACAAGTTCATATTCCACACTCATAACCTGGAATACACCCTATGGTATTGTAGACTTTCCCAGTTTTCTGTACAAATCAACTAAGTTGTATAGTCAAGTCAAAATATGCAATCCTGTTTTTTTTCTTTTCTTCTGCCTCTCATTTTTCACTCTCTGCTTTCTGGAAAGTACTTGACTGCTGTATGTGCAGGTTTTTAAAATCCCCCAGGCACGCAGTGTTAATTTGAGTCTTACCGCGAAGTAGTTGTAGCCTGTGTCGTCGTCTTCTGCAGACACAAACCACAACGACCACAACCAGGATGACCAGAAGAATTCCTCCGCCTGCTAATATCAATATTTCCAACCAGAAGCCGAAGCCGGTGCCAAGGAACATGATTTCCTCTGTAGATTTTTCATCTGTATGAAATAAGAGGAGGAAAACAGTTTGGACTCACAAGCAACAGATGCTAGGCTGCTAATAGTCGACTTTTGAGCGCACAGTATTATGCAGAATGTTGTGTGGAGAAAAGTTACCTTCACAGTTAATTTCAATTTCATCACTCGTTTTACTGCTGACATGGTTCTTTACTGAACAGGAATACTTGCGGGGTTTACGCTGTCCGGATTTTAAATTAAGTGTATTGCTATTATCCAGCAGTTCTTTTTTATCCCCCTGCCAGCTGAAGGTTAGATCTGTTGGATTTGGCTCAACTAGGCAGGTCAGAGTGGCCTTCACACAGTCCAGCTGAACCTTGGGCTTAGTCACGCTTTCTGGAAGACAAAGAATTTCAGTGACTATTTCAGCTAAGTCAGGGGACACTGGACTCCTGTTTTTCTGGTATGAAATAACAAGAACAGAATTAATAAATGGTTTGTGCATTCATTCGGTTTGAGGTCATACAACCCAAAATATTTATTCTTTCACTGGCTGAACTGATCTCCACTTTACAGAGTATTCTGTCAACACAGCGTAAGATACTACAGGAAATGGAATGTTTTGCTTCCTGTAATAGTTACTGTTTTTGGTCCATCAACAATTTGATTACTCCTTTGCATTTGCATTATTAGCAGTAGCTACAGCTGTGCCAGCAGTAGGAGTTGCAGCAGTTCTGGAGTAAGAGTAGTAGAGGTTGCAGTAACAGAAGGAGTAGTAGAAGCAATAGTAGTAGTATTATTAGAAAAATCAATGTTTATCTAAATAATCAGCCAGTCTAATAGCACATGAAAATGTACCTGAATTAATAATAATAATAATAATAATAATAATAATAATAATAATAATAATAATAATAATCAGTCAGAGCTAATTACAGTGCAATGTAAAACAGCTATTTATCCAACTTAACCTCAAGTCTCACCAATAACTTCAATATAAAACATAATTAAAATGGCTCCTGTACTTACCAATGACACAGATTTTTTTTGCAGTGCTTTTATGTGATTTTCCTTCGTGGTCATATAACTGTCCTTGGTATTTTCCATCATGTGAGGCTTGTAGATTATTCAGCTTCAAATCGCCATCAGGAGTGATATCTGTCGCTATTCCTGCCTTTATATTGCCTTTTTTCCTCTCAAATATAATCTGTTCATCCTGTCTCCAAATTAAGTGTCCATCTTTTAGCGGGCCTTTATATTCCAGTTTAAAGGTGACTGACTCTCCACGAGGATAATAATCACAATTCTTCTGCTCACCTATGCCAAAGGAACGTAAACATGAAAGATACATTCTGAATGTTCAAACAACGGATTTGGCAAATAACTCAAAATTCATCCATCAAATCCATTCATTCTGTGCCCTCATGCTGAAAATGCTCTATTGTGAATATAAAATAAGCTTTATTTGCATGAAAAAAGGAACTTGTGTTGCAAAACATTAAAATACACATACAGATATTAAGAAATCCCCACCCCCACTACAGAAAAAGAAATATATATAACCCTCCAAATCAACTGTTACATGCACAAACACACTCATCCCCCTATCTCTCACACTCACTCACTCACTCACACACACCCACACACACACACACACACACACTCACTCACTCACTCACTCACTCACTCACACTCACTCACTCACACACACACTCACTCACTCACTCACTCACACTCACTCACACACACACACACATACACACTCACTCACTCACTCACACACTCACACACACTCACTCAGTCACACACACACACACGCACTCACTCACTCACTCACTCACACACACACACACACACACACACACACACTCACTCAGTCACACACTCACTCACTCAGTCACACACACACTCACTCACTCACTCACTCACACACGCACTCACACAAACACACACACACGCACTCACTCACTCACTCACTCACTCACTCACTCACTCACTCACTCACTCACTCACTCACTCACTCACTCACTCACTCATTCACACACCCACACACACACACACACACACACACACACACACACACACTCTTTGCGGGTCTATCTGGCCCTGGAGCAGTGCTGCAGTAGCAAGCGCTTTTCCTGCTGACAGTTAAACGGAGTCTCAGCCATTGCTCATCTCATTTACTCTACGGGGAACTAAAGATAATACATCCATAAATAAGGTGTTTTTTAAAACTGAATCTTAAATTGCTTTGGTAACTCATTTTTTAGATCTGAGACTGAGACACAAGTGAGATATCTTCACATGTGAAGGCAATATGTGATTTATTTTATTTAAGTGGGAATTTTGCATTTACTTTAAAACAGCCTGAATATTGTTTGTGTCACAATGTCCAGCTGTTAAATAATGAAAAGCCTCTGTCAGCACATATAAGCTCACACAGAGGAAGACATATTGGAATAAGCAGGTGTTCTGATTATAAATGCAAAATTGATTAATGTTCTTTGATGATCATACCTGATATACAGTCAAGAAGGCTGTATCATCACTGAGCAGTGCAGCACACTGCTGGTCTGTACTGAGCAGAGCAGCACACTGCCGGTCTGTACTGAGCAGTGCAGCACACTGCTGGTCTGTACTGAGCAGTGCAGCACACTGCTGGTCTGTACTGAGCAGTGCAGCACACTGCTGGTCTGTACTGAGTAGTGCAGCACACTGCCGGTCTGTACTGAACAGTGCAGCACACTGCTGGTCTGTACTGAGCAGTGCAGCACACTGCCGGTCTGTACTGAGTAGTGCATCACACTGCCAGTCTGTACTGAACAGTGCAGCACACTGCCGGTCTGTACTGAGCAGTGCAGTCAGCACACTGCCGGTCTGTACTGAGCAGTGCAGTCAGCACACTGCCGGTCTGTACTGAGCAGTGCAGCACACTGCTGGTCTGTACTGAACAGTGCAGCACACTGCCGGTCTGTACTGAACAGTGCAGCACACTGCCAGTCTGTACAATGCAGTGCAGGTCAGCACACTGCCCGTCTGTACTGAACAGTGCAGCACACTGCCGGTCTGTACTGAACAGTGCAGCACACTGCCGGTCTGTACTGAACAGTGCAGCACACTGCCGGTCTGTACTGAGCAGTGCAGCACACTGCCCGTCTGTACTGAACAGTGCAGCACACTGCCCATCTGTACTGAACAGTGCAGCACACTGCCGGTCTGTACTGAACAGTGCAGCACACTGCCAGTCTGTACTGAACAGTGCAGCACACTGCCAGTCTGTACTGAGCAGTGCAGCACACTACCGGTCTGTACTGAGCAGTGCAGCACACTGCCCGTCTGTACTGAACAGTGCAGCACACTGCCGGTCTGTACTGAACAGTGCAGCACACTGCCGGTCTGTACTGAGCAGTGCAGCACACTGCCCGTCTGTACTGAACAGTGCAGCACACTGCCGGTCTGTACTGAACAGTGCAGCACACTGCCGGTCTGTACTGAGCAGTGCAGCACACTACCGGTCTGTACTGAGCAGTGCAGCACACTGCCCGTCTGTACTGAACAGTGCAGTGCAGCACACTGCCCGTCTGTACTGAGCAGTGCAGCACACTGCCGGTCTGTACTGAACAGTGCAGCACACTGCCCGTCTGTACTAAGCAGTGCAGCACACTGCCGGTCTGTACTGAACAGTGCAGTGCAGCACACTGCCGGTCTGTACTAAGCAGTGCAGCACACTGCGGGTCTGTACTGAACAGTGCAGCACACTGCCGGTCTGTACTTCACAATAAAAGGAGACCTGGGTACTCGCACTAATGCTAAGCCTTCATTGCTACATTCGTCAGGCGGAAACACTGCCTTTATCCTGAATTAGAAAGTGCAGCATAAAGTTAAACATAACCCCCATAAACATGCATAAAAGGAGGCTAACATTCCACCAAAGCTACAAATCTTTAACTTTGAGAATATTGTTAGAAATTATAACTGCAATTGTTAGTTCTGAATTCAGTTCTTTTAAACTGAAAGGGTAGGTCATATACAAGGGTGCAGTAAGACTGTTTATACAAGTGTGCAAAATACAATTTAAAAAGTCTAATTCTAACATCTCTGAAGATGGAATACAAATCAATAAATCAGCTCAGAAGCACATTTCAAAAGCTTTGCTTCTCAAAGCCTCAGCGGCTCTGTGGTTGACACAATTGCGAATTTTTTTTTTTTTTTTTGCTAAGATGCAAGTGTGTCGTGACATTTCTGAAAACACTGCAGTAAAATCCAAATTCATGTCTAACGTCTACAGAGGACAGGTGGGAATGACACAAACAGCATATTAATACAAAATGTTCATTATTTCAGTGATTAATTCAAATTTGTCATTCAAGAAACTTTTTGCTCATTAAAACCTTTAAATAATTTAAGTTACATTTAAGTTCTTTTATTTTTATTTTTATTTTTTTTTTGGGGGGGGGGGGGTGTAAAGAACTAAAAAAATATGTTAAGAAACTTGCTATCATGCATTTTCAGTTTCTCCTGGAACAACACAAAATAACAGCCCCAATGGCCCTCCCTCCGGCACCACAGCTGGCGGGGCGGACGGGGCCACCTTCAGGCTGTCCTGGAGCACTGCATGGAAAAAACCAACAAAACAATACGAATGCAATATGAGATGGTAAATATGCATTTATATGGCACGTTTTCAAGCAACTACCGCACAATGCGCTTTTCAGTGAATACCTCTCATTCACCCATTCACCCATTCACACACACACACACACACACGCACCAATGGTGAAAGGCTGCCATGCAAGGTAGCAATCAGCTCGTTGGGAGCAATTAGGGGTTAGGTGTTTTGCTCAGGGACACTTCAACACGCCCAGGGTGGGGGATCAAACCGGCAACCCTCCGACTGCCAGACAACCGCTTTTACCTCCTGAGCTATGTCGCCCCCACTAAAACATAAATTCTATTAATTATATTTTTAAAAGGTGGGCAATATTAGCCAAAGCAACTTTCAGGGGCCCCAGAATTCCTAGCGACGCCACTGGCTGAAGCCCCTTAGGACGCTGGATTTTGATTGGTCACTACTGTTAGAGACTAGAATGAAGAAGACAATATACAAAGAGGATAAAAGCAGAGGGAGGGGCCACCTTACCTGTGGGCGTGACCTGCACCTCCCCCAGCTCCACGCTCCTCTGCAGAATCTGCTGCCAGGCTCCGCCCACCTCGTGGAACCACTCCCGCGCGGTGCACGCATACACGCCCCCGTCGCCAGGCAACGCCTCGGTCAGCACCAGGCCAAAGACTCCGCCCCCCTGCAGGTCCAGACGCAGCCCGCCGTCAGAGTAGCGCTGGGTGTAGTTGGCCCCCACCGTTACCCCCCCGTCGGGCCCGAACGACAGCACATCCTCTGGCCCCGCCCCTCTCCCCACAGACCAGGTGACGGACAGGTGGGTGTAGCCCTGCTGCGGCGTGTCCCGAGTGGCATTGCAGTACAGCCCCAATGGCCCTCCCTCCGGCACCACAGCTGGCGGGGCGGACGGGGCCACCTTCAGGCTGTCCTGGAGCACTGCATGGAAAAAACCAACAAAACAATACGAATGCAATATGAGATGGTAAATCTGCATTTATATGGCACGTTTTCAAGCAACTACCGCACAATGCGCTTTTCAGTGAATACCTCTCATTCACCCATTCACCCATTCACACACACACACACACGCATTCGCATTCACACACACACACACACACACACACACACACAAACCAACGGCGATCAAGGCAGCCATGTAAGGCGCCAACCAGCTCACTATATATCCATTTACCATTTAGCTTCACGTCAGACTCGTACTCACCGCTGAGCTCCACATTGGCCTCGAACTCACCGCTGAGCTTCACATCGGCCTCGTACTCACCGCTGAGTTTCACATTGGCCTCAGCTTCACCGCTGAGCTCCACATTGGCCTCGTACTCACCGCTGAGCTTCACCGCTGAGCTCCACATCGGCCTCATACTCACCGCTGAGCTTCACATTAGCCTCGTACTCACCACTGAGCTTCACCGCTGAGCTCCACATCGGCCTTGTACTCACGGCTGAGCTTCACCGTTGAGTTTCACATCTCAGCCTCGTACTCACCGCTGAGCTTCACTAGTGAGCTTCACATCTCAGCCTCGTACTCACCGCTGAGCTTCACATCGGCCTCATAGTTCCCGCTGATGACGGAGTCGGTGCTGGGGGTGCTGCAGCGGAACGTGGTGCTGTCGGCGGGCGTGAGGCGGCGGATCTGCAGCTCCACGCTTGCGGGACCCAGCCTGTCTACCGTGATGTCACCGCTGTCCACGCGGCTCTGCAGGGATTGGTCAGCGTAGTTCAGGTCAAAGGTGGAGATAAGCTGGAGCCAGCTGTTGCCATGGAGAACCTTCCAGTCGAAGTCCTGCTCGCTGGGGCCCTCGTAGTCGGACACGTTACAGCTGAGGGTCGCAGGCTGGCCCTCCACTCGAACCAGGGGCCCCTCTGACACCTGCACCACCCGGCCCTCACCCTGCCCTGCAACAAACACACACACGTGAACACATACACGCACACACACACACACAAACACACACGCGTGAACACACACACACACACACACACACACACACACACGCGTGAACACATACACACACACACGCACGCACGCACATAGGGGCGATATAGCTCAGGAGGCAAGACCGATTGTCTGGCGGTCGGAGGGTTGCCGGTTCAAACCCCGCCCTGGGCATGTCGAAGTGTCCTTGAGCAAGACACCTAACCCCTAACCTCTAACTGCTCTGGCGAATGAGAGGCATCAATTGTAAAGCGCTTTGGATAAAAGCGCTATATAAATGCAGTCCATTTACCATTTACGCACGCACGCACACACACACACACACACGTGAACACACACACACACGCACGCACGCACGCACACACACACACACACACACAAACACACGAACACACACACACACACAAACACATACACGCACACACACACACACGCGTGAACACATACACACACACGCACACACACACACACGCGTGAACACATACACACACACGCACACACACACATACACGCACGCACACAAACACACACACACACACACACACAAACAGACACACACACACAGGTGAACACATACACACACACACACGGGTGAACACACACACGTGAACACATACACACACACACAAACACAGATGAACACATACATACATACACACACACACGTGAACACAAACACACATACATGAACACATACACATAAACACACACACACGTGAACATGTGGTGGTGGGGTGCAGGGGGTGTTGGGGTGGGGTGCAGGGGGTGGTGGGGAGGGGTGCAGTGGGCGATGGGGTGCAGGGGGTGTGTCTAAACAGCCCAGCGTGATGCTCATAAAAACTCTATTCAGTTTGTGAGATTGGTGTCCTGCAATCTGAATGGGTTTCGGCAGCGCTGTGCCACAGGTCAGTGTCGTGCTCCCCCACCTGCACAAGGTCAATACAATAAGCAGCCGTGGGTGAATTAGCAGAACAGCAGCCCTGAGGTCAGGCAGGCTTGGCTCACAGAGCGGTGTAACCCCCAGAGGTGTGTTCTGTCAGGTTTATAGTAGGGTGGCGTCATTAGCGTGTGAATTTCTGCAGAAATATTGACACAGCCGCGGGGAAAGGAAGTCAGAAGGCAAACAGCCTTTCCGAGATTCACAGGATCCCTTTAAGTGCGCTCCAGTAACACCTGACTCAACAGCAGGGCTGCTACACGCGGCTCCACGCCCCAAAGCATGACCTGAGCGGACCCAGCCCAATTCGGGGGTTAGCATTTAGCCAGCCGCACAACAGAAGCTAACGTTAGCACGCTTGCATTCTAACATGACTGACTCAACGTGGGAACTCGCATTTAGCCTGCAATCCAAGAAAAGCCCAGATTACCCACTAGCCTAACATATCTGACTCAGAGAGGACAAGCATTTACAGTAGACTATTATTCCAGAGAGCCCAGCATTACTGCAGTCCATTGTACCTGTCTCAACACAAATTAGGCTGTTATTATACACAACCTATTCCACAAAATCCCCCCCCCCAACCCATGCACACAAACACACATACACATACCCTAACCCTAACCTATTCCACAAAATCTCCCCCCCCCAACCCATGCACACAAACACACATACACATACCCTAACCCTAACCTATTCCACAAAATCTCCCCCTCCCCCCCACCCATGCAGCAGGGGCACATGACCTCTGAAACAGAACACGTACACACACACACACACACACACGTACACACACACACACACGCACACACACACACACACACACACCACACATACGCACACACACATATGCACACACTCTCACACACACACACTCACACGTACACACACAAATATGCACATACACACACACACACAGGCACGCACATACACATACGCACACACACACACACACACACACACACACACACACACACACACTTACACGTACACACACACACACGCACGCACACACACACACATCTAGGAGGGCCTCTTCCAGTACAGAAATGTGATCATTTCACACTGCACTAATTTAAGCTCCAGTGACAGAAACTCGAGGCCCAGATCATCCCTGTGTAGACTTAACAGTACAGCAGCCAAACTAGAGAACATGACAACAAACACAAACACCAACCCACGCAAGTACACACACACACACACACACACACACACATACACACCTTTCACCAACACACACCCACCTGATAAAGCACACACACACGCACAGGCACGCACACACACCTTTCACCAACACGCACTCACACACACACACACGCACGCACGCAGGCACGCACACACCCCTTTCACACACACACACACACACACACACACACACACACACACACACACACACACACTCACAGAATTTCTCCTTCTTTCACAGACACACACACTCATGTACATAATAACATGCCAGTTAAAATGCACCAAAACACTGAGAGCATGTATCTTTTTTTAACCTCACCAAGTATGGAGTAAAAAAAAAAAACCTGCTCTTCCTGTGGTTCTAATTGCAGGTGTCTGCAGGTGTGTGAATACTGCTCCACGTCTGTACAGAGCTCACCTGTGAAAACCCACAAGCTCTGCCCATAGACAGTCTATTAGCCTGAGGGCTACTGACACACACTCACCGACCACTTTATTAGGTACACCTTACTAGTACCGGGTTTGCCTTCAGAACTGCTTCAAGGTTTGACATGTTGTGCATTCAGAGATGCTCTTCTGAATACCTCGGTTGTAACAAGTGGTTATTTGAGTTACTGTTGCCTTTCTATCACCTGAACCAGTCTGGCCATTCTCCTCTGACGTCTGCCATCAACAAGGCATTTTCGCCCAGAGAACTGCCGCTCACTGGATATTTTCTCTTTTTCGGATCATTTTCTGTAAACCCTAGAGATGGTTGTGCGTGAAAATCCCAGTAGATCAGCAATTTCTGAAATACTCAACCAGAGTTGCTGCCACGTGCTTGGCTGATTAGATATTTGCGTTAACGAGCAGTTGAACAGGTGTACCTCATACAGTGGCCGGTGAGTGTATATACTATCATATCTGCATTTAAGGCAGACAGTCAACGAGCTCAAATGAGCAGAGCAGAGTAAATTAATTCTGCAGGTTCACGTGCTTCTATGCAGTAGATTTAGAGTCAATGCGAAGACATGCATTATCGACACAACGTCAATGGACAGCTGTAGCTCCCTGTCAAATAATCCACATCCAATAATAGTGAGATGCGTCAATTTAATTTAATCACCTGTTTCGATTTCCAGGAAATTAAAAAAACGAGTGTCAATCACGACGAAGATTCGCAGTGTAGTGGTCACTGACATAAATCAAATTTAATAATAATAATAATATAAAAACTTACCGGATGTTAAAAGTAAAATGAAGTAAGTTAAAAGTGCGTTTCTCATTTTTCCAGCGCCAAATGCTGCCCTTTGGATATCCATTGGGAATGAGTCCATTCACAATTTTTTAAAATCCAGAATTGCAATGGGAGTTTTATGAAACCTACCCGAGCCTTTTTTAAAAATCTCAATTTCCTTGAATTACACGAGGATAACTATTTTGCTCTAAATGACGCGTGGCGTGCCTGTCCCGAACACACTCGTCCCGGTGTAGTGACTTATTTTTACTCCCGTCATAGTGCGAAACGAAGTAAGGGACTGCACGCGCACGACTACGGCGCTCGCCGGGACCGGAAGTGTTCTCTTTCTTTCGGGAGGGGGAGGAGTTATAGCGACAGGTAGATAGGAAAGGTAGATAGACTCGAACAGAACAGATATGCACGCACAGAAGTCCAGGGACTGGTCCTCCGCTCCTGTCACTATCGCAAACTCCTCGGGCTCAGCACTGAAGCTCAAATAAACACTCAAAGCATTAGCGTACTTCTCTATCTTCTTATCTGCTAGTGCATATGCGTATATGCGTGTGTGATATAATAAAGCTGGAGGGCTTCCCCCCAGTCTGTCTAAAGGTACCGTTGTTTAGTGTTTTTTGTCAATCCTAATTGACTGTAGGGAGAAGACACAAACTGTAACTGCGCTGAGTCTCTTGTGTTCACCGTGTTCTTAGCGGGCAAAAATTGAACAGTTGCTGTTGCCATGCAAAGGAAATGGATGTAGGAAAAAAAGGAAACAATGTAACTGCTTTTGCATACAGATAGACAGAGACAGATTGAGAGAACCGAACAATCACCACCATTTAAAGCTATTCACAATCATCTCAATCCGTATTATTTATTTTTTAAAAAGGGAAATATTCTGCTTCAAGCTGTATGAGAGAAAAATAGAATTTTGTCGCCACCTAGTGTTGAACTAATGTATTTCAGATTGTGGAGGACCACTCTTTCCTGTGCAAACGCAGAGCAGGAAGTGGTTATATGTAACCCATTTAGTGCAGTGTTTTCTAAATTTGACCACGTAAACCAAACCTGTTCATAGTTCAAATGTTGCATAGATTTGGAAACCATTCATTTATTTTAAACCTGTTAAACGATCTGATCTGAGATCTTGCTGATATGGTTATGATTGTGTGGTTGTGTGGTTATAGGAGTATGTGCAACACAACAGGTTTCAATTGTTAATGCCACAGTGAAATAGGACTAGCCATAACTTACTAAACAGAACATCTGATGACCGCAGAGAAGTCCATTCATTCTATCATTGCACAGGTCAGAATACGTTATTACAGCATAAAGCTGACAATAAAAATATTATGACATCAATGTAATTGAGAGGTCATTAAAAAGGGAAAGCTGAGCTCCTCACGGCCCTGTTCAGTAAAGGTGAGCTCCTCACAGCCCTGTTCAGTAAAGCTGAGCTCCTCCTAGCCCTGTTCAGTATAGCTGAGCTCCTCACGGCCCTGTTCAGTAAAGGTGAGCTCCTCACGGCCCTGTTCAGTAAAGCTGAGCTCCTCCTAGCCCTGTTCAGTATAGCTGAGCTCCTCACGGCCCTGTTCAGTAAAGGTGAGCTCCTCACAGCCCTGTTCAGTAAAGCTGAGCTCCTCCTAGCCCTGTTCAGTATAGCTGAGCTCCTCACGGCCCTGTTCAGTAAAGGTGAGCTCCTCACAGCCCTGTTCAGTAAAGGTGCGCTCCTCCCAGCTCTGTTCAGTAAAGGTGAGCTCCTCCTAGCCCTGTTCAGTAAAGCTGAGCTCCTCCTAGCCCTGTTCAGTAAAGCTGAGCTCCTCCTAGCCCTGTTCAGTATAGCTGAGCTCCTCACGGCCCTGTTCAGTAAAGCTGAGCTCCTCACAGCCCTGTTCAGTAAAGCTGAGCTCCTCACGGCCCTGTTCAGTAAAGGTGAGCTCCTCCTAGGCCTGTTCAGTAAAGGTGAGCTCCTCACGGCCCTGTTCAGTAAAGCTGAGCTCCTCCAGGCCATGTTCAGTACAGCTGGACTGGGCAGCTCAGATGGGTCCGGGTCTTCTCTGTGTGGAGTTTGCATGTTCTCTCGTATTTGAGTGGGTTTCTGGGTGCTCTGGTTTCCTCCGACACCAGGTTCCATACAACCCTGCCTCCTGCTCTCAGAGCTGGAGTTGGTCGCAGCTGGTTCCATAGATGCGCTATGGCTGCCCACTGCTCCTAAATAGCTAGGATGGGTCAAATGCTGAGAACAAACTACCCCATGGGATCAAAAAAGTATAACTTTCTGTGAAAACCTGTCTGTGTGGTGTAAGACCGAAACAAACAGCAGATGGCAGCATTGAGACGCTGACTGACAGACTGAAGCTGTGCAGAATTTCTCCAGGGCCGAGGTTCCCCACCCTGCTCCCACAGAACCCCAAGGTTCCCCACCCTGCTCCCGCAGAACCCAGGGGTTCCCCACCCTGTTCCCACAGAACCCCAAAGTATGTGCACTTGCCTTCTAATCCCAACTGAATTTCCTGAAATATCCTTAGCTGTCTGATGTTCTTAATTACACACTTTGTGGTTAATGATGGGCGATTACTGCCACATTATGCCAGAAACATTCAGTCACAAAGGTGTAGGGACAACGGAACTACGTTTCCCTACATTCCACAGGGAACACAACTGACGTCAACAACAGTGGCTCCAGCGTGACTGTGCTGTGCTTCCATTTCTTTCTTTAATATAATTGAATTTTGCTGTAATGCTTTTCTCCTTCTGTGATGTGAGTGTGCTTTGTGTTGCATGTTCGGTTCTTTGTCCCTTACATGCAGCAGCGTTGGCTGGCTGGCTTCTCTCGGGTGCGCGTACAGGCGATGCTTGTGCACTGTTCGGGCTCGGGTGCAAGCCTCACACACATTGTATAAGATGGCGATTTGAGGCAGCCACTCTCTCTCTCTGATCCTGTATGTATCACAACACACCACGATGGTTCTTTTGTTCCTTTTCCTGTTTTGCTTGTCCCTTTTTCAGATGCACTTTGATCATTGTGGTTTATTTAAAGCGCTCAACACAGGCGGTTGGCAGTGTGGTCAGTGGCTGGTTTTTTTTCTCACTTTTGTAGTTTCAAACCAACTAGATTGGAAGCAATTTTGTGCCCTCTCAGGCAACTAACCCTTTAATTCTGTGGTAAACGGCCTCATCAGGAAGAGGCCGCGCTTTTGTGCTGATGAACTGATAGAGCTGCAGCTGAAAGAGACACCTTCTCATTGCAAAAAATTGAGTTCAAAGACAAGGCAAACAAGCAAACGAGCAAAACCTGCATTGTGCTAAAAACTGTTTCAGTATAGAATGAAGGAACTTCAGCAAACACTATCAGTGGCTTTCATTAATGCAGTGATCAACCAGCAAACAACCGGGAACCCCAGCAGCAGTCAGCCGCATGAAAGCTAACATTTACTGACTGAAAACCTGTCAGTTAAAAACAAATGAAGGCGGAAAACAGTGGCAGCGTTATGAAGGCACATATACACAGAACATGAGCGTGAAACTGGGTAATGGGGCCAACAGCAGACAACACACACACCTGCAGGAAGCATGCACATGCAGCATGTTCCTCTCTGTCAATCTGTGTGTGTGCGTGTGTGTGAGAGAAAGTATGTATATGTGCATGTGTGTGAGTGTGAGTGTGTGTGTGTGTGTGAGAGTGTGAGTGTGTGTGTGTGTGAGTGTGAGTGTGTGTGTGTGTGTATGTGAGAGAGTGAGTCTGTATATGTGTGTGTGCATGTACGTGTGTGTGTGTGAGAGTGAGTGTGTGTGTGTGCGTCCATGAGAGAGTGAGTGTGTATATCTGTGTGTGTGCCTGTATGTGTGTGTGTGCGTGCGTGAATGTGTGTATGTGTGTGTGAGTGTGAGTGTGTGTGTATGTGAGAGAGTGAGTGTTTATATGTGTGTGTGCATGTACGTGTGTGTGTGTGTGTGTGTGTGTGTGAGAGAGTGAGTGAGTGTGTGTGTGTGCGTGCGCGAGAGAGAGTGTGTATATGTGTGTGTGTGCCTGTATGTGTGTGTATGTGTGTGCGTGTGTGAATGTGTGTGTGAGTGTGTGCATGTATTTGTGTATGTGTGTGTGTGTGTGTGTATGTGCGCGTGTTTGTGTGTGTGTGTGAGAGAGAGTGTGTGTATGTGCATGTGTATGTGTAGGTGCATGTGTGTGTGAGAGAGAGGGAGTGTGTATGTATGTGTGTGTGTGTATGTGGGAGTACAGGCAGTATAGGCATTAAAACTCTTTTTCTACATGTTCTCACATACAATGGGAAACATCTAATTGGTTGATTTACTTGGCTGTAGAGACCTGTTGCCTGTGAGGTTTTGCTCCTTCTCTGTTTAGTCATAATGAAAGTTAAATGGTGATATGGTATTATGCTAAAAACGAATGACGTCAAAGGTGTGAAAGAAAAGAAAACTAATGCAGGAGTGTTTCTCTCTCACAGCAGCAAATTTCTAAATCAAGAAGACTGACATGGAGGCACACATTTCACCACATTCTTCCATTGTGATACAAGGGCATAGTCAACAAATCCTCCAAAATATACGTAAAAGTTATAGGTTGTGTGTGTGTGTGTGTGTGAGTGAGAGAGAGAGAGAGAGAGAGAGAGAGAGAGAGAGAGAAATGCATGTTAACACATTTATTTTTGTTGAGTTTTATTTAAAATAATTACTAGGTGTGAATAAGTGTGAAGTATTCTTTCGTGAAAGAAATGTTGCTTGTTAAAAAACATTTATTCAAAGAGAAATATTTTTTAAATGAAATAATTAAATATTATTAATTTGAAATAATTTAATTTCGCATATGCTTTTCTTTAGCATAGAATAATAGATCAGCCTGTATTGTTTATTTTATGCAGCCTTCTTTGTTAATCTTTGTTCGACAGAAGGACAAAGAGAATGACAAAGAGTCTTTGCATGAACAGGAAGTGAGGCGGTTTTTCTGAGCAGTGGCGCCTGTAGGCTGCTGTTTAATCGCCCCCCCCCCCCCCCCCCCCCCGCCTCAGAAAGCGCTTGACTCCACAGGAAGGTGACACCGCACCTCAAACTGCACAGCAGACGGTTCAAAGTCTCCGCTGAGGCACAGCACATCGCCGCCTGGGCGAGAGAACCCACGCACGGCGGAAGAATAGGAGATGTGTCAACTGCCCACACTTTCGTTCGGATGGCTGTTCATTTTGAAACCTATACTTTTATCTATCAGTCTATTTATCCTCCAGATGACTCATTTTTACCTCTTTTAAAGTAGTTGTCCGTCTATGCGCTCATCTGCCTGTCTTTTCATCTACAGACTTGTTTTCAGGATCCATCGCTGATTGTATTTATGGCTGAGTAGGAAAGCTTCATACTGACAGTAATGTCTTTGCATGAAGCGAAACACGCATGGAGCACAGGCTGAAGTGGCACAGAGAGAGACGGTCCATTTCCCATTTTTACCACCATGGTTAACCCTAATAAGGTTTACACTTGATGTGTGACGATTAGTCACATTTTAAATATGTGGTACGAATCTCATTATCACGCACAATTTTTGTTTAGCCCTTTTCTATAAAACTTGTATTTAAGTATATCTTCAGAGCTGCCCAAGTATATAACCATTAAATGTACCACTAAACTAAAACTAACTAATACTACTACTACTACTACTACTAATGATCATAATAATAATAATAATAATAATAATAATAATAATAATAATAAATCACAATACCCTGACATATCTGATAATATTGAGAGCCTAATACAAAGTTCCTCCTTGAGTTTTGATGAATGAACCATACAATAAGAAATATAATGTTCCCCCCTCAAACTGAACACAGTGATTCCATAATGCATCAACTGTGTTTCATAATTTATCATGATACATTTTTCAGTTGATATTGCATAATGCTTAACATATTCATCTCATGGTATAGCACTATTAGTTTTCTGACTCTTACAGAAATCAAGTTCTCACAAAACATGTAATCCATTGCAACAACAGGACCTTTCAAAATTACTTTTAATTTATTGAAGTTTTTTGTACAAATAATTAAATTATTCAATTGATATAATGAAAACATTTCAAATGCACTTCAAGAAATCTAAAAATAAAACAATAATATACACCACCAAAAATATTGGTTAAAATAGCCATACAAATAAATGTATACAGTATATTCAACTCTTCCACAAAAAAGCCAAAAAACCTGTGCATGTCAGATATCACATCACCATAAAAGCACCCATGGTGTTAACAGGGCCTGCTCTATGGAGAGGCAGTAAGGGTGCGAAAGAGAACTTAATGTGATTCTGGTTCTTTGTTTTAAATGATATCAGACACTTAAGAGGAGAGGGAACAAAAAGACGATGGCCTCATCCAGCCAATCAGCACAGAAGCATACAGCCTCATCCAGCCAATCAGCACAGAGGCACACGGCCTCATCCAGCCAATCAACACAGAAGCATATGGCCTCATCCAGCCAATCAGCACAGAAGCATACAGCCTCATCCAGCCAATCAGCACAGAAGCATATAGCCTCATCCAGCCAATCAGCACAGAAGCATACAGCCTCATCCAGCCAATCAGCACAGAGGCACACGGCCTCATCCAGCCAATCAACACAGAAGCATATGGCCTCATCCAGCCAATCAGCACATAAGCATACAGTCTCATTCAGCCAGTCAGCACAGAAGCATACAGCCTCATCCAGCCAATCAGCACAGAAGCATATGGCCTCATCCAGCCAAACAGCACATACGCATATGGCCTCATCCAGCCAATCAGCACAGAAGCATATGGCCTCATCCAGCCAAACAGCACATACGCATATGGCCTCATCCAGCCAATCAGCACAGAAGCATACAGCCTCATCCAGCCAATCAGCACATAAGCATACAGTGTTTGTGGAGGAGGTTCTGCAGGGGTTGGTAGAAGAGTTAGTGGAGGAGGTTCTGCGGGGGTTGGTAGATGTGTTTGTGGAGGAGGTTCTGCCGGGGGTTGGTAGATGCGTTAGTGGAGGAGGTTCTGCGGGGGTTGGTAGAAGTGTTTGTGGAGGAGGTTCTGCCGGGGGGGGGGTAGATGTGTTTGTGGAGGAGGTTCTGCGGGGGTTGGTAGATGCGTTTGTGGAGGAGGTTCTGCGGGGGTTGGTAGATGCGTTAGTGGAGGAGGTTCTGCGGGGGTTGGTAGATGCGTTTGTGGAGGAGATTCTGCCGGGGGATGGTAGATGTGTTTGTGGAGGAGGTTCTGTGGGGGATTGGGGGATGGTAGATGTGTTAGTGGAGGAGGTTCTTTGGGGGATTGGGGGGATGGTAGATGTGTTTGTGGAGGAGGTTCTGTGGGGGTTGGTAGATGCGTTTGTGGAGGAGGTTCTGCCGGGATGGTAGATGTGTTTGTGGAGGAGGTTCTGCGGGGGTTGGTAGATGTGTTTGTGGAGGAGGTTCTGTGGGGGATTGGGGGATGGTAGATGTGTTTGTGGAGGAGGTTCTGCGGGGGTTGGTAGATGTGTTTGTGGAGGAGGTTCTGTGGGGGATTGGGGGATGGTAGATGTGTTAGTGGAGGAGGTTCTGCCTGGATGGTGTTCAATGGTTCTTGGCTTTTAGGACCGTGGTGGGCGGGGCCCCTTTCTGGGTTTGGGTCTTGGGGGCAGATCCTCCTGACCGTGGGTGGGGCCTGGGGGGTGTGCGGGCCTTGGCCGGCTCTGACCCCTCGGTTTGGGCAAGGCGGGGGGATGGTCATCTGAGTGGGGGTGTCCGTACTGCCCAGCGTGGGCCTTTTGGGGTGGAGCCTGGGTCTTTTGGGGCGGAGCCTGGTGACTGTGGTGGCCATGTGAGTGGGGCTGCTGGCTGTGAGTCAGATTGGTCAACCGGAACTCTTCCTCATCTGTGGGGGGAGCAGGGGAGAGGGCTTCTCAGGGACAGTTTCAGACCAGGACAAGTTTAGGAGGTAATACTGTCTCACTTCCCAGAGAAGTGAGATGTCATGCGGTTTTACACGACCACACATGCCTGCAACTACAATCACCAACACAATTCCAACATAATCACAACTACAGTAGTAACAAACATAACTGTAACAACAGCTTGAAGCAATTTCATACTCAGTGTCCTGCACACTGTCATACTCAACCTTTGTTTGCACTGACTGTAATGTTCATCACTTGACTGTGACTGGTTGTGGTTTTCAGTGCTTGTCTGTGATTGGTTGTGGTTCGACATAGCTCAGGAGGTAAGACAGTCGGAGGGTTGCCGGTTCGATCCCCCGCCCTGGGTGTGTATCGAAGTGTCCCTGAGCAAGACACCTAACCCCTAATTGCTCCCAACGAGTTGATTGGTACCTTACATGGCAGCCTTTCACCGTTGGTGTGTGAGTGTGTGTGTGAATGGATGAATGAGAGGCATCAATTGTAAAGCGCTTTGGATAAAAGCGCTATATAAATGCAGTCCGTTTACCATTCTCAGTGCTTGTCTGTGATTGGGTGTGCTTCTCAGTTCTTTTCTGTGATTGGGTGTGGTTCTAAGTGTTTGTCTGTGATTGGGTGTGGTTCTCAGTGCTTTTCTGTGATTGGTTGTGGTTCTCAGTGCTTGTCTGTGATTGGGTGTGGTTCTCAGTTCTTGTCTGTGATTGGTTGTGATGCTCATGCAGGTTTCATTTCCCTTGCTGTGACCCATAGCAGAGTCTTTATTCTGCATGTCAGCTGTGCTGTGGAAAACAGGTGAAGCAGTGCGTGCAGCATGGAGTTTAAATTTACCCACAGTGCACCAGGAGAGAGGGAATGCTCAGCTGTGATGTGGTTGATAGATATCAAAGGCTATTTTGAGGTAATCTGCTTAAAGGTCTTTCCTGAGTGTGCTGCACACACATTTTGGCAAATAAAATAATATACATCATTTATTTATTTATTCAGACTAACTGTTTATGTAAAATTAAGCAGCTACTAATCATTAATGTGAAGCTGATAAACCTGTGTACGTAATGGGTATGCATGAATCATATAGGAAATACTGAGGTATAGCCTAGATGTGTTTACAAAGGGAGAATGTGGCTTGTGGTTTTCAGTTTTTTAGCATTCTGCTAATACTAAGGAAAGTCACATAACGTGTACATATCCAATTCACAAGTTCATATTCCACACTCATAACCTGGAATACACCCTATGGTATTGTAGACTTTCACAGTTTTCTGTACAAATCAACTAAGTTGTATAGTCAAGTCAAAATATGCAATCCCGTTTTTTTTCTTTTCTTCTGCCTCTCATTTTTCACTCTCTGCTTTCTGGAAAGTACTTGACTGCTGTATGTGCAGGTTTTTAAAATCCCCCAGGCACGCAGTGTTAATTTGAGTCTTACCACGAAGTAGTTGTAGCCTGTGTCGTCGTCTTCTGCAGACACAAACCACAACGACCACAACCAGGATGACCAGAAGAATTCCTCCGCCTGCTAATATCAAAATTTCCAACCAGAAGCCGAAGCCGGTGCCAAGGAACATGATTTCCTCTGTAGATTTTTCATCTGTATGAAATAAGAGGAGGAAAACAGTTTGGACTCACAAGCAACAGATGCTAGGCTGCTAATAGTCGACTTTTGAGTGCACAGTGTTATGCAGAATGTCGTGTGGAGAAAAGTTACCTTCACAGTTAATTTCAATTTCATCACTCGTTGCCGTGTTGAGTGGGTTCTTTACTGAACAGGAATACTTCCTGGGTTTACGCTGTCCGGGTTTGAACGTAATTGTATTGCTTTTATCCGGCAGTTCTTTTTTATCCCCCTGCCAGCTGAAGGTTGGATCTGTTGGATTTGGCTCAACTTTGCAGGTCAGAGTGGCCTTCACACAGTCCACCTGAACCCTGGGCTTAGTCACGTTTTCTGGAAGACAAAGAATCTCAGTGACTATTCCAGCTAAGTCAGGGGACACTGGACTCCTGTCAACGTTTTTCTGGTATGAAACAACAAGAACAGAATTAATAAATGGTTTGTGCATTCATTCGGTTCGAAGTCATACAACCCAAAATATTTATTCTTTCGCTGGCTGAACTGATCTCCACTTTACAGAGTATTCTATCAACACAGCGTAAGATACTACAGGAAATGGAATGCTTTGCTTCCTGTAATAGTTACTGTTTTTGGTCCAGCAGCAATCTGAACTGATCTCCACTTTACAGAGTATTCTATCAACACAGCGTAAGATACTACAGGAAATGGAATGCTTTGCTTCCTGTAATAGTTACTGTTTTTGGTCCAGCAGCAATCTGAACTGATCTCCACTTTACAGAGTATTCTATCAACACAGCGTAAGATACTACAGGAAATGGAATGCTTTGCTTCCTGTAATAGTTACTGTTTTTGGTCCAGCAGCAATCTGAACTGATCTCCACTTTACAGAGTATTCTATCAACACAGGGTAAGATACTACAGGAAATGGAATGCTTTGCTTCCTGTAATAGTTACTGTTTTTGGTCCAGCAGCAATCTGAACTGATCTCCACTTTACAGAGTATTCTATCAACACAGGGTAAGATACTACAGGAAATGGAATGCTTTGCTTCCTGTAATAGTTACTGTTTTTGGTCCAGCAGAAATCTGAACTGATCTCCACTTTACAGAGTATTCTATCAACACAGGGTAAGATACTACATAGTATTAATCTGATTACTTGTCTGCGTTTGCGTTATTAGCAGTAGCTACAGCTGTGCCAGTAGTAGAGGTTGCAGCAGTTCTGGACTAAGAGTAGAAGAGGTTGCAGCAGTTCTGGAGTAAGAGTAGAAGAGGTTGCAGCAGTTCTGGAGTAAGAGTAGAAGAGGTTGCAGCAGTTCTGGAGTAAGAGTAGAAGAGGTTGCAGCAGTTCTGGAGTAAGAGTAGAAGAGGTTGCAGCAGTTCTGGAGTAAGAGTAGAAGAGGTTGCAGCAGTTCTGGAGTAAGAGTAGTAGAGGTTGCAGCAGTTCTGGAGTAAGAGTAGAAGAGGTTGCAGCAGTTCTGGAGTAAGAGTAGAAGAGGTTGCAGCAGTTCTGGAGTAAGAGTAGAAGAGGTTGCAGCAGTTCTGGAGTAAGAGTAGTAGAGGTTGCAGCAGTGCTGGAGTAAGAGAAGTAGAGGTTACAGCAGTCTTGGAGTTAGATTACTAGAGGTTGCAGCAGTTCTGGAGTAAGAGTAGAAGAGGTTGCAGCAGTTCTGAAGTAAGAGTAGTAGAGGTTGCAGTAACAGAAGGAGTTCTAGAAGCAATAGTAGTAGTATTATTAGAAAAATCAATGTTTATCTAAATAATCAGCCAGTCTAATAGCACATGAAAATGTACCTGAATGAATAATAATAATAATAATCATAATAATAATCATAATAATAATAACAATCAGTCAGAGCTAATTACAGTACAATGTAAAACAGCTATTCATCCAGCTTAACCTCAGGTCTCACCAATAACTTCAATATAAAACAGAATTAAAATGGCTCCTGTACTTACCAATGACACAGATTTTTTTTGCAGCGTATTTATGTGATTTTCCGTCGCGGTCAAATGCCTGTCCTTCGTATTCTCCATTGTGTGAGGCTTCTAGATTATTCAGCTTCAAATGGCCATCAGAAATGATATCTGTCGCTTTTCCTGGCTTTATATTGCCTCTTTTCCTCTCAAATATAATCTCTCCATCCTTTTTCCAAATTAAGTGATCGCCTTTTAGCCGGCCTTGATATTCCAGTGTAAAGCTGACTGACCCTCCACGAGGATGATAATCACAATTCTTCTGCTCACCTATGCCAAAGGAATGTAAACATGAAAGATACATTCTCAATGTTCAAACAACGGATTTGGCAAATAACACAAAATTCATCCATCAAATCCATTAATTCTGTGCCCTCAGGCTGAACATGCTCTATTGTGAATATAAAATAAGCTTTATTTGCATTAAAAAAGGAACTTGTATTGCAAAACATTAAAATACACATACAGATATTAAGAAATCCCCACCCCCACTTCAGAAAGAGAAAAATATATAACCCTCCAAATCAACTGTTATATGCACAAACACACTCATCCCACTATCTCTCACACTCACTCACTCACTCACTCACACACACCCACACACACACTCACTCAGTCACACACACACACACACACACACACACACATACACACACTCACTCAGTCTCACACACACGCTCACACACACACTCACACACTCACTCACTCACTCACTCACTCACTCACTCACTCACTCACTCAGTCTCACACACACACACACACACTCTTTGCGGGTCTATCTGGCCATGGAGCAGTGCTGCAGTAGCAAGCGCTTTTCCTGCTGAAAGTCAAACGGTGTCTCAGCCATTGCTCATCTCATTTACTGTACGGGGAACAGACACCACTAAAGATAATACATCCATAAATAAGGTTTTTTTTAAACTGAATCTTAAATTTTGCTTTGGCAACTCATTTTTTAGATCTGAGACTGAGACACAAGTGAGATATCTTCACATGTGAAGGCAATATGTGATTTATTTTATTTAATTGGGAATTTTGCATTTACTTTAAAACAACCTGAATATTGTTTGTGTCACAATGTCCAGCTGTTAAATAATGAAAAGCCTCTGTCAGCACATATAAGCTCACACAGAGGAAGACATATTGGAATAAGCAGGTGTTCTGATTATAAATGCAAAATTGATTAATGTTCTTTGATGATCATACCTGATATACAGTCAAGAAGGCTGTATCATCTCTGAGCAGTGCAGCACACTACCAGTCTGTACTGAGCAGTGCAGCACACTGCCGGTCTGTACTGTGCAGTGCAGCACACTACCAGTCTGTACTGAACAGTGCAGCACACTGCCGGTCTGTACTGAACAGTGCAGCACACTGCCGGTCTGTACTGTGCAGTGAAGCACACTGCCGGTCCGTACTGAACAGTGCAGCACACTGCCGGTCTGTACTGTGCAGTGCAGCACACTGCCGGTCTGTACTGAGCAGTGCAGCACACTGCCGGTCTGTACTGAGCAGTGCAGCACACTGCCGGTCTGTACTGAGCAGTGCAGCACACTGCTGGTCTGTACTGAACAGTGCAGCACACTGCTGGTCTGTACTGTGCAGTGCAGCACACTGCCGGTCTGTACTGAGCAGTGCAGCACACTGCCGGTCTGTACTGAACAGTGCAGCACACTGCCGGTCTGTACTGTGCAGTGCAGCACACTGCCGGTCTGTACTGAGCAGTGCAGCACATTGCCGGTCTGTACTGAGCAGTGCAGCACACTGCCGGTCTGTACTGAACAGTGCAGCACACACTGCCGGTCTGTACTGAGCAGTGCAGCACACACTGCCGGTCTGTACTGAGCAGTGCAGCACACTGCCGGTCTGTACTGAACAGTGCAGCACACTGCTGGTCTGTACTGAGCAGTGCAGCACACTGCCGGTCTGTACTGAGCAGTGCAGCACACTGCCGGTCTGTACTGAGCAGTGCAGCACACTGCCGGTCTGTACTGAGCAGTGCAGCACACTGCCGGTCTGTACTGAGCAGTGCAGCACACTGCCGGTCTGTACTGAGCAGTGCAGCACACTGCCGGTCTGTACTGAGCAGTGCAGCACACTGCCGGTCTGTACTGAGCAGTGCAGCACACTGCCGGTCTGTACTGAACAGTGCAGCACACTGCCGGTCTGTACTTCACAATAAAAGGAGACCTGGGTACTCGCACTAATGCTAAGCTTTCATTGCTACATTCGTCAGGCGGAAACACTGCCTTTATCCTGAATTAGAAAGTGCAGCATAAAGTTAAACATAACCCCCATAAACATGCATAAAAGGAGGCTAACATTCCACCAAAACTACAAATCTTTAACTATGAGAATATTGTTAGAAATGATAACTGCAATTGTTAGTTCTGAATTCAGTTCTTTTAAACTGAAAGGGTAGGTCATATACAAGGGTGCAGTAAGACTGTTTATACAAGTGTGCAAAATACAATTTAAAAAGTCTAATTCTAACATCTCTGAAGATGGAATACAAATCAATAAATCAGCTCAGAAGCACATTTCAAAAGCTTTGCTTCTCAAAGCCTCAGCGGCTCTGTGGTTGACACAATTGCGAATTTTTTTTTTTTTTGCTAAGATGCAAGTGTGTCGTGACATTTCTGAAAACACTGCAGTAAAATCCAAATTCATGTCTAACGTCTACAGAGGACAGGTGGGAATGACACAAACAGCATATTAATACAAAATGTTAATTATTTCAGTGATTAATTCAAATTTGTCATTCAATAAACTTCTTGCTCATTAAAACCTTTAAATAATTTAAGTTACATTTAAGTTCTTTTATTTATTTTTTATTTATTTTTTGGGGGGGGGGGGGGGGTGTAAAGAACTAAAAAAATATGTTAAGAAACTTGCTATCATGCATTTTCAGTTTCTCCTGGAACAACACAAAAGAAATAAAATTGAATGTTTCTGAAATTTGGCACAAAAGAAATAGAGAAAGAACAATCAGAATCGGATGAAGCTGTTTCGCTTAATGAGTTTTTTTTTGTTTTTGTTTTTTTTTTTTTAATCTGATAATCTAGACAAAATGATTCCCAGATCGACTGCAATTTTGAAAAGATGGATTATAAATCTTTAATTACTTATTGAAATGTATCATGCAACACTACACAATTAAATTCTAATTGATCCGGGAGCTTAGACAAAACTCACAAATTTACAGTAAACTCTCAGTTAGGAGTCTAACAGTTGATTTCACTATATTGTTTGTCATTTATAATTGTTTACAATTTAATAATTATAATTATATAATCAAAGTTTTTACCCAACTACTGCCTCAAAGCAGTTTAATAGTTTAGAACATTAACAGGCTACAGAATTTAACTTTCATCACCCATGGTATTTAAGGTGAACAAAGCGAGGTTATTGTCACTCACCCAGTGTCAGGGAGGCCAAGGCGATGGCGAAGGGGATTAAGATGCAGTGTCTGCAGCTCATCGTGGCGCTGGTCTGCGCCGGCGGGAGAAAGAGAGAATTTAACATGAGAAACGCGGCGTCTCACGCAACGGAAACGGCTTCCTGGGGCAGGGAGGGGCCTGAGACCCGCTTACCCTCTCACAGCAAGACCTACGGTCTACAGACCTCCTTTATATGTGTATATGAAGACTTATATAACCTGTCCTCTCACAGCAAGACCTACGGTCTACAGACCTCCTTTATATGTGTATATGAAGACTTATATAACCTGTCCTCTCACAGCAAGATCTACGGTCTATAGACCTCCTTTATATATGTATATGAAGACTTCTTTAACCTGTCCTCTCACAGCAAGATCTACAGTCTATAGACCTCCTTTATATGTGTATATGAAGACTTCTTTAACCTGTCCTCTCACAGCAAGACCTACGGTCTCTAGACCTCCTTTATACGTGTATATGAAGACTTATATAACCTGTCCTCTCACAGCAAGATCTACGGTCTATAGACCTCCTTTATATGCACATGAAGACTTATATAACCTGTCCTCTCACAGCAAGATATACAGTCTATAGACCTCCTTTATATGCATATGAAGACTTATATAACCTGTCCTCTCACAGCATGATCTACGATCTATAGACCACCTTTATATGCATATGAAGACTTATATAACTTCTCTTCTCACAGCAAGATCTACGGTCTACAGACCTCCTTTATATGCATATGAAGACTTACAGAAGTATAGACTTCTGTAAACTTATGGACATATAGATTATGAAACAGTATGAGATACAAAGACATAATTGTGGAGCAGTTTGATGGGAAGTTTTTCATGTTCCCATGAAACTGTGGTCAATACCTTGAGAAAGGGAAATGACTGACCTGCGTTTAGTGTTTCTTCTGTAGGGAGGCACCTTCTGCAGAGCATTCCCATTGTTTACTTTCTAAAACCTCACCTTGCTCAGCATGGGATATTTGGCAAGAGAAAGAGCTACACATAAAAAAACATAATTTTTAAAAATCATATATATTATGAAGATAAACCTTTATATTCAAAGAGAATTTTACCCATCACCACTTTACTAACCATTGTGTTTTGCATCTAAGTGCTTGTAAGACAGCTAGTCTTACAGTCTAGTCTAGTCTAGTCACTCTTTATATACACTTAACATTTAATTTTGATGCAAGGTCATGGCACTTAATTTTTGTGAAGTGCAATAATTTCAGAGATATTACACGGAAAATAGCATGAGGAAATAGCACACAGTTCAATTCAGTTTCCCATTCAAACACAGCTTTTTGCGTTTGACATCAGAGTAAAAGTTCTGACCCGCTTTAAAATCCTTTCGATATAAAAAAAAAAACACAACCACAAGCTCACACAGAATGCACCTATTTCCTGTTCTGCATCAGAAAGGCCATGGCATGCTGTTATTGGCTGACATTCGCCGCGGCGGTGGTTCTTACAGGAAACGCACTAACACTGCAAAGGGCAGGAGTCCAGGCTGTCATTAATAACAGATTTAAAGATATCAAAGGTCACATTCTAAAGATATATACACATATGGCTTCACCCTGACTGCATAGCGGAACCTGTAGAACCCTATACAAGCCAGCACTGCATAGCGGAACCTGCAGAACCCTATACAAGCCAGCACTGCATAGCGGAACCTGTAGAACCCTATACAAGCCAGCACTGCATAGCAAAACCTGTAGAACTCTATACAAGCCAGCACTGCATAGCGGAACCTGTAGAACCCTATACAAGCCAGCACTGCATAGCGGAACCTGTAGAACCCTATACAAGCCAGCACTGCATAGCAGAACCTGTAGAACCCTATACAAGCCAGCACTGCATAGCGGAACCTGTAGAACCCTATACAAGCCAGCACTGCATAGCGGAACCTGTAGAACCCTATACAAGCCAAACTAGCAGCTTTAACCAGTTGAGAAGAGTCTCCTAAATGTACAGATGAAGAGAAATCCAACTGCAAGATCATTGAAAATCTGCACTTGCAAGTTTCTATTTGGACCTCCCTAAAATACACATAATGAAATCAAATATGTTTCAATGGGATCACAGGCTTTGCAGCAGTCAATCTCACAAATAAAATGTCCTCTTATCTTTATTGGGAATAATATTAGGGTCATCCCCATGCATCAACAATACAGAACATGTAAGAACCCGCGTGCCTAAAATATGAGAGCCTGCTAGCGTTCAGTTTCTTATGGAGATAGAAAGTGGCGAGCAATAGAAAATGGAATCAGCTGTTGATTTGATCAATCCCACTTAAAGAACATTAAATTACAAATGTATGTATGAACGCAAGAATGTTCTACGTTTATAATCAGGCATAGCAGATAAAAGTATTTAATGAGTAGTTGTGACTCACTGGAACAAGTTCCACCACACTCGTAATCAGTGAGCAATACCAGGACTCCTCAAACACGTCACACCGTTCTGAGGAAATGAAGGGTGTTGGGGATATTTGTGTTTGCAGCAAATCTTCCTTTTAAATTTATTTTGTTTTGCCACTAGGGTGCGCTGTGGGGCATTCCCCAGGGCTAAAGGTAGGCAGGTGGGGTGTTTTTGGAATGCATCGAGGAAGGACACATGAGCTGTGTCCAAAGCATCTTACTTACCTCCTATAGAGTATACAAGTTGAGTACCATACTTTTTAGGAGGTTCCACAGAGAGGAAGAGGCGGAGCCATCTTTGGGTCCCATAAATCAGAGGGGAAGAGGCGGAGCCATCTTTGGGTCCCATAAATCAGAGGGGAAGAGGTGGAGCCATCTTTGGGTCCCATAAATCAGAGGGGAAGAGGCGGAGCCATCTTTGGGTCCCATAAATTAGAGGGGAAGAGGTGGAGCCATCTTTGGGTCCCATAAATCAGAGGGGAAGAGGCAGAGCCATCTTTGGGTCCCATAAATCAGAGGGGAAGAGGCGGAGCCAGCTTTGGGTCCCATAAATCAGAGAGGAAGAGGCGGAGCCGTCTTTGGGTCCCATAAATCAGAGGGGAAGAGGCGGAGCCGTCCTTGGGTCCCATAAATCAGAGGGGAAGAGGCGGAGCCATCTTTGGGTCTCATAAATCAGAGGGGAACAGGCGGAGCCATCTTTAGGTTGCATAAATCAGAGGGGAAGAGGCGGAGCCGTCCTTGGGTCCCATAAATCAGAGGGGAACAGGCGGAGCCATCTTTAGGTTGCATAAATCAGAGGGGAAGAGGCGGAGCCATCTCTGGGTCCCATAAATCAGAGGGGAAGAGGCGGAGCCATCTTAGGGTCCCATAAATCAGAGGGGAACAGGCGTGGCCTTTTCACTACAGGAATGGGCCGTCTTACGACACTTTCGCGGTACCTCTGGAATAGTATGCAGGATATTTCTCACATGCTGACCATCGTGTGCTAAGAATACACACTAAGGAGACGACAGTGCGCTTTCTGAGCACGCGGTAGCTAGGAGGACGCTTTGGCCCAAGAGAGAGGCGATGGCGCAATGACTGGAAACTTTTTTGTATCATTTTGACATGGAAATAAACCGACTTTTGGACTTATTTTTGTATGTGTTAAACTGGAATTATGGAACTGACAAGTAGCCAGAGCAAAAAGCTTCATGAATTCAGCTCTGTTAATTGCTGAGGAAGTCAAAGTTTCTTTTAGAAAATCTGGCTGCTATGTGCCACAGTTTGCCCAACACTCCCATCTGCTGGTGACATACTGTAATTGAAACCCGAATGTGGCTTTAGCCAACAGCAGTCTGACCAGGCATCAGTGCTGTGGCTGATAGATACTGCCCAGTGCACCACAGTGTGTGCGTGCGTGCGTGTGTGTGTGCGTGCATGTGAGCGTGTGTGTGCGCATGTGAGCCTGTGTGTGTGTGTGTGTGTGTGTGTGTGCGTGTGTGAGTTTGTGTGTGTGTATGTGTCTGCGTGAGTGTGTGTGTGTGCGCGTGCGTGTGAGTGTGTGTGTGTGTATGTGTGTGCATGTGAGTGTGTGTGTGTGTGTATGCGTGGGTGTGCATGTGAGGAATTGAACTTCAACTGAACTACAATATAAACTCTCATCCTCATGACCAGTCCTGACCTCATTTAACTTCTCCTGTTCATGCTCTCAAAACCATGCATTGATTGCCACCTCTGTTACTGCAGTGTTTTCTTGAATTCAGTTTCTGTTATTGTTTCTGTCAATGCATAAGGCCAAATTTTATTATGTTTTACAATATGTTATTCCAAATATTTGATTGCTTGTTTTTTTTTGTAATACTGTCTGTGTACATGGTAGTATATTTCTCGCCATACCAGTTTGTTTGTCAAGCATTTTAAAAAGTCCATGATCGCCCCCATTCCTTGTTAGCATGCCAGTAGCCAGGGCCAGATCTATGGCGGGGCAAGGGGGGGGTGATATCACCCCAACTTTTTCCTCTGCGCCCCCAAAACTTTGCAGATAACAAGTATATGAGCCCTTGCATTCGCGAAGCTCGGCAAATATCAGAGAAATCACGCAACTTCCGTCATGCATCAGTTTTATATGTTCAATAAGCAATTCAATAAGCATTTGATTAGTGTTGGTTTTTGATGTTACCTGTCTGTTATACTGTAGTTTGAATTGGGCCACCATCAACAACCACTGTTAAAAATAAATAAATAAATTAATTAATTATCTAGACTATACTGCCCTACAAAGCCTAACTGCAGTAACTACGCAAAGGATAAAACTGAGAAAATGGCTTTAAAGTGTTTTAACTGGCCAGCCAAATGGGTTATAGGTATATGTGATACTGCACTAATTGTACATGTATTCATGAGGTAATTTTTATGCCCAAAAACCATGACGGGTGTTACGAATGAGTTTGTCAAAATGTTGTATGTTCTGGTGTCCAGGACTAGTGCCAACCAAGGAATTTAACGGATAACAAGCGAGTCTCCAAGTTTAGGCTTCTCGGTTCTTTCACTATACGTGCATACCGGCTAATCGCAGATTAGGTCGTTAGCAGATTCTGTTGAGAGCGAGCATATTTTTTCTGATGTCTTAAAAAAAAGAACATGAATTTACATGAATATACCTGAAATAATATCTGCTGTAGCAAAATGTACGCAGACTTTGGTCTGTTTTTTATTCTTAATAAGTGAAAGATTCACATATATTATAAAGGGTATTAAGTGGGTAAAAGTATTTATGAAAGACTTTCTGTCCTTCACAGCACACACTCAAAAATAAATAAATAAATAAATTTTAAAAATCCAGTTAATCATCCACATCAATGCCTCTGGCTTTCTTGCAGGTTATGTCACATCTGAGATCATTGTCCAGTCTAATGGGCACTTCACACTACAGCCAAATGTTCAGAGTCCCCCAGAGGACATTTTGTGGAGGTGGAATGAAAACAAGGTGGTTGAATTTGACCAGAAAAAGGTGGTTGAATACGGACAGTTTAAAGGACGGACGACCCTGGACCTCACAACGGGAGCCCTGACCCTCACACATCTCACAGAGGCTGACAGTGGGGAGTATGTTGGTGAGCTGCAGATCAAGGGAGAGCTGGTGTACCATCGTCAGATGGTGAAAGTGTTTGGTGAGTTTGCTTCTACTGAATGACCAAATCCCAGTTAATTGTGGGCTTTCATCAAAAAAATTTAGCTGTAGGTTATAAAAAATACATACATTGTCTACTGAAATACACTTTCAACCATTTTGTGGGGCAATAAAAAAATGTTTTTGTCTGTCCAAGCAGGTAGAAGCATGGCATTTTTTCATTATTTCAAAGCGCTTCCCAAGTCGGTCTGTAACCACACGGTTATGGGTGTGAATATCGCTAAATGACACAAAAGTTATGTCTGTAGTTTCACAGAGTTCTCAACCATACGTGTTTCAGTAAAAAAGCACTTTATATCACTCGATCATGTGGGTCAGGTGTGTTTATCCATGGAAGACAATGCTAAAGTTAGCTGTGAGGTCACAAGCCTTTGTTCTCCATGTAGATGCTGTAGGTAAACCAGCAGTCACCTGCCAAGTGAACGGCCCCTCAGTAACCCTGCTGTGCTCTGAGGGCGACAGACCAAGCGCTCAGTACAGGTGGGAGGGGCCTGCCATAGAGCCCCAGCCAGGGTCCCAGCTGAAGATAGAGGCAGCAGAGAGCTCTGATGCAGTCTACACCTGTGTGCTGCACAACCCTGTGGGTGAGAGCAGAACAGACTTTCCTGTAAAGAGCTGCTTCCCTGCTCCAGGTAAGGCCCACTCAGCTGATGTAGGGACTGAGCACAGGGCTGCCATCCTGGCTGCCACAGTCCACCCCTAATGCTCATTTCACAGGTTTGGGTAGCTGTTCCAGTTGCAATGCAGGTCTGTGGTCTAAGGGTTTTAACTTGAGTTAAGCACACTGCAATTATTTCCCACTTCCTTAATTTACAATTTGTTCATGTTCTGCTGTTCTCCTGGGGTTACAAGCCTCTGCTGAATTTTCTGTTCTATCCTGTGAATTCCATGGGACTTCAACCCAAATTTCACCCTCTGGTCTACATCATAGAGTACTGGGTAAAGGCCCTGTTTACGGTACTGTCGGGGTCCTACTAGGGGTTCAATGCTCAGTTGCCCCATCTACCCCACAGTCTCTGAAACATGACTGGGGCACATTGATTACTACTGACCCCAATCATCCCCAGCACTGTCAGCTGAGACAGCTGTTGCTGAGCAACCAGTCAACTTCAAATTAACTGCCATTTCATTAACACAGGGAGTTAAATAAATCATCTTCTAAAGTCAGAAATACATACACACAGAAATATATTTATATACATCTTTCAATAGTCAGATCAAAATGGTTGAGCTTTGTCTTTTATATTTTTCTAACATGCTCTGTTTTTCATTGTTTTTAGGAAGCGCCTCTGTCATTATTTCTGTAGTCCTTGTCCTCCTCCTCATCTTCATCATTGTGGGATTGCTTTTATTTTACTACAAGAAATTCTACAAAAGTAAGAGTCTTTTCAAATAACACATGAAATGATATTAATAAACGCATCCATATGCAGATCCTGCTGTTTCTGGAGCAGTTACTCAGGACTGGATTCAGTAGGGCTGCACTCCTGTTGTCTCCATAAAATGAGCACAAGCTCTCCAATACTGTGGGACTGAAAGCTCATACATTAGCGCTACTACACCCAGGACTAATAATAATAAAATCATATTTTTACATTGTAGAAAGAAAGAATGAAGAGGACACGGAAGCTCAATCTGGGGGTAAGCTGTAGAAATGATGGTGGTGACTATGATGATGCTACTGTGAAGCACGATGAGTATTGAATAATATTTCATATCTTATATTGTAGAAAAGACAAGACTGAGAGAGAAAGACTCTGAAGCTGCAGTAAATGGTGAGCTGTAGAACAGTGTTTTCACTCTGGCCTTAGAGCTGCAGGTGATGACATCACTCCCTCTGGTACTTTATATTAAAACACTGCAGCTGCAGGTTTCCTCCAAAAAATTAACATCTATACAATGTATGCCTATACAGTACTCAATGACAAATGTATTACAATCAGATGTATTCATATTCATAAACTTCAGAAGTAGGCGTGTTGCTGGTAAAACTAGATAATAAACTAAATCTGTGAAACATTTCTTTTGAAACAGAAAGACAACAGCTATTATCAGCAGACACTGAAAACATTGAGGAAACTCCAGGTAAGGCAGAATTAACTCTGCGCTGAACAGAAACGTGTCTCATAATGAAACAGCAGTACTGAAATGCCTCTGTTTCAGGGTTGGGATAAATTACCCTGCAGTTCAGCCAGTTCAGGAAAGGAAATAAATTGCGAAATACCCATAAAACATTGTGGACATTTTTCAAGCCATGAATTAAATTTGAAATTTCTTGAGTCTGCTTGACCCTTAACTGTTGACCGTTAAGTATTTTAGATCATTAATCAGATTATTTATCATATAAACCTTTTGTAAATGTCCAATAAGTGACTAACCATACAGTTTCTATCCCCATTCACAAAAGTCAACACTTTTCTTTAACTTTGGGTCAGAATTTAAGTATAAAGGGTTAAACTTTTACTTTAATTTGCCTAATTGTGAAGGTGAAGACCAAATTTAACTGCATTACATGCATTATTGTGTGTGAAGAGTGAGGAAACATGGGGATTGAATCCTGGCCTTAATATAAAGCAGGATCAGATATTCACCTGTGAGCCTCCTTGCATTTGTACTGTACTCAGCACACACAGCCTTATTTCCTCTGTTTCTACAGTACAAGTTTGGGAAATAGTAAAGCAGTATGAAAACATGACGGGCCCAGGTAAGACCCATGATGAGCATCAGAAGACAGCACTGACTGAGCAGCACAAAGGGACTGATGGGAGTGCTGGAATTTCACAGGAGGAGAGTCAGACAGGTAAGTACAGAGAAGCAGCAGGTAACCTGTCAGTCAGTCACCTGCTTTATATCAGGTTTAATATTTTATTTCATTTCTCCACAGAATCACTAAATCTGGGTGAAGATTCTGAAGAGAGAGGAGTGGAGACTGAGCGAGGGAACTCTAAACACCCCTCCTCTGGCACTGTCCCGTTCAGCACTCCTGTGTCTCCACCTGCTGCTCTACCCAAAACAGAAAATGAAGAGGTGGCCACCAACCCTCCAGAATCCAGCCCCTCTCTTCCACATCCCCCTAAATCTCCCTCCCATCCAGGACCAGTTCCAGTACAGAGTCAGGACCAGGAAGCGAAAACAGAAAGAGCAGCAGCAGCAGAATCTACTGATGAGACTGCAGCCAATCAGAGAGCAGGAGCCCAGAGGCAGAGAGAGAAGAGGGGGAGGCAGGATGGAGGTAGTGATGGGGGCAGAGCTCAGCCCAGTGGGGCAGGAGGGGGAGGAGCTGAGAACCCAACACAGATCCAGCCCAGGAGCTCCCCAGCAGCCCAGAGGAAGAGGAGGATATTCAGGAGAGTCAGACAGGTAAGTACAGAGAAGCAGCGGGTAACATTCTCAGTGAGAGGCTCAGGCAGCTCTTCCTGCTCATTCTCTTGTGTGCAGGTGCTCTTGCTGCTCAGATAAATCTACCTAAATAACTCTACCTGTAAATGTATTTCATTTCTCCATAGAAAGATTAATTCAGGGTGAATATTTTGAATTTATTAAACTGTATTGGTTAAGATTTAAAAAATATATCCCTTGTATTATTCTGTGTGAGCAGTAAGAACAAATGAGGATTGAATCCTGGCCTTGTAAAGCAGGATCAGATATTCACCTGTGAGCCTCCTTGCATTTGTACTGTACTCAGCACACACAGCCTTATTTCCTCTGTTTCTACAGGAAGTGCTGTGGATGATTGTACAGAGTATGGAGACTGGCTGAGCTCAGGTAAGACCTGTGATGAGCATCAGAACACACCTCTGACAGAGCAGAGACTCAGACTGCTGTTCCTGGTGATTCTGTTATATGCAGGTGCAGTTGTTGCTCAGTCACTGTGAGTATGTGTGTGTGTATGTGTGTGAGACAGAGTGAGAGAATGAGAGAGCAGGAGAACATGGTGAGACTAAGGGAACAGTAAAGAATAGTAAAGAAGAGTAAAGAATATATTTGAGCTGGGATAGACTACAGCAATAAATAAAGTACCCTATCAGAAAGAAGGGTTCTGTACAATAGAGTTTATTTATTTATTTACTTACTTAATTACTTATTTAACGTTTGCCTTATGTTGCAATACATTAACACATTCCATGCAGAGTACAGGCGCCCTAAGTATTGTGCTTGCAGCATTGTTTTGATTCTTCTGCTATCGTTTAACATACCAACAGCTAAGGGCACGGCCGACTCACATCAAATATGATTTCACTTTCACTTTTACGGTGCTTCTCCGGAGATTCGTGCTCATAATAATCCGGAGGCCAGCGTGAAGGTGAGCAATGGCACACAGGCACGTCATAATCACTACGACGTTATTTGTCTTCATGAACTTCACATTTGGTAAGAACTGTTGTCCTAAATCCCTTCGGTAATTATTCGTTAAATTTGTGCGATTTACAAGTCAGAATCTTTTTCAGAGGTTGCATGTTTAACCATCGAGCTAAAATCAGATTAATATGCAGTTGGCTAAAATAACCGTATGGGCTGTAAACGAACGACCTTACCTGTTTTGTATTAGACGTTTCACCGAGTTTCTGACATTACCCAGAAGCTTTCTAGCTGTAAATTCGTTTTTTCTCTTTCAGTCTTTTTAAAATATAATATTCTGGTGCATGCTAGTCAGAGAGTGAACATATTTTCAGAGACAGACTGTAGGACTATATAGACGACATACTAAATATACATATCAAAATATGAGATAAAAACAAAACATAACACAATGATGAGAACAGGCCATTCAGCCCAAAAATGTTCTCCATTTTCCTAACTAAATTGTAGCTAGGGCTCTGATTATCTACAGGCGAGATAGTATCTAACAGCGTATCAAGCCCAGTCTGGAAAATCATGCTTCTACTATGTGGCCTGGCAGGCTATTCCACTCAGCGTGAAAAAAAAATGGTTCTTAATGTCTTCACGGAATTTAGCTTTTACCTAATTTCCATTTATTTCTCCTCGCTGTGCTAACAGAACTCAACCTCGTAATCTCGTAGTTCACTTTGATAATCCCCTTTATAAATATATCCCCTTTATTATATAAATGTATGGGCGTGAAGGACGTAGATGACACTTTTTTATATCACCTAGTGTAATATGTTACACTTAGAATAAATATATTTTTATAAAAATGCAAGAGGAAGAGGTGAGTTTTATGCCTGGTTTTAGAAGTGCAGACTGACTCTGCTTCCCTGCCATGGTCGTGCTGACAGTTCCTCAGCAGAGGGGCTCTGTAGGAAAAAAAAATTTAATTTTGGGGACAAGAAGTCCTGAATCTTGGGAAGGGAGAATTTGTGTGGGAACATAGTGTGAGCAGGTTGGAAAGGTGTGAGGGGGCTGGACCACAAAGTGATGTGTAAGTCAGCGGCAGTACGTTGTATGCATGTTGTTCAATAAAAAGTGATAAATAAATGAAAAGGGTAGAATGTAGAACAGCAAAGGCCTAAGGACAGAGCCCTGTGGGACCCTGCATTTGACCCTACAGTGGTCTGAGGATTTATCATTAATATGAACAAACTGAAATCTGTCTGTCAGGTATGATCTCAATAATTGGAGCGCTTGCCCACAAATTCCTGCACACTTCTTGTGTGTGTGCAAAAGAATGTCATGGTCTGCAGCAGAGCAGCCCAGTCCTGTTCTTGGAGATCCGTCCTTCCATCCTATAGGTTTTCATTTCAACCCTAATTTGGCACGCTTGATTCTACTAATTAGCAACTGAAGGACATCTCTAATTAATAAATGCGGTGTGGTTTGTTAGAGTTGGAATTAAAAAATACTGGAAGGTAGACCTTCAGGATCAGGATTGGGCAGCCCTGTTCAATCAAATGCTGTGCTGAGATTAATTAAGACGAGTATAGGAGTTGATTTCTGATCTGAGGCTAAAGGAGGTCATTAGATCTGGTCTCTGTGCTGCAATGGGGTTATGAACATGAAGGCTTTCGTCAATATTATTCATCTTCAGCAAAGTGCTGAGCTGTTTGGCTGCAGCCTTCTGAAGTATTTTAGAAGAGGAGAATGGAGATAGGTCTGTATGTCAGGGTTCTGTCTTCCCCGTTATTCCTGGTTGGGCCACCAGATGGCGGCACCTCTGCTTTGTGTCTTGGTTAATTGTTTTATTGGTTTCTATTATCCCATTATTGGTTGCTTATTGTCTCGTGTTCCCTTCCCTCTCTGTGGCCTGATTGTTCATTGTGCCCTCCTGTGTCTCGTCTGCGTCGTGTCTATTTAAGTCTCCTTTCTCCCTGACTCAGGTGCTGGATCCTTGCTTGCGTGTTGCCTGCCCCTTGCTTGCCTTTTGTCGCTTGTCTTTTGTTACCTGTTCCTTGCTTACCTGTTGCTTGTTCCTTGCCCGCTCTGCTCCCTACATTTTTGGGATTTTTGTGTTTTTGTTTTCCTGCGTTTTTGAGGTTTTTTCTTTGTGTTTGTTATAACCGCCCTGAGAGGCTTTCTGTTCCCTTTGTGCCCCGTTATTTAAGTAAAGTCTTAGTTCTTTCGACTTCTGGAGTTTTTGCGTTCTTCCCCGCACTCTGTATTTGGGTTCATTCCCGCGCCCCGCCTGACACTGTAGTTTTTTAGGATTTCAGGGTTTAAAATTAGGCTTTTGCACCAGGGCCTTGATGACAGAAACTAAACTGTCAAGGAGTTGGGTACAAAACCAGAGGCTAACAAGGCCAGTTAACGAGGTTAAGCACAGGCGCGCCCCATACCAGTCAGAGTTCCTTCAGTAATTTGGCTGGTAGTGGACTGTAGGGCAGCTCACAGAAGTCTGCCTCAGAGTAAAATAGACCCTCAGAGTAAAATAGACTGTTTACTGTGCTGAGAGGGAGTCGGCTGTTGAGAGACAGTGCTGAAAACATCCTGTGTTATGTAAATCTTTGGTTCTCCATAATAAAGTCTAATCATGCTTTGTATTGTTGGAAAGCTGATGACATGCAGAAGAAGTTGGTGTCTTTGGTGCTGGGTGCTGACTAAATCTTGGTACCTATAAGTCAGCACCGAGCCAGATACAAAGGTTGACCCGGTGTGGTATGCTTACAGAGAAAGTGTAAGCAGGATCATCGATGTCCTGTTCAGTCATGATTGAATATTCATTTGATGATTTGGTTTTTTTATTTTATCTTTTGGGTATATAAGGAGAAACATGGAATGGTTCAGGGAGACTCATCAACATGGTCTCTTATGCATCATATGCATATAGCCATCTCACTATACAGATACTTTTGCACTATTGTATATTGCCACTAATGAACACACTGTACAATAAACTACATTCATTTTGACCTGGCATTCCTCTTTGAATCTTACATCTGCACACCTAGTAGTTTTAAGGTCCTAACATACACACAGAACCCAGGACATCTGCACCCCGTAGTCACTTGCTTATACACTAGTGTTGTAGCAGGATTTATGCAGGCTACACAAGCCAGAGGCACGTCCACATCTACCATGATAGACAGCGTTCGGTATGGAGCCACACTACTGGCGGAAAGCAGTCTCCTCAGTCTATGCATAACTGTTAGCACAGAGGAAATTTTAAAACATTATTTTGGAGTCAGATATTTGAGATATCATTAAATTACTCCTGTTCTAGTAGCACCAGGTAAGACTACACGCGTTCTTTCACCACTCAGATACTTCCGCTGTGTGTGGAAGGGGTTTCTTACAGGATCCAAAGGACAAATTAGGCTCCTCCCTGCCCTGCTGCTTCAGTGGAGAAGAGTGCAAGGGGAGATCTGTCAGTGATCCACTGATTAAAGTGATGCCATTGATTTTATATACACTTGGACTTTTATAGATTTGTATCTTTGATGTGGCGCAACATTTAAAGACCAAATACGATAGGATATGCAAGAGGCGAAAACTGGCACTAGTCCATTGAACAAATGTAGCAAAGTATGGGTAGCGTTGCTTTGGAAAACCGCTTGCTTAGAATCACAGTGCAAAGTAAATCATAACACAAGGAGTTACCTGGAAACTGCAGCAGTTAAGCACTTGTGGGTGTGTGCAACACCTTTCAGCCAACTTCTTTGGACAGTGCAGAGGCTGGTTTTCTTCAGATTTGTTTGAGTGCTCAGTATTTATGTTTGTAAAATCAATATCTGATCACCGCAATTTAAAGGAGGCCTGTAGCAGCCAATAATGTAATAACTACCGTTAATGTAATAACTGCCAATAAAGTAATAATTTTTCCGTTCTTAATGTAATAAAAGTTGATAATGTAATAACTTACCAATAATGTAATAAAATTTCTGAACCAATAACGTAATAACTTTTTGCACATAATGTAATAAGTTATTAGATTATTGACTGGTTATTACATTATTAGCTGGGTTAAAAAAAAATCATTAAAAATGTAATAATTGGAGCCGATAATGTAATAATATACTTGTATCACTATGTATAAGTTTTATTTATTATCAAGTGTCAGACTTCCATAACACTTAGGCCTACCCTTACTGTTGCTTCTTTCAAATAGCTGCTCAAAAACCAGGCCAATCCTGACCCCTGAATCTTAGTCCTAACTCTGAGAAAACACACACACACACACACACACCTACTCTCTCTCTCTCTCTAGGAATTAATTGTTTGTGTAACTTGATGGTTAGACTTATCTCCAGCCCTGCCTTATACTCCTTTGCCATTTGAGTACCAAATTAAGTGGGAGCACGCATGTTTGCAAACACAGACAATTACTTTTATGTTGTATAATATGAAATCTATACCTCTTTGAAGATGCTGTGTTCTCAAATAAAAAAGACCACCACTTCTTTCCATGAAAAATATAATCTTTAATCAAGTGTATTTAAATAACTTCTGCAACCAAACTGGCACTATTATCCCTTGTGCTCAACTTTCAACCTCTTAATGCAAAATTCTAAACTGTAAAATATAGTATATAACATGACCTACAAAGATAACTTTGGTAACACATCTTTCAGTTTTATCATAACAATAAAGGATAGTTTACCGTCCCTTTTTTTAAAGAACTAAACATTCTCTTGATACACATTACATTTACAGTATCTATACCATTGGTCCCAGCATCATGTTTTGTCTCAGAAAACAATATGTTTCATTTTATCAACAGAACTATTTTGTTAAATATTTTTTTTCCCAAACTAATATAAAAGTAGTACTGATAATTCTTTTAACAACATGTATTTTGCACTGCAAATTAGGAAGTATCAATAACAGTATTGATAAGTATTGGTATTGATAAGCAGTATCAATAGTGGTATTGGTATTGATAAAATCCTAACCATGCCCATCCCTTAGTGTAGAAACTAACTAACTCACTAACAGGTGCAGTTTTCTCATGACATGGCTTGCCATTGTGTCCCTTTCTCTCTTGTTTTAAGCACTTCTTTCATGGTGACTTGACTTGTGACTTGCTTGACCTGAGCAATGACTCGACTTGTCTTGCTTGACGTTTACTAGTGACTCGACTTGACTTGCTTGAGTCTAAACACAGTGACATGGGACTTGCTTGAGACTTGAACGTTAAGACTTGAGACTTGCTTGTGACTTGCACAAGTGTGACTTACTCCCACCTCTGCCTCACTGTCAGGTGAAAAGAAGCAGTTGGCGACTCTACATGTATCAGAGGCATGTGGTAGTCTACACCCTCCCCAGACCAACAGAGGATAGCGCATCGACCAGGACCATGATACACACAGAGAATTGGTATAACAACTACAATTGGAGAAAATGGCAAAAATAAAAAAGAATGAACTATAGATATCATTTGCTTTGGTTTTAGACTCTTTGTTGAGCTTGTCATGACTGTAGGGCAAGGATTCTGATTTGGTAATACATTTTCATGTAACCTTTCAGGAGTCAGGTTTGGTATATATACATAGAGAGAGAGTGCTGAATAGCTATAATAGTGTGGTTGAAACAGTTTGTTTGAAAAAGTTATTTAAATACATTTAATTAAAGATGACAGTTTTCATGAAAAGAAATGGTGGTCTTTGTATTCGTGGACAAAGCATCTTCAAAGAGGTATAGATTTCATATTATATGACATAAGAGTAATTGTCTGTGTTTGCAAACATATGTGCTCGCACTTCATTTGGTACTCAAATGGTTAAGGAGTAGAAGGCAGGGCTGGAGATAAGTCTAACCAAGCACCACAAACAAATAAATAGTCATAATTCCTAGAGGGAGAGTAGGTGTGTGTTCGTGTGTGTGTGTGTGTGCGTGTGCGCGCGCGTGTGTGGTCAGGCTTTTGAGCAGCTATTTGAAAGAGGAAACAAGGGTAAGTGTCATGGAAGTGTGACACTTTATAGCCAATAAATAACTTAAAGCGATATAAGTATATTATTACATTATCAGCTCCTGTTATTACATTTTTTTATGATTTATTTAAAAACGCAGCTAATAATGTAATAACCAGCCAATAATGTAATAACTTATTACATTATATGCAAAAAGTTATTACGTTATTGGTTCAGAAAATGTATTACATTATTGGTCAGTCATTACATTATCGACTTACATTAAGAACGGAAAAATTATTACGTAATTGGCAGTTATTACATTATTGGCTGCTACAAGGCCCCCTGTCTCATTACATTTAGGTCACAAATATAAATAAAGCATTTCCCTGAGCAAAATAATGGACCATAAAATTCCATTATGAATGGGTTATATTTGCCAGGTGTCCTGGAAAGGAACTTAACTGATCATTTCTCTAACTTCATTTACTGTATCTGAATACTAGCTAACCTGTTAGCTCAGATTAAAATAAAAAAATTGCTCATGATTTGTATTAATATACTTTCTTGCAGGTGATGTCACGCCTGAGATGATTGTCCAGTCTAATGGGAACTTCACACTACAGCCTAATGTTCAGGGTCCCCTGGAGGAAATTTTGTGGAGGTGGAATAATCATAAGGTGGTTGAATTTGACCAGAAGGAGGTGGTTGAATACAGGCAGTTTAAAGGACGGACGATCCTGGACCTCACAACGGGAGCCCTGACCCTCACTCATCTCACAGAGGCTGACAGTGGGGAGTATGTTGGTGAGCTGCAGATCAAGGGAAATCTGGTGGACTATCGTCAGATGGTGAAAGTGTTTGGTGAGTTTGCTTCTACTGAATGACAAAATCCCAGGTAATTTTGGGCCTTCATCAAAAAAAATTTAGCTGTAGGTTATAAAAAATACATACATTGTCTACTGAAATACACTTTCAACCATTTTGTGGGGCAATAAAAAAATGTTT
The DNA here is from genome assembly GCA_025169545.1 of Anguilla japonica. Lineage (NCBI taxonomy): Eukaryota > Metazoa > Chordata > Actinopteri > Anguilliformes > Anguillidae > Anguilla > Anguilla japonica. The sequence continues at coordinate 3,759,296 of CM045885.1, forward strand.
TTGTCTGTCCAAGCAAGTAGAAGCATGGAATTTTTTCATTATTTCAAAGAGCTTCACAAGTCGATCTGTAACCACACGGTTATGAGTGTGAATATCGCTAAATGGCACAAAAGTTATACCTGTAGTTTCACAGAGTTCTCAACCATAAGTGATTCAGTAAAAAAGCGCTTTATATCACTCCATCATGTGGGTCAGGTGTGTTAATCCATGGAAGACAATGCTAAAGTTAGCTGTGAGGTCACAAGCCTTTGTTCTCCATGTGGATGCTGTAGGTAAACCAGCAGTCACCTGCCAAGTGAACGGCTCCTCAGTAACCCTGCTGTGCTCTGGGGATGACAGACCAAGCACTCAGTACAGGTGGGAGGGGCCTGCCATAGAGCCCCAGCCAGGGTCCCAGCTGAAGATAGAGGCAGCAGAGAGCTCTGATGCAATCTACACCTGTGTGATGCACAACCCTGTGGGTGAGAGCAGAACAGACTTTCCTGTAAAGAGCTGCTTCCCTGCTCCAGGTAAGGCCCACTCAGCTGATGTAGGGACTGAGCACAGGCCTGCCATCCTGGCTGCCACAGTCCACCCCAATGCTCATTTCACAGGTTTGGGTAGCTGTTCCAGTTGTTATGTAGTCCACCCCTAATCCGCAGTTCACAGGTTTGGGTAGCTGTTCCAGCTGCTATGCAGGTCTGTGGTCTGTGGTTTTAACTTAAGTTAAGCATACTGCAATTTTTTGTTCCACTTGCTCAATTTGTTCATGTTTTGCTGTTCTCCTGGGGTTACAAGCCTCTGTTGAATTTTCTGTGCTATCCTGTGAATTCCATGGGACTTCCACCCAAATTTCACCCTCTGGTCTACATCATAGAGTACTGGGTAAAGGCCCTGTTCACGGTACTGTCGGGGTCCTACTAGGGGTTAAATTCTCAGTTGCCCCATCTACCCCACAGTCTCTGAAACATGACTGGGGCACATTGATTACTACTGACCCCAATCATCCCTAGCACTGTCAGCTGAGACAGCTGTTGCTGAGCAACCAGTCAACTTCAAATTAACTGCCATTTCATTAACACAGGGAACTAAATAAATCATCTAAAGTCAGAAAAAAAAAAAAAAAAAAAAAAAAAAATATATATATATATATATATATATATATATATACACACACATGTATATACATCTTTCAATAGTCAGATCAAAATGGTGAGCTTTGTCTTTTATATTTTTCTAACATGTTCTGTTTTTCTTTATGTTTTTAGGAAGCGCCTCTGTCATTATTTCTGTAGTCATTGTCCTCCTCCTCTTCATCATTGTGGGATTGCTTTTATTTTACTGCAAGAAATTCTACAAAAGTAAGAGTCTTTTCAAAGAACACATGAAATGATATTAATAAACGCATCCATATGCAGATCCTGCTGTTTCTGGAGCAGTTACTCAGGACTGGATTCAGTAGGGCTGCACTCCTGTTGTCTCCATAAAATGAGCACAAGCTCTCCAATACTGTGGGACTGAAAGCTCATACATTAGCGCTACTACACCCAGGACTAATAATAATAAAATCATATTTTACATTGTAGAAAGACAAAATGAAGAGGACATGGAAGCTCAATCTGGGGGTAAGCTGTAGAAATGATGGTGATGACTGTGATGATGCTACTGCGAAGCACGATGAGTAATGAATAATATTTCATATCTTATATTGTAGAAAAGACAAGACTGAGAGAGAGAGACTCTGAAGCTGCAATAAATGGTGAGCTGTAGAACAGTGTTATAGCTCAGGAGGTAAGAGCGGTTGTCTGGCAGTCGGAGGGTTGCCGGTTCGATCCCCCGCCCTGGGCGTGTCGAAGTGTCCCTGAGCAAGACATCTAACCCCTAATTGTTCTCAGCGAGCTGACTGGTACCTTGCACGGCAGCCTTTCACCATTGGTGTGTATGAGTGTGTGTGAATGGGTGAATGAGAGACATCAATTGTAAAGCGCTTTGGATAAAAGCTGCAGGTGATGACATCACTCCCTCTGGTACTTTATCTCCGAACTTAAAACACTGCAGGTTTCCTCCAAAAAAATAACATCTATACAATGTATGCCTATACAGTACTCAATGACAAATGGATTAAAATCAGATGTATTCATATTCATAAACTTCAGAAGTAGGCATGCTGCTTTTAAAACTAGATAATAAACAAAATGTGTGAAACATTTCTTTTGAAACAGAAAGACAACAGCTATTACTGACTGAGCAACACAAAGGGACTGATGGGAGTGCTGGAATTTCACAGGAGGAGAGTCAGACAGGTAAGTACAGAGAAGCAGCAGGTAACCTGCCAATCAGTCACCTGCTTTACATCAGGTTTAATATTTTATTTCATTTCTCCACAGAATCACTAAATCAGGGTGAACATTCTGAAGAGAGGGGAGTGGAGACTGAGGGGGGGAACTCTAAACACCCCTCCTCTGGCACTGTCCCGTTCAGCACTCCTGTGTCTCCACCTGCTGCTCTACCCAAAACAGAAAATGAAGAGGAGACCTTCCACAGTCCCCCATCCAGCCCCTCTCCTCTCCACCTCCCTAATTCACCCCCCCATCCAGCACCAGCTCCAGTACAGAGTCAGGACCAGGAAGCGGAAACAGGAAGAGCAGCAGCAGCAGAATCTACTGATGAGACTGCAGCCAATCAGACAGCAGGAGCCCAGAGGCAGAGAGAGGAGGGGGAGGGGCAGGATGGAGGTAGTGATGGGGGTGGGGCTCAGTCCAGTGGGGCAGGAAGGGGAGGAGCTGAGAACCCAACAGCAGATCCAGCCCAGGAGCTCCCCAGCAGCCCAGAGGAAGAGGAGGATATTCTGAGACGGGGTCCAGACACTGATGGGGGGGCAGCCCAGTGTAGTGAGGCAGGAGGGGGAGGGGACGAAAGTATCCCAAAACCAGATTCAGATCAGGATATAGACCCCACATCAGCAAAGGAAAATCTAAGTGTCCCGCCCACTGAGCCATTAAGCACAGCTGATCCAGCCCAGGGACTCCCAGACACCACGGCCCCTTCCCCCCCTCACACTGGGGCGAGTGAGGAGTCCTGCTGTGCAGAGGAAACCCCAACATCAGGCCCAAATCTGGAGCCCAACAGCACCTCTGAGGCAGAGGAAGAGCAGAAGAGAGGGAGAGAGGAGAGGAAGGAGTCACAGGACAGAGGGGTGAAGTCCCCCCCAGAAAAGCCCCCGAAACCCCCTAAACCCCCTACAGTCCCTAAAAAACCCACTAAACCCCCTACAGTCCCTAAAAAACCCACTAAACCCCCTACAGTCCCTAAAAAACCCCTAAACCCCCTACAGTCCCTAAAAAAACCCTAAACCCCCCTAAACCATTGAGCTGGACTTTCCGAGAGCACACGAGGGAGAGACACAAGAGAGCAGGGAACTGCGTCACATGACACAGGATAAAAAGACTGAAAAACACAGGAAAAGCAGCTCCTAAGAACACAGATCATTTAAAGAACTGAAACTGAACTCTGAGTGGTGCTACAGTGCCTAAGACACAATCAGGTGTAACAGGCTACTATAATACTATGAATTTTGGCAAATCCTTTCCTTTGCTCCAAATTTTTGAGTGCTTGTTTTTTTTTTTTTTTTTTTGTAATACTGTCTATGCACATGGTAGTATATTTCTCGCCATACCAGTTTGTTTGTCAAGCATTTTAAAAAGTCCATGATCGCCCCCATTCCTTGTTGGCATGCCAGTAGCCAGGGCCAGATCTATGGCCAGATCTATCCAGGGCCAGATCTATGGCGGGGCAAGGGGGGCGGGGGGGGTGATAGCACCCCAACTTTTTCCTCTGCCCCCCCAAACCTTTGCAGATAACGAGCCGTATATGAGCCCTTGCATTCGCGAAGCTCGGCAAATATCAGAGAAATCATGCAACTTCCGTCATGCATCAGTTTTATATGTTCAATAAGCAATTCAATAAGCATTTGATTAGTGTTTGGTTTTTGATATTACCTGTCTGTTATACTGTAGTTTGAATTGGGCCACCACCAACAACAACTGTTAAAAAAAATAAAAATAAAAATAATTTATCTAGACTATACTGCTCTACAAAGCCTAACTGCAGTAACTACGCAAAGGATAAAACTGAGAAAAATGGCTTTAAAGTGTTTTAACTGGCCAGCCAAATGGGTTATAGGTATATGTGATACTGCACTAATTGTACATGTATTCATGAGCTAATTTTTATGCCCAAAAACCATGACGGCTGGCCAGTCAAAACACTTTAAAGCCATTTTTCTCAGTTTTACCCGTTGCGTAGTTACTGCAGAAGGCTTTGTAGGGCAGTATATAGCAAAGCAGCCTTGCTCAGCAGTAAACCCGGATCATAAAATTTCCGATAAGGATAACCGTAACCCACACACGTATCTTAAAGGGACAGTTCACATTTTTACACGCTGGTTGGCTGAACAACTCACCACAAATTATGTGATAAATTTGGGGCTCAAGCCCTCTTAACTGGTGAATGCACAGCTCCCTCGTTAGCACTGTTACCCAAATAATATTTAATGGGGGCTGAGAATCACCAAGCGACAGGTATTATACAAAGACACCATTATAAAAGCAAACATAAACACTTTTTCATATGTTCATTTGCTTGCATGAATTGGTATCTTGCAATCAAACGTCCCAGTATAGCCTAAAAAAAACTCTTTTAGTTAGTTTTGGATCACCTTTGGACCTTTAGTGTGAAATTCAGACTCTGAAATGTCCTGCGTTCCAATGACGCAGCGTCCCATGTGCTAGCGAGAACACTGGCCTCATAGATTGGCCATGTTCACTGCACAGTGACCCCTGCAGCTTTTGAGATTTCGAGGAGAGCAGAAGTGTCAAGGCGGTTACTGGTGGATTTTACTGTAAGGTGATTTTTGGCAAGCTATGATGGTTAAACGTTATGCGGGTTACGGATGTAGCAATACTTACCTAGCTGGCTGGCAGGCGAACTCCTAGCCCAGTGATGAGTTGGGGAAGTCTGTAAATAAAATATGCATTTATCAAGTTCTTCTTTATTCTCTATATCAATACCGGCCAAGACATTCTGATCACAAGGGCAGCACGGTGGTGCAGTGGGCAGCACTGTCACACTGTCGCCTCACAGCAAGAAGGTCCTTGGTTTGAATCCCGGCCTGGGCCTTTCTGTGTGGAGTCAGCATGTTCTCTCTGTGATCGCGTTAACGCAGAATCCTACGCGATCTCTGAGTCTGATATTAACTTCCATACACACATGGGCATGCGCATAAATTAAACGGAAAAGATCGAGTCAACCTTGAGATAAAATATCACTATGCGATGCAGGCCTGTAAACTGTATCGCACACACTGTGTCTTGAATAAAAAGATGCCCCCCAAAAATCTGTCTGTCTCCCAAATCACAGCAGTCTAGATCCAAGTAGCTAATAACCGTTTTGGGAATTTGGGTTTGCCGCATGGACATATAGTTTCACTTTCACGTCAGGTACTTCACCTTAAATGTGCATTAAAGTCCGAAGTCCAGTAGGCTATGGAAGCGCGCAATGGCAGACAAGCACCACAGAGTCACGGCGTTATTTTTCATCTTCGCCAACTTCAAATTTGGTAAGAACTGTGACTCGCCTCGGTAATTATTTGTTGTATGGTTTACTTTTTCACATGTTGCTTGTTTAACTATCTTGTTGATATGCCAAATAAACCAATAGTAGGCAAAAACTAATAGAACCGTAGCCTACAGGCTGTAAACTACGAACTGAAATTCACTGAACTCCTCTCTGTGCCACTGCACTGCACTTCTACAGTTAGAGCTGTTAAAATCCTGTGAGATTGAGACTGAGGAAGAGCCTCTGACCGCCGGCGGTGTTGACTGCATGGAACGAGCCTACCTGTTTTGCATTTGACGGTTTCACCGAGTTTCTGACATTACTGTGGGATTTTCTACCTATGAATTATATTCTAGTGTACTCAACGAGTGGGCACATTTTCAGAGAAACTTAAGACAGAAGGCTACGCAGCCGACATAGCCTACTGAATATAGTACGACATTTTCGTCAAAATGTAATATGGGATAAGTGCTCTATCGGGTGACAGAGACTGCTGTGTGAGTTAATGGCTTTGTCATGACGTCAATATAGATAAGCGCATGGAGACAAATATATGAGTGAAAGCGAAAGACTTAAATGAGACTTTATATTTCACCTAAATGTAATATATTTTACGTTTAGAATGTAAATGTAGACAGGAGGGATGAGCTGAGGCACAATTTGTGTCTGTAGGCTATTAGATTCCGTTCAAATAGGCTTATAAAACTGTGTTTCTTATCCGAGTATCTGTACTCGCATATTCTCGGTCAGTTATTCTAGTAAACGGGAACAGACGGATGGCAGTGTGCCCCAACCCCCCTGTATTGAATTATTTATTTTGGGGACTGAATTAATAGCCTACTCTCCGGTAATTAGTATATTAGAATAACTACTAAGAGTAAAAACCAGGAACGCAGCTGCTACACACAAACTCAAACTTTCAGAGTTTGTCATCCAAAAGGCTCAATGACAAAAGCGTCGGTGTCAAAAGTTACACTTTAGTTGTTGTATTATTCAGAAAGGTATGTTCACATTACGAGGCCCGTAAGCGGTTGGTCGTAAATATTTTCAGTGGTTTCTACACCAAGTAAAATTACTGCTGGTGGTTTTGAAATATAGTAAACGTGTTAGTAGCTATTGTATGTGTTGTAGGACTTCTAAGGTTATTATATGAAGCAATTAAGTCACAGGAAGTGTGCTGTTTGCAAATATTAAACGGACACAATAGATTTTATATGCAAGACGACTTTTACAGAATTGAATCTTTGCTGTAGCAAAAAATTGAACAATACAGAATAGCAGATGATACACAGGAGAAAACTTGGGGACAAGTTCCTGGAACAAATGTAGGAAATACGGGCAGCACTGCATTGGAGGAGGGCTTATTTGGACGCGCAGTATCGTGTAGATTATAAAGATAACAGAGCAACCTATGAACTGTCTGCAGCATAGAAACACTTCTGGCCGTGTGTCGCCTTTCTATTTTGCCCAGCATTTATCCTCTTGTAAAATCAACAAATATCACCTGTTTCCCAGTGAAAAATACGTTTCCATAAAATGCCGGGTGTTACGAATGAGTTTGTCAAAATGTTGTATGTTCTGGGTGTCCAGGACTAGTGCCAACCAAGGAATTTAACGGCTAACAAGCGACTCTCCAAGTTTAAGCTTCTCGGTTCTTTCACTATAACTGCATACCGGCGAAGCAGATTCTGTTGAGAGCGATCATATTTTTTTGATGTCGTAAAAAAAAGAACATGAATTTACATGAATACACCTGAAGTAATATCTGCTGTAGCAAAATGTAGGCAGACTTTGGTCTGTTTTTTATTCTTAATAAGTGAAAGATTCACATATAGTATAAAGGGTATTAAGTGGGTAAAAGTATTTATAAAAGACTTTCTGTCCTTCACAGCACACACTCAAAAATAAATAAATAAATTTTAAAAATCCAGTTAATCATCCACATCAATGCCTCTGGTTTTCTTGCAGGTTATGCCTCATCTGACATCATTGTCCAGTCTAATGGGAACTTCACACTGCAGCCTAATGTTCAGAGTCCCCCAGAGTACATTTGGTGGAGGTGGAATGAAAACAAGGTGGTTGAATTTTACCAGGAGGAGATGGTTGACTACGGACAGTTTAAAGGACGGACGATCCTAGACTTCTCAACGGGAGCCCTGACCCTCACTCATCTCACAGAGGCTGACAGTGGGGAGTATGTTGGTGAGCTGCAGATCAAGGGAGAGCTGGTGTACCATCATCAGATGGTAAAAGTGTTTGGTGAGTTTGCTTTTACTGAATGACCAAATCTGAGATTTCATCAAAGACATGTAGCCATATGCTCTGAAAAAATGTCTGCTACTGAAATAGATTTCATATCATTTTGTGGGGCATTCAAAAATGTTATCTTCTTTCCAAGCAGGTAGAAGCATGGCATTTTACATTATTTCAAAGTGCTTCACAAGTCAATCTGTAACCACACGGTTATGGGTGTGAATATTGCTAAATGACACTATAGTTAGTTTCTCAACCAACCAAGTGTTTTCGTAAAAAAGAGCTGTATGTAAGTTGATCATATGGGGTAGGTGTGGGAGGGGAAGTTGGTCTGTAACCACAAGGATATGGGTGTGAATAGCATGTGAGACCCTACAGTCATACCCTAGTGTTTCAGTAAAAAAGCACTTTATATTAATCAATCATGTGGGTCAGGTGTGTTAATCCATGAAAGACAATACTAAAGTTAGCTGTGAGGTCACAAGCCTTTGTTCTCCATGTAGATGCTGTAGGTAAACCAGCAGTCGCCTGCCAAGTGAACGGCCCCTCAGTAACCCTGCTGTGCTCTGGGGGCGACAGACCAAGCACTCAGTACAGGTGGGAGGGGCCTGCCATAGAGCCCCAGCCAGGGTCCCAGCTGAAGATAGAGGCAGCAGAGAGCTCTGATGCAGTCTACACCTGTGTGCTGCACAACCCTGTGGGTGAGAGCAGAACAGACTTTCCTGTAAAGAGCTGCTTCCCTGCTCCAGGTAAGACCCACTCAGCTGATGTAGGGACTGAGCACAGGCCTGCCATCCTGGCTGCCACAGTCCACCCTAATGCTCATTTCACAGGTTTGGGTAGCTGTTCCAGTTGTTATGTAGTCCACCCTAATCTGCATTTCACAGGTTTGGGTAGCTGTTCCAGTTGCAATGCAGGTCTGTAGTCTAAGGGTTTTAACCAGAGTTTTTAACTTGAGTTAAGCAAACTTCAATTTTTTTCCCACTTGCTCAATTTACACTTTGTTCATGTTCTGCTGTTCTCCTGGGGTTACAAGCCTCTGCTGAATTTGGATCCTGTGAATTCCATGGGACTTCCATCCAAATTTCACCCTCTGGTCTACATCATAGAGTACTGGGTAAAGGCCCTGTTCACGGTACTGTCGGGGTCCTACTAGGGGTTCAATGCTCAGTTGCCCCATCTACCCCACAGTCTCTGAAACATGACTGGGGCACATTGATTACTACTGACCCCAATCATCCCCAGCACTGTCAGCTGAGACAGCTGTTGCTGAGCAACCAGTCAACTTCAAATTAACTGCCATTTCATTAACACAGGGAGCTAAATAAATCATCTTCTAAAGTCAGAAATATATACACACAGAAATATATTTATATATCTTTCAATAGTCAGATCAAAATGGTTGAGCTTTGTCTTTTATATCTAACATGCTCTGTTTTTCTTTGTTTCTAGGAAGCGCCTCTGTCGTGATTTCTGTAGTCCTTGTCCTCCTCCTCATCTTCATCATTGTGGGATTGCTTTTATTTTACTACAAGAAATTCTGCAAAAGTAAGTCTTTTCAAATAACACTTTAAATGATATTAATAAACGCATTCATATGCAGATCCTGCTGTTTCTGGAGCAGTTACTCAGGACTGGATTCAGTAGGGCTGTACTCCTGTTGTCTCCATAAAATGAGCACAAGCTCTCCAATACTGTGGGACTGAAAGCTCATACATTAGCGCTACTACACCCAGGACTAATAGTAATAAAAATCATACTTTTACATTGTAGAAAGACAAAATGAAGAGGACATGGAAGCTCAATCTGGGGGTAAGCTGTAGAAATGATGGTGGTGACTATGATGATGCTACTGTGAAGCACGATGAGTATTGAATAATATTTCATATCTTATATTGTAGAAAAGACAAGACTGAGAGAGAGAGACTCTGAAGCTGCAGTAAATGGTGAGCTGTAGAACAGTGTTATTTACTGTGGCCTTAGAGCTGCAGGTGATGACATCACTCCCTCTGGTACTTTATCTCCAAATTTAAAACACTACAGCTGCAGGTTTCCTCCAAAAAATTAACATCTATACAATGTATGCCTATACAGTACTCAATGACAAATGTATTAAAATCAGATGTATTCATATTCATAAACTTCAGAAGTAGGCATGCTGCCGGTAAAACTAGATAATGAACTAAATCGATGAAACATTTCTTTTGAAACAGAAAGACAACATCTATTACCAGCAGACCCTGAAAACGTTGAGGAAACTCCAGGTAAGGCAGAATTAACTCTGCGCTGAACAGAAACGTGTCTCATAATGAAACAGCAGTACTGAAATGCCTCTGTTTCAGGATTGGGATCAATTACCCTGCAGTTCAGTCAGTTCAAGGAAGGAAATAAATTGCGAAATACCCATAAAACATTGTGGACATTTTTCAAGCCATGAATTAAATTTGAAATTTCCTGAGTCGGCTTGACCCTTAACTGTTGACCGTTAAGTATTTTAGATGATTAACCAGATAATTTATCATATAAACCTTTTGTAAATGTCCAACAAGTGACTAACTATACATTTTCTATCCCCATTCACAAAAGTCAACACTTATCCTTCATTTTGGGTCAGAATTTAAGTATACAGCGCTAAACTTTTACTTTGAATTTGCCAAATTGTGAAGGTCCTGTGAATCAGATTGTGTGTGAAAAGTGAGGTAACATGGGGATTGAATCCTGGCCTTAATATAAAGCAGGATCAGATATTCACCTGTGAGCCTCCTGGCATTTGTACTGTACTCAGCACACGCAGTGATATTTCCTCTGTTTCTGTAGTAAGTGTCCAGGAAAGCACAGAGCTAGGTAAAGACATGCTGAATCCAGGTAAGACCCACGATGAGCGTCAGATGACAGCACTGACTGAGCAGCACAAAGGGACTGATGGGAGTGCTGGAATTTCACAGGAGGAGAGTCAGACAGGTAAGTACAGAGAAGCAGCAGGTAACCTGCCAGTCAGTCACCTGCTTTACATCAGGTTTAATATTTTATTTCATTTCTGCACAGAATCACTAAATCGGGGTGAAGATTCTGAAGAGAGAGGAGTGGAGGCTGAGGGGGGGAACTCTAAACACCCCTCCTCTGGCACTGTCCCATTCAGCGCTCCTGAGTCTCCACCTGCTGCTCCACCCAAAACAGGAAATGAAGAGGAGACCTTCCACAGTCCCCCATCCAGCCCCTCTCTTCCCCACCCCCCTAAATCTCCCCCCGCTTCAGTACAGAGTCAGGACCAGGGAGAGAATACAGAAAGAGTAGCAGCAGTAGCAGAATCTACTGATGAGACTGCAGCGAATCAGACAGCAGGAGCCCAGAGGCAGAGAGAGAAGAGGGGGGGGCAGGATGGAGGTAGTGATGGGGGCGGAGCTCAGCCCAGTGGGGCAGGAGGGGGAGGAGCTGAGAACCCAACAGCAGATCCAGCCCAGGAGATCCCCATCAGCTCAGAGGAAGAGGAGGATATTCAGGAGAGTCAGACAGGTAAGTACAGAGAAGCAGCAGGTAACATTCTCAGCGAGAGACTCAGGCAGCTGCTCCTGCTCATTCTCTTGTGTGCAGGTGCACTTGCTGCTCAGATAAATCTACCTAAATAAATCTACCTGTAAATGTATTTCATTTCTCCATAGAAAGATTAATTCAGGGTGAATATTTTTAATTTATTAAACTGTATTGGTTAAGATAAAAAATAACCCTTGCATTATTTTGTGTGAGCAGTAAGAACAAATGGGGATTGAATCCTGGCCTTGATGTAAAGCAGGATCAGATATTTACCTGTGAGCCTCCTGGCATTTGTACTGTACTCAGCACACACAGCCTTATTTCCTCTGTTTCTGCAGGAAGGGTTATGGAACCAACAGAGCAGTATGGAGACTGGCTGGGCTCAGGTAAGACCTGTGATGAGCACCAGAACACACATCTGACTGAGAGTAGAGACTCAGCTGTTCCTGGTGATTCTGTTATATGCAGGTGCAGTTGTTGCTCAGTTGCTGTGTGTGTGTGTGACAGAGAGAGAGAGAGAATGAGAGAGCAGGAGAACATGGTGAGAATAAGGGAACAGTACACTGAGTACAGAATATATTTGAGCTGGGATAGACTACAGCAATAAATAAAGTGCACTTTCAGAAAGAAGGGTTCTGAAAAGTGTCTAAAAAGGTACAAACATGTGTCACAGGGGTGGTACCCTATAGGTACAGAAAATGTACGTTATTTCCTGTTTCTGCAGTAAAGCAGGTTGTAGGCTGGTTTATCCCAGTGAAGACCTATGATGATGATCAGAAGACAGCACTGACTGAGCAGCACAAAGGGGCTGATGGGAGTGCTGGAATTTCACAGGAGGAGAGTCAGACAGGTAAGTACAGAGAAGCAGCAGGTAACCTGCCAGTCAGTCACCTGCTTTACATCAGGTTTAATATTTTATTTCATTTTTCCACAGAATCACTAAATCAGGGTGAAGATTCTGAAGAGAGAGGAGTGGAGACTGAGGGGGGGAACTCTAAACACCCCTCCTCTGGCACTGTCCCGTCCAGCGTTCCTGCGTCTCCACCTGCTGCTCCACCCAAAACAGGAAATGAAGAGGAGACCTTCCACAGTCCCCCATCCAGCCCCTCTCTTCCCCACCCCCCTAAATCTCCCCCCGCTCTAGCACCAGCTCCAGTACAGAGTCAGGACCAGGGAGAGAAAACAGAAGGAGCAGCAGCAGCAGAATCTACTGATGAGACTGGAGCCAATCAGAGAGCAGGAGCCCAGAGGCAGAGAGAGAAGAGGGGGGGGCAGGATGGAGGTAGTGATGGGGGCGGAGCTCAGCCCAGTGGGGTGGGAGGAGGAGGAGCTGACAACTCAACAGCAGATCCAGCCCAGGAGCTCCCCAGCAGCTCAGAGGAAGAGGAGGATAGACAGGGTCTAGATACCGATGAGGGGGGGGCAGCCCAGTGTATTGAGGCAGGAGGGGGTGGGGACAAAAGTGTCCCAGAACCAGATTCAGATCAGGATATAGACCCCAGATCAGCAGAGGAAAATCTAAGTGTCCTGCCCACTGAGCCATTAAGCACAGCTGATCCAGCCCATGGACTCCCAGACACCACGGCCCGTTCCCCCCCTCACACTGGGGCGAGTGAGGGGTCCTGCTCTGCAGAGGAAAGCCCAACATCAGGCCCAAATCTGGAGCCCAACAGCACCTCTGAGGCAGAGGAAGAGGAAGAGAGGGAGAGAGGAGAGGAAGGATTCACAGGACAGAGGGGTGAAGTCCCCCCCAGAAAAGCCCCCGAAACCCCCTAAACCCCCTGCACCCCCTGCAGTCCCTATAAAACCCCTAAACCTCTACAGCCCCTAAACACCCTTAAGCCCTTGAGCAGGACTGTCCCAGAGCACACAGGAGGGAGAGACGCAGGAGAGCGGGTAATTGTAATTCCTGCAATATTTGGTGTCTAATTTCCATGTAAATAGTAGATAACAGACTTTCCTCAGGAGTTTATCTAATCTGGCTAACTCGTGCTATACTTTTTTCCGGCTAGCAGCGGCAGCTATAATTAATTTTCACTTTTCTATCAGGGGAGCCAGTCGTATTGCAGCCACACCCCTCCACTCCATTTAATTCCTTTTGGCCAGCTATGGAGGTATTTCTGTGCTAATCCTTCTCATTTCTCTTTCATGATCTGTAGATTATAGTGTGTGATGTGCACCAGTGCAGCCCCTGTCACTTTTATATACTGAAGCCCACAATTATGAAGAAATGAATCTATGTATTAGCAGAACCAGTTGAGAATAAATCGTTTGTTATTGTGGTATTGTATTTTCTATTAAATTGAGGCATTTGAATCATTATGGGCATTGAATTATTTTATTTTTTATTAATTCTATAATATTCCATGCCCTGTTTTGTATTGTTATCTATTTGAAATGTATTTGTTATTCTCATGTACAGTAGGTATACACTGTATGGAGAGTCTATTCCATCTGACCAATAGGGGAGCCAGTTGTTCCACAACCCTACCTGTATTTCATGCCTTTTGACCACATAAAGCCCAAAGACCCTCCGCTCTGTCTTGCCATCCTCTGTACATCCCAGCTGCAGAACACAGCGCTGTCTAACTTCAGTAGGCCCTGCACACAGGCCAGATTAGTGCTGTGACGAGCACCTTCACTCATCGATGTCGTCTCACTCACCGGGGGATTTCAGCAAGCAGTAATTTAAATCTCACTGTAATACGTGAGCCCTCATCTCTCCTGCTTAGTGAAAATAGTGGACACTCCGCTGCACCCTGAGAACCTGGCAGGTGTGTGGAGCTCCACACCACAGCCCCCTCATGCAGCTCCAAACCACAACCCCCTCATACACCTCTGAACCACAGCCCCCTCATGCAGCTCCACACCACAGCCCCCTCATGCAGCTTCGAACCACAGCCCCCTCATGCAGCTCCACACCACAGCCCCCTCACGCACAGCTCTACACCACACAGCCCCCTCATGCTTCCACGCAGCTCCATTCGACCACAACCACGCAGCTCACGCCCCCTCACGCAGCCACACACCACAGCCCCTCACAGCTCCACACGACAGCCCCCTCATGCAGCTCCACACCACAGCCCTTTCATGCAGCTCCACCCACAGCCAGCCCACCGCATGCCCCCTCAGAGATGAAAAGGTTCTAAGGAGCTGAATACCTTCCGAAAGCACTGGAGATGTGATTGTTTCTCTGTATGATTGTTCCTCTAATACATGCTAGAGGCAGAACAGGATTGCTGCATTCAGGATGATGCTCACATCTGGCTCATTGATCACAAACACATGGAGTCCAGTCAGAGTCAGAGAGAATGAGACAGGGCTGCAGTTAAAATAGACAAGAAATAGGCTTTGACACAAGGGGCAAGGGGTATAAACCAAACAATGCCTGTGAATTGGGTCACAAGGAATGCATTGATTTTGAGTCCATGTCTAAAATGGAGTAATATATAATGTAAACAGCAACTGATTTGTTCAATCCCACCAAAAATCAAACATGAAATAGCAAATACATGTTTCAATACATAAAAATTCAATGTTTTTATTCAGGTAAAGCAGATGTTTTGCTCATGTAGTTTTTTACTTTCACTGCAGTTATAATCACTATGCACAGTCAAGACTGCTCCAGAATGCTATTACCCAACACTAGGTTTTCTTTTGGGACACACTTTTGCTATTCAAAATCAGACTACGCAGCGTTCTAAGTGCCAATCTTTGCCCAACACTCCCATCTAGTGGTGAAATTACTGTAATTGCTATTCAGATTTTGTGTGTCTGCGTGTGCGTATTGAAGACCAAACATGCGCGCTGCGTCATAACATTACAGGCCTAAACAACAACCTAAATGTGCCTGGAAATATAACCATGTGTGTTTGTGTGTGTGTCTGTGTGTGTGTGTGTCTGCGTGTATGTATGCATGTGTGTCTCTGTGTGTGCGCGTGGGTGTGTGTGTGCACGTGTGGGTGTGTGTGTGTGCGCGTGTATGTGTGTCTGCGTGCGCGTGTGGGTGCGTACGTGTGCATGTGCGCATATGCGTGTGGGTGTGTGTGCGCGTGTGGGTGCATGTGTGTGTCTGCATGTGTGTGTGTGTGTCTGCGTGTGTGTGTGCGCATGTGTGCATCTGTGTGTGTGTGCGTGTGGGCACGTGTGTGTGCGCGTGTGGGTGCGTGTGTGTGTGTGTTAGTGTTCATAGTTCTTGGATGAAGTACAGTGGGTGGCTTGGGTGTTCAAGTGAAGCACTGTTTTTTGAGGTCTGAATATTTTGGAGCATGCCCACCATAAGAAACAGCATATTTCATTTTTCTCACTTCAAAGTACAGCGACCTCATTTTCTTTATTAATGCATATTTTTCACACAGAATGGTTTCAGATCTTAAGACAAAATATAGTATTAGACAAAGGGAACTTGAGTAAACACAAAACACATTTAAATTATTATTTATTTATTTAATGAAAAAGTAACCAAACACCCATATCATCCATGTGAAAAAGTAATTGCCACTTTAAACTTAATAACTGGTCGCACCACAATTAGCAGCAATAACTAAAACCACTTCCTATAATTTGATATCAGTCTTTCAAATTTCTGTGGAGGAATTTTAGCTCACTCTTCCTTGCAGAACTGCTTTAATTGAGGACAAATTGTTAGGTTTTTGAGCATGAACTGCTCGTTTTAGGTCCTGCCACAGAATCTCTATTTGGTTCAAGTCAAAACTTTGACAAGGCCACTCCAAAAATGTAAATTTTCTTTTCAGCCATGCAGATGTGACTTGCTTGATTTTTGGATCATTGTCTTGCTGCATAGCCCAATCACACTGCAGCTTCTGCTCACAAACAGATGACGGGTCATTCTCCTTAAGTATTTTCTGGTACAGAGCAGAATTCATGGTTCCTTAAATAATGGCAAGTCGTCCAGGTCCCAAGGCAGCAAATTATCCACACACCATCGCACTACCACCATCATGTTTGGCTGTTGGTACGATGATCTGACTGTGAAATGCTGTATTTACTTTAGGCCACACATAATGGGACCCTTGTCGTCCAAAAAGTTCCACCTTTGACTGATCTGCCCATACAACTTTATCCCAAAAGGCTTGGAGATTATCCAGGTGCATTTTTTTTGCAAATGTAAGACCAACAATGATGTTTCACTTGGATAGCAGTGGCTTCTACCTTGCTCCTCTCCCATGAATCCCATTTTTGCCCAGTCTCTGTCTTACTGTGAAGTCATGAACACTGACCTTAGCTGAGGCTAGAGAGGCCTGTAGTTCTTTGGATGTTCTTCTGGGATCTTTTGGGACTTCCTTAATGAGTTGTCACTGCACCCTTGGAGAAATTTTGGCCAGCTGGTCAGTCCTGGGAAGATTCACCAGTGTTCCAAGGGTTCTCCATTTGGAGATAATGGCTCTCCTTGTATTTAGTCGAAGTCCCAGAGCCTTAGAAATGGCTTTGTAACCCTTTTCAGACTGATATATTTCAACAACTTTTTTCTCATCTCTTTGGAATTTCCTTTGATTGTGGCATAGTGTGCTTGTAGAAACTTTGTGGTGACTACTTCACTCTGATGGTAAGGTTCAATATGAGTTTAGATTCAACAGGGCTGGCTGCAATCAAGCCTGGCTGTGTTCAATCAGCTGAATCTGATTCTCAATTAAATTTGGTTAATTGGTTGATTGAATAACTAAGGGAGCAATTCCTTTTTCACATGGGTGATATGGGTGTTTAAAACTGTTTTCATTAAATAAATGAAATCATTTTTTAAAATATTTTTTTGTTTTTACTCAGCTTCCATTTGTCTAAAATTACATTTTGTCTAAAGATCTGAAACCATGCAGTTTGACAAATATTAATAATAAAAAAAAGCGCTTTACAAATAAAATTGATTTTATTTTGATTTAACGTGTATCGAATACCCTATGATCTTCATTGTAACATATAATAGAGTTTATTTATTTATTGACTTATTTAAGTTTGCCCTTATGTGACAATACATTCCAATTTTTCATGCAAAGATTAAACAGGCGCTGTTAAGTATTGGGCTTGTTGTAGATATTATTTGGATTATTCTGCTATTTACACGGCTATAACAAATAAGGGCTGTGGACAACGCGCTTTCACTTTCTCATTCGGTACTTCCCACTAAGGTGTGTTCATAAATCCAAAGTCCACTATGAAGGTGAGCAATGGCAGACAAGCACTTCAGAATCACAACGGCGTTAATTATCTTCGCGAGCTTCAAATTTGGTGAGAACTGATTTCTTAAATCGTTTCGGTAATTATTCGTTCCGTGTGTTTTACGTCAGAACCTTTTTCAGAGGTAACACATTTAACTATCTAGTTCATATGCCAAATTAATCTATATAAACTAAAATAACGACATAGGCTGTAAACTACGAGCCGAATTCACTGAACTCGACTCTGTTCCACTGCACTGCTTTTACGGTAAAAGCGGTTATAATCCTGAGTGATTTCTGCCCGAGGAAGAGCCTATGACCGCGGACGCTGCGGACAATGTTGAGCGACCCTACCTGTTATGAGTGAAGCTTTGACCATGTCACCGAGTTTCTGACAGTAGCTACCATTGACCTTTCTAGCTGTGAATTCGCTTTTGTTTGTTTGTTTTTTAGAAATTATATTCTGGCGTACGATCAACGAGTGAACATATTTACAGAGAACTGCATGTAAATATACATATCGCCAAAATATAATATGGGGTAATGGGATATCCGGCAACATTAAACCGCTCCGCGAGTTCATGGTTTATCAAGACAAAGTCGTAGGTAAACGGATTGAGACAGATTAGGCCACAGCCACATGTAGGCATATGGGCGTAAAAGACTTAAATGAAACGTTTTTTTTATTTAAAAAAAAAAAGAAAGTAATTTCACCTATAGATGAATGTATGTTAAATTTAGAATGATGGGTGTAGAGGAGGGATGTGCAGATACGATAGCTGCGTCTGTAGGCAGTCGGTATCCGCCAACTCAGGCTTCACATCCTAGCGTTCTCTAAAACATTAACGTCACCGGTAAAATGGGGTGTGTCGTTTGCAAACATTAAGTTTAAATTTAAAGTTAATGTAACCCAGAGGTCACTACACTGCAGCCTTCTCAAGTATTTTAGAAGAGGAGAATGGAGATAGGTCTGTAGTTTTTTAGGATTTCAGGGTTTAAAATTAGGCTTTTGCACCAGGGGCTTGATGACAGAAACTGTCAAGGAGTTGGGTACAAAACCAGAGGCTAACAAGGCCAGTTAACGAGGTTAAACACAGGCACGCCCCATACCAGTCACAGCTCCTTCAGTAATTTGGCTGGTAGTGGACTGTAGGGCAGCTCACAGAAGTCTGCCTTAGAGTAAAATAGACTGTTTACTGTGCTGAGAGGGAGTCGGCTGGTGTGAGAGACAGTGCTGAAAACATCCTGTGTTATGTAAACCTTTGGTTCTCCATAATAAAGTCTAATCATGCTTTGTATTGTTGGAAAGCTGATGACATGCAGAAGAAGTTGGTGTCTTTGGTGCTGGGTGCTGACTAAATCTTGGTACCTATGGGTCAGAGCCCAGCCAGATACAAAGGTGGACCCGGTGTGGTATGCTTACAGAGATAGTGTAAGCAGGATCATCGAAGTCCTGTTCAGTCATGATTGAGTCTTCATTTGATGACTTGTTTTGATTTTATCTTTTGGGTATACAAGGGGAAACATGGAATGGTTCAGGGAGGCTAGTCAACATGGTCTCCTTTGCATCATATGCATATAGCCATCTCACTATACACATACTTTTGGACTACTGTATATTGCCACTATTGAACACACTGTACAATAAACTACGTTCATTTTGACCTGGCATTCCTCTCTGAATCTTACATCTGCACACCTAGTAGTTTTAAGGTCCTAACATACACACAGAACTCAGGACATCTGCACCCCGTAGTCACTTGCTTATACACTAGTGTTGTAGCAGGATTTATGCAGGCTACACAAGCCAGAGGCACGTCCACGTCTACCATGATAGACAGCGATCAGTATGGAGCCACACTACTGGCGGAAAGCGGTCTCCTCAGTCTATGCATAACTGTTAGCACAGAGGAAATGTTAAAACATTGTTTTGGAGTCAGATAATTGAGATCATTAAATTACTCCTGTTCTAGTAGCACCAGGTGAGACTACACGCGTTCCTTCACCACTCAGATACTTCCGCTGCGTGTGGAAGGGGTTTTTTACAGGATCCAATGGACAAATTAGGCTCCTCCCTGCCATGCTGCTTCAGTGGAGAAGAGTGCAAGGGGAGATCTGTCAGTGATCCACTGATTAAAGTGATGCCATTGATTTTATATACACTTGGAGATTTATAGATTTGTATCTTTGATGTGGCGCAACATTTAAAGTCCAAATACGATATGATATGCAAGAGGAGAAAAGTGGCACTAGTCCATTGAACAAATGTAGCAAAATATGGGTAGCATTGCTTTGGAAAACCGCTTGCTTAGAATCACAGTGCAAAGTAAATCATAACACGAGGAGTTACCTGGAAACTGCAGCAGTTAAGCATTTGTGGGTGTGTGCAACACCTTTCAGCCAACTTCTTTGGACAGTGCAGATGCTGGTTTTCTTCAGATTTTTGTGCAAATACAGAGTGCTCAATATTTATGTTTGTAAAATCAATATCTGATCACTGCAATTTAAAGGAGGCCCCCTGTCTCATTACATTTAGGTCACAAAAATAAAGCATTTCCCTGAGCAAAATAATGAACCACAAAATTCCATTATGAATGGGTTATATTTGCCAGGTGTCCTGGACTAGTGCCAGCAAAGGAACTTAACTGATCATTTCTCTAACTTCATTTACTGTAACTGTATACTTGCTAACCTGTTAGCTCAGATTAAAGTAAAAAAAATAAAAAATTGCTCATGAATTGTATTAATATACTTTCTTGCAGGTGATGTCACGCCTGAGATGATTGTCCAGTCTAATGGGAACTTCACACTACAACCTAATGTTCAGGATACTCTGGAGGAAATTTTGTGGAGGTGGAATCATCATAAGGTGGTTGAATTTGACCAGAAGGAAGTCATTGAATACAGGCAGTCTAAAGGACGGACGATCCTGGACCTCACAACGGGAGCCCTGACCCTCACACATCTCACAGAGGCTGACAGTGGGGAGTATGTTGGTGAGCTGCAGATCAAGGGAGAGCTGGTGTACCATCGTCAGACGGTGAAAGTGTTTGGTGAGTTTGCTTCTACTGAATGGCCCAACTTTTGGAACTTCCACCAGTATTGGGCGTACAGTGTAGCACAGTGGGTAAGGAACTGGGCTTGTAACCGAAAGGTAACGGGTTCAATTCCTGGGTAGGACACTGCCGATATACCCTTGAGCAAGGTACTTAACCTGCATTGCTTCAGTATATCTCCAGCTGTATAAATGGATGCAGTGTAAATGAAATGTAATGCGTACCTATGCTAAACATCTTTAACTGATCTCTTTCCTCTGGTTGTGAACCCAACCCAGTTAAAGCTGCTGTCATCAAGCTCCTGCTGAAAAAGTCTAATGTGGGTTTTCATCACAGAGATCTAGCCATATGCTGTGGAAAAAAAAAATTATATGGTTGCAGCTGAAATACATCCTAAACCATTTTGTAGGTCACTGAAAATCACACCTGAAATGAGTCACTGAAAATCTCACCTGAACTGAGTCACTGAAAATCTCATCTGAACTGAGTCACTGAAAATATGGAATGAAAAGCAGATGCAGTCTGTGAATCTGCTCTCTGTGAGTCACACAGATCATCTCACACACCTGTAACCTGCTCTCTGTGAGTCACACAGGTCATCTCACACACCTGAAACCTGCTCTCTGTGAGTCACACAGGTTCATCTCACACACCTGTAACCTGCTGTCTGTGAGTCACACAGGTTCATCTCACACACCTGTAACCTGCTCTGTGTGAGTGACAGAGGGTCATCTCACACACCTATAACCTGTTTAACAAGTTGGTCTATCCCAGAAAAACAGCACACCTGCATGGGAGGTGTGCATGTGTGGTAGGGGAAGTTGGGGTGTGTTGAGGGCAGTTCAAATTAGAGCATTTAAATCCACCAATAAAGAATTTGATCCACGTTTAAATTGACACCATGTTAATTTGTAGCTATACCATGGACCTAAATAAACAAGCAGAAAAAAACACTTTTACAATATATGCACTGGTTTTCAAATCATATTCAATATTTTACAGAATAAAGAAAGGTAGATAGATATATGACAGAATGCAAAGAAATAAACTTTAGCATTTAGGAACAATAGGCTGGTATTAACCGGCACGCTGAAACGGCAGACCGGAACATGTGCGTATTCTAACAAACAATAACTTATTCATTCATTCAATATCACAGCGAATAAACAACCAAATGCTAAACAAAATGTCAATATTCAACAATTTAATTCAAGCGGTGTATACAGTATGTTTAACATTGATATAAATGCTCAGTCATTTACAAATCAGAGTCAGCCAATACGCAATAGTAGGCTAAATGAAATGGCGTCTGCCGCCTTATCAGATATACAACTTAAAACAATCAAATACGTTCTAACAGAGTGATGGCAAACCAACCTATCTACACAAAATCACAAGCTATGAAATACACATGTGCAGGAACTAAGTTGTGACAGTTGCACTTATAAATTCTGACGCGTTGATATAAAGAAATTAAATGCCGCAAAATAAATTAATCGTTACCAGCCTGAACACAAAAGTAGCGAATTCCGTTAATAACATAAAATGCATTTATCAATAACCGCAGCGGTAAATAACAAAAAGTATCCGCTTCGAGAAACAAGATAACTCGTACTTACCTTTAAAGACGCGAGGCAAACAAACACACAATGACCAAGATAAGTTCCATTTTAAATTCTTACGCCTGGGTCACACCGCTTACCTCACGTGTGCGTGACGGCTACCTCACTGAACTGCTGCGGCTCGCACGCATGTGCGTGTCCACATCGCCAGCGTTGCTGCTGCGGCGCTGCTACTGCCAGCCCTATCCTTCTACATTGAGTTTGCCTTTGATAATGGCCATCAATAATAGAATGTTTGATTTCAGTTCATTATAAATTTATTTTATGTTTTTATGTTTTATGTTTAGTTTAGACAGAAAAAGGTTAAGAAGCATGTGCTCAATTGTAAAAAAGTGAATAATAATAATAAAAATAAATAAATAAAAAATATACAGCAATCCCTCTTCTCATTTTTTTCAGGTCTGTGACATATTCAGATATAACCTAGACATTGAAACTATAGTGAAAGGTGTCCGTTATGTAATGCTGCTGGTATGATGTCCATATGACTATCAACAAATCTTTTCACTGTCTATTTTTGCTGCAAACCGCGCGCCTCGCGTGAAAAGTAGGTTCCACGCCGAAACTCTAGATGACGCGCCGCTGCAGTGAGGCTCGAGCCGCGCCTCAGACGCGTGTCTCACGCTGCCTGTGTGGCCGCTCTAACCTGTTAACATGGGCGCCGAAATGAAAAGCAAGAGGTTCTGCGACCGTCAGGCACACGCGAGGTAAGCGGTGTGGACCGGGCCTCACACATGCGCATGTACTTTGCGACCTTGGCTTCGACGTTCTGTGCGATCCCAGAGGTACAATGACGGTGAATTTGCATGTTTTAAGTAGTTTCTCACAATCTGTAACCAGAAGGATATGGGAGTGAATAGCGTGTGAGACCCTACAGTCATACCCTATTGTTTCAGTAAAAGGAGCTTTATATTACTCGATCATGTGGGTCAGGTGTGTTAATCCATGAAAGACAATGCTAAAGTTAGCTGTGAGGTCACAAGCCTTTGTTCTCCATGTGGATGGTGTAGGTAAACCAGCAGTCACCTGCCAAGTGAACGGCCCCTAACCCAGTAACCCTGCTGTGCTCTGGGGGCGACAGACCAAGCACTCAGTACAGGTGGGAGGGGCCTGCCATAGAGCCCCAGCCAGGGTCCCAGCTGAAGATAGAGGCAGCAGAGAGCTCTGATGCAATCTACACCTGTGTGCTGCACAACCCTGTGGGTGAGAGCAGAACTGACTTTCCTGTAAAGAGCTGCTTCCCTGCTCCAGGTAAGGCCCACTCAGCTGATGTAGGGACTGAGCACAGGCCTGCTATCCTGGCTGCCACAGTCCACCCCTAATGCTCATTTCACAGGTTTGGGTAGCTGTTCCAGTTGTTATGTAGTCCACCCCTAATCCTCATTTCACAGGTTTGGGTAGCTGTTCAGGCTGCTATGCAGGTCTGTAGTCTAAGGGTTTTAACCAGAGTTTTTAACTTGAGTTAAGCACACTTCAATTTTTTTCCCACTTGCTTAATTTACAATTTGTTCATGTTCTGCTGTTCTCCTGGGGTTACCAGCCTCTGTTGAATTTTCTGTGCTATCCTGTGAATTCCATGGGACTTCAACCCAAATTTCACCCTCTGGTCTACATCATAGCGTACTGGGTAAAGGCCCTGTTTACGGTACTGTCGGGGTCCTACTAGGGGTAAAATGCTCAGTTGCCCCATCTACCCCACAGTCTCTGAAACATGACTGGGGCACATTGATTACTACTGACCCCAATCATCCCCAGCACTGTCAGCTGAGACAGCTGTTGCTGAGCAACCAGTCAACTTCAAATTAACTGCCATTTCATTAACACAGGGAACTAAATAAATGATCTTCTAAGGTCAGAAATATATACACACATAAATATATTTATATACATCTTTCAATAGTCAGATCAAAATGGTTGAGCTTTGTCTTTTATATTTTTCTAACATGCTCTGTTTTTCTTTGTTTTTAGGAAGCGCCTCTGTCCTGATTTCTGTAGTCCTTGTCCTTGTTCTGCAGTCCCTTTGTCCTGACTGAGCAGCACAAATGGACTGATGGGAGTGCTGGAATTTCACAGGAGGAGAGTCAGACAGGTAAGTACAGAGAAGCAGCAGGTGACCTGCCAGTCAGTCACCTGCTTTACATCAAATTTAATATTTTATTTCATTTTTCCACAGAATCACTAAATTAGGGCGAAGATTCTGAAGAGAGAGGAGTGGAGACTGAGGAGGGGGGGAACTCTAAACACCCTTCCTCTGGCACTGTCCCGTTCAGCACTCCTGTGTCTCCACCTGCTGCTCCACCCACAAACAGAAATTGAAGAGGAGACCTTCCACAGTCCCCCGCCCAGCCCCTCTCCTCTCCACCCCCTGAAATCCCCCCCCCCTCCCATCTAGCACCAGCTCCAGTACAGAGTCACAACTGCAGACACAGCAATAGAAGCTCCTAAGACCAAGAAAATAGGAAATCATTTAAAGAACTGAAACTTTATTGTGCTGTGTGTGTACGTGTGTGTACGTGTCTGTGTGAACTTGTCTTGGCTAGTAGCAGCTATATTTTCAGTATTTTTACTTTTCTGATTCCCCCATGGACTCCCCCACACACGAACCCGTCAGTACTTCATGGTGTAGACACACGGTCCCAGAGCGGGGTCCACCAGCACAGCTGTTCAGGCTTATTCAGCAGAGACACCGCAGCTACCGTAGCATTCCAAAAAATCTCTGTACACCAAGGCTCAGGTACGAAGGGGAAAAATAGAAAAAAGAAAAAGAAGACGCCCCAGCCCCTGGTGTGGTCTAGCTAAACTCCGTGGCCAGGTGTTTTGGAGGTCTGCGCTGCCATTGGCTGTTTGGAGGACACACCTTCATATCACTACCGCCCTTCCCATCGGGGGTGGATTTCGATTGGTTCAGTAAAATATTCGCCAAATTATATCAGGTTGGATAGTCATATAGCTGTACAAGATAATCAGATATACTTTATTCCATGATCTTCTTTATGAATTCTAGAAGATAACCATAGCAAACATGACTTGAGGTTGACTTTGAGTAAAAAATATATATATTTTAGACCAGTTGGGTAGCAGAACAGTATTTATTTATTAATTATGATTAATATGATTGTAATATTCCACACATTCATTCCACACACTCCTTTCACCCCCTCACACTCCCCAAAACGTCCTTAAATTAAAGCACTTATAATGTACTACATATAAATGCTTAACTCACATCCTCATGAGCACTCATGTAACTCCTCCATCCTATTCATGCCCCTAAAATCATACTGTAATATGTTACCACAATGCTTTCTTTAATTCTGTTTTTTTTTAATGTACCTTCTGTCGTTGCTTCTCAGTTAATGTCTAAGTCCAAATGTTATTATGTGTTGCTTTTTGTAATCCCAAATTGTTCAGTGCCTGTTTGTTTGTTTTGTTTCCTCCTTGTAAGTGTGGGAAAAACAGGACCCAGCCTGGGCCAGAAGAGCTGGGTGTTCTCCTCACACTGTTGAATACTTCTTCAAAATATACACTTCACAGAGTCTGATGCAACTGGATTTATTGCAGGTAATTCAAAGATAACATGCAAGAACCCGGGCTGATCTGCACATATCAATACAAACTGTCTCAAAGCATTCCACAAGACACTTCACAGAAAACACATAAGACGTGCACACACACACAGACAAGGCACACACACACAGACAGGACACACAAGACACACGAGACGTATAAGACATACAAGACATACTAGACATACTCCACTCCCCTGGGGCCGAACACTCCCTTTTATCCTATCTTAGCTCCTTCTGTTGTGGAGCTCAAGCTTGGACTGTCCCTCATGCTTACATCATTTTACTTTACTCTTTTCCCACACATCATTGTTTCTCATTTTTCAGAAACCATTATTTCCAAATTCTGGGACACCATTATTTATCAGCCCCTTCCTTCCTTATTTTTTAAAAATGATAGTGCTCGTCTCCCACTTGAATCTCCCTCCCCCTTCTATCATAAATCACATATTCTGACAACACATTTTCCGGAAAAGGCAGAAGCTTCCGTTAGTTCCACACATATGCTTGTATACAGCTTAATTAGCAGGGCAGAAATTATGTGTGTATTACCTGTTTGTTCTAATCGCACCTATTTTAGTATGAAGTGCTTCCCTGCTGCCGGTTGTTAATCTTATGGCTAAGGTCGACCTTGGTCCACCTGCATCCTTCCTCTTTTGCTAGCTGGATGATACGTCAGGGAGGAGACAGCTGGTGCTCATTAATACATTCCTTTCCCATATACGCTGGGCCTGTGCTCTCTAACTACATATCTTTCCCAATGCAATGGGCTTGTGTTTTTTGAGTACATCTATATTTATTTCCCACAAGAGCGTGCGTGCACATGGCCGTATGTTTCTCGCCATACCATTTGTCAAGAAATACAAAACTGCATGACCGCCCCCATCCCGGATAGCATGCTAATAGTAAATAACCGTTGGGGAAAACCGGGGTTCCCAACCCGCAAGTAAGCTTTCACTTCCACATCAGGCCCGCCACCGGAGATGCGCCTGTATGAAGGCGAGCAATGGCAGACACGCGCTTCAGAATCACTACGCCGTTATTTTTTATCCTCGCGAACTTCGCATTCGGTAAGAACTGTAACTCGCTTCTGTTAGTTATTCGTAGTATGGTTTTCAAGTGATAGCCTTTTTTGGTAAATTTTTTCACAGGTTACACGTTTAACTATCTTGCTAATATGCTAAATGAATATGCAGTAGGCTCAACTTAAATGGCTACGAAAGAAATACGTTTAACTCCGCTCTTCAACCGCGCTGCGCCTGGAGCGGTTGATAGAATCCTGTGTGATTTCTGCCTGAGGAAGAGCCCATGACCGCGGACGCTGCGGACAGTGTTGAGCGATCCCACGTGTTTTGCATTTGATTGTTTCACTGAGTTTCTGACATTACTGTGGGACTTTCTACCCGTGAATTATATTCTAGTGTACTCTACGAGTGGGCACATTTTAGAGACATTTAGGCTATGTAGACGCCATACTAAATATAGCCTTCATTTTGTCCAAATTTAAATATGGGATACTATGATATCAGGTATCAGAATCTGCAGCGCGAGTCAATGATTTATCAGGACAAAGACAATACACATAAGCGGCTTGAGACAGGTGTGAGAGTGAAAGACTTTAATGAGACGTTATATTTCAGCTACCGTAATATTTTACGTTTAGAATGATAAATGTTGACAGAAGGGAAGTATTGAGATACTGTCTGTGTCTGTAGGTTTATCAGATTCCGTTCACGTAGGCTTGTAAAATTATTTGCATCTTAATTGAGTTTGTACTGTCATGTTCTCGGTCAGTTATTGTAGTAAACGGGAACAGACTGATATCAGTGTGCCTCAACCCCCTGCATTAGCCAAAATAATAACCTACTGTCCGGTAATTAGAATATTATTATAACTACTAAGAGTAAAAACCAGAAACACAGCTGCTACACACAGGCTCGTCATCCATCCAGAGTTCGTCATCCATGACGCCCAGTGATAACAGCTGTCTTTAGTGCTGACGTCAAAACAACAAATGCAAACTTCAGAGGCTGAACACGTTTTCAAAAAGGTTTAAACTGGCCCACATGAATAATCGCGCTTCAAAAACGAAAGCGAACATAAAAGGAACGCCCTCAGAAGTAAGAGGCGATGCGAAGAGAAGGCAGGGTACCAGAGAGAGTCATTCTCTGTTTAGACTCCAGTGGTTACTCGAGGTATTGCAGTTTAGTAAGTCTGGTGCCGAAAAGCAGGTTTCCCCATTGAAGTCCATTCAAAACTAATACTGTTAAGCTCCAAAATTTCTTCACACGGAACTAATTACTCTCCAGGAAACGAGTTCTTTTTGTAAGCCAAGGAGAAGATATGTGTCTCAACTCAATTAAACACCAATGGGAGATTTTGGACCAACGTGTTAGACCTTGCTCTCGCCCACCATCACCAAAACACCAAATGAGGGCATATCTTTTGGAACAATAGTGTTCTATCCCTCCAGTAAAGTTCCAGAGATGTGTAGAATTTATGCCAAGGCACACTGAAGCTGTCCTGATGGCTTCTGTTGGCCCAGCACCTTACTAAGACACTTTATGTTAACATTTTCTTTAGAAAAATGTACCCAGGCTATGGTTTTTATATTTTTAAAAAATAAGTGAAAAATTCATGAATTCTAAAAGACTTACTGTGCTTCACATCATGAACTCAATAAATCCAGTTAATCATCCACATCAATGCCTCTGGCTTTCTTGCAGGTTATGTCACATCTGAGATCATTGTCCAGTCTACTGGGAACTTCACACTGCAGCCAAATGTTCAGAGTCCCCCAGAGGACATTTTGTGGAGGTGGAATCATGATAAAGTGGTTGAATTTGACCAGAAGGAGGTGGTTGAATACAGGCAGTTTAAAGGACGGACGATCCTGAACCTCACAACGGGAGCCCTGACCCTCACACATCTCACAGAGGCTGACAGTGGGGAGTATGTTGGTGAGCTGCAGATCAAGGGAAATCTGGTCTACCATCATCAGATGGTAAAAGTGTTTGGTGAGTTTGCTTCTACTGAATGACCAAATGCCAGGTAATTGTGGGCTTTCATCAAAAAAATTTAGCTGTATGTTATAAAAAATATATACATTGTCTACTGAAATATACTTTCAACCATTTTGTGGGGCAATAAAAAAATGTTTTTGTCTGTCCAAGCAGGTAGAAGCATGGTATTTTACATTATTTCAAAGTGCTTTACAAGTCGGTCTGTAACCATACAGTTACGCGTGTGAATATCGCTAAATGACACAAAAGTTATACCTGTAGTTTCACAGAGTTCTCAACCATAAGTGATTCAGTAAAAAAGCGCTTTATATCACTCAATCATGTGGGTCAAGTGTGTTAATCCATGAAAGACAATGCTAAAGTTAGCTGTGAGGTCACAAGCCTTTGTTCTCCATGTAGATGCTGTAGGTAAACCAGCAGTCACCTGCCAAGTGAACGGCCCCTCAGTAACCCTGCTGTGCTCTGGGGGCGACAGACCAAGCTCTCAGTACAGGTGGGAGGGGCCTGCCATAGAGCCCCAGCCAGGGTCCCAGCTGAAGATAGAGGCAGCAGAGAGCTCTGATGCAATCTACACCTGTGTGCTGCACAACCCTGTGGGTGAGAGCAGAACAGACTTTCCTGTAAAGAGCTGCTTCCCTGCTCCAGGTAAGGCCCACTCAGCTGATGTAGGGACTGAGCACAGGCCTGCCATCCTGGCTGCCACAGTCTGCTTTTTACTACTACTACACGCTCTGGCCAACACACAGACACACACACGCATGCATACACACACACACACACTCGCAGAGACTTAACAGGCATTGCTGTTGGAAAAACTTTTTTCCGACTTCACAGTCCAGAGAGACACTTTCTTCAATTTAGATCACTCATTTCTACAACAAACACATATACCACATATAACTGATTTTTTTGTTGTAACAGATGTGTAGCACTTAACTTTGATTATGACTTCTGATGTAAAAACTGCTGTGTTGGCAAAGTGAGGATTAAGTGAAATATGTTTCATTTTCTGAATCCAGCAGTTTTAACAGTTAACACCCTCGATTTACATCCTGAATTCCGAACCGAACCGAACACAAGTGCATCAACAGTTAAAACCCCTCACTTATCCTACATATAAAATACATTTGGTTAATTTAATTTCATCTTATTATCAAAGATGGGGCGGCACGGTGGTGTAGTGGGTAGCACTGTCGCCTCACAGCAAGAAGGTTTTGGGTTCGAATCTTGGCTTGGGGCCTTTCTGTGTGAAGTTTGCATGTTCTCCCATGTCCGTGTGGGTTTCCTCCCACAGTCCAAACACATGCAGGTAGGTTAATTGGAGACTCTAAATTGGCCATAGGCATGGGTGTGTGAGTGAATGGTGTGTGTCCAGGGTGTATTCCTGCCTCTCGCCCAATGCATGCTGGGATAGGCTCCAGCACCCCCCGCAACCCAGCTCAGGATTAGCAGGTATAGATAATGGATGGATGGATTATCAAAGTATCAATAATTAATTAAATTGCCGAATTCATTGATAGGCAGAGCAATCTGTTGGATCAACCTTTGTCAAATGGACAACTCAGAACCAGATTAAAATTAAGACATTCATTAAGTTACAACAAAGATTCATATATGATAAAGACGAGGTTCTGCAACCTTAAAGAAAAGAAAACACAATGTTACTGACATGGACAAGTTTACAGTCACAAAGGAAATGAGTGAAAAACCCAAACCACGGCCGGTTCTCCCAAACATGCCCCAGGAAACCAAGATTGCAGTCCCAAAAACCAAAACGCAGTCAAATATCCCAAAAGTCAGAGATTTAAATGTAAGGATGCCAGGTGAGCTGTAAGACAGAAACGTCAGATCCTGTCACACCAAACTCCACACAACACCAGCCCTCGATGCAAAGCTCAGATTCCTTGGATGGCAGCCACAGATCTGAACCCCAGAATGTCCACCGCAAAAGATGTTACTGGCTGATGTTAAGCCCCCCAGAACCACTTTCTTCCTCCTAACTCTGACTAACCACAGTAGCTAAAGAAAAATACACATTTTTATGTTGTCCCACGAGGGAGGGGGGACAGTTGAGAGAAAGGGGGAGCACATGGCTGCACTAATTGGGTGAGGTGTGAAGTGTGGGGGTGTGGGAGCAGGGACTGTCTTATCTGAAAACTAGGCATTAAACAATGTATTAACATGGTATTATGTTTAGGACGATGGGCTAAAGCATGGTGATATTATAATCAGAAGATTTCTTATCTTACAATCTTTATAAAGAAACCAAACAGGAATATCTCAGGAGGTAATCCAGCTCAGCTATCAAGGAAGGAAACATGGAAGTTTACCTCTGCCTCCAACAACAGAATAAAGATAAAGGATTCTTTAATCTTATCAGTTGACACCTCCACCTTCTGGCAAAATAATTTCCATGTAACAAGACCAAATCATACCACATTGGTTTCTGCTTGAAACTGGAATTGGTTTTAAAAATTGAGATTTCAACTATCAGGCTAAATTACCATGACAAAGTGTGTGTATATATATATATATATATATATATATATATATATATATATATATATATATAAAAGAACAAAAAAAGAAATTACATTCCCCAGTTCCTTCCTATCCCCGCTCTCCCCCCCACCCCCACCCCCACCCCTACATAGTGTTAGTCAGGATAAGATGACAGAGACAAGCAGACAGACAGACTCCATAGGTTTATAATGAATCTAAACAGGTACTGATGTACAACATAAATATGCAAATTAATAATACCAATAATAATAATAATAATAATATAAAAATAAAATAAAATAATAAAAATTTAAAAAAAGAAAATTGAGGTCTTAGTTCACTGGCAGATTCAGAGTTTTCAGGAAGGGGGCCCAGGTGTCATGAAATTTCGATGTTTGATTTTTGTTAGATGCAGTGCTTTGTTCCATTGAGAGATGTTCTGTTAACAAATTGAGCCATTGTGATGTTGTTATTTTGTGTCTGTATTTCCAGTTGAGCAATATTGTCTTTTTTGCAATGGTCAAGGTGATAAGTATGGCATTGTGGTATTTGTGTAGGTGACTGATGGGTGTGAGGTGTCTTAAGAGGCAGAGGGAAGGGGAAAGTGGAATGCTGTGACCCAAGACTTGGGATACGGTAGTTATTATGTTATTCCAGAAATTTTGGGTTTGTGTGCAAAGCCATACTAAATGAAAGTAGTTGTCTGTGGTGTCGAGAGTGCACTGGGGACATATGTCGGTGTCTGTGAAGCCCATTAAGTGCATCTTGTGCTGAGTTATGTGTGTTCTGTGTATGGCCTTATATTGAATGAGCTGTAATCTGTGGTTGCTGGTCATCGAGAAGATGTTACTGCAAATTTGTTTCCAGAGGGTTGCATCAATATTAATCAGTAGATCATTTTCCCAGTCTGTGGTGGGGACGGATGTGGTGGAGTCTTTGCATGATGAGATAAGTCTGTATAATTTTGACAGTGGTTTCTTGGCTGTTGATATTGTAAATAGGTCTGTTACTAATGGTGGTGGTTGCAAGTTATTATGTGTGATATCAATTTTTTTCCTGAGTGCATTCCTGAGTTGTGGATATTGTAAAAAGTGTTCTTGAGTGAAGTCAAACTTCTGGATTAATTCATGGACCATTAATAAGGTATTGTTTTCAAACAGGTATTCTAAGTGAGTGATTCCTTTGATTTTCCATGAATTAAAAGAGAGGGTGCGCTTGTTGATTACAAAGTCGGGGTTGTTCCAAATTGGGGTGAATTTACATGGTAAGGGTGTGTGATTGGTGATCTTATTGATTTTCCACCAAGCTTCCATAGTTGTGGCAATGACTGTGTTCTTGTAGCAGTTATGTTTTTTTGTTTTTATGTACTGTTGTAGAGAGAAATGGTAGATCTTTGATGGACAATTCATTGCATTCTGATTGTTCAATTTCTAACCATGGGTCTTGGTGAACATTTGAATGGATCCATTTCATGATGTATTGTAATTCATTGGCTAGGTATTAGTGAAGAAAATTTGGGGCATTTAAACCTCCAAGCTGCTTGCTTTTCTGTAGTGTCGTGAGTTTGATTCTAGGTTGTTTGTTTTTCCAGTAGAATTTTGTGATTAGTGAGTCAAGTGTATTGAACCAATTGGGTGTTGGTTGGACAGGGGTCATTGAGAAGAGGTAATTGATTCTGGGTCAAATGGACATTTTGATTGTTGCAACACGGCCTGCAAGGGAGAGTGGTAAATTATTTCAGTGGTTTAACTGATCTTCGGTGGATTTTAGGATGGGGGTAAAGTTGAGGTGGACCAACTCTTTAAGATTGGAGGAAATCGATGCCCAGATATCAAATGATACCAGTTGAGATGTTGAAGGGTAGCTTTGGGGTTGCAGCCTTCCACTGGTGTTGATTTAGTGGGAGGATAGTGGTTTTGGACCAATTAATGGAATAGTCAGAGATAGAGGAGAATATTTCTAAACACTGCATGTAAGGATATAGATGGTTTTTGTATATATAATAATAAATTGTTGGCATATAGACTGACCTTATGGGTTGCGTTGGTGGTGATGATTCCAGTGATTTGCATGTCATGGCGAATGGCGGCTGCTAGGGGTTCTATAAATAGTGCGAATAATAATGGAGAGAGTGGACATCCTTGCCTAGTGCCGCGGTTTAATGTGAAACGTTGTGAGGTTATTCCATTGGTGATTACTGATGCTGCGGGTGAGTTGTAAAAATTTTTTATCCATTTAATAAATGACTTTCCAAAACCAAACCTGTCTAGTGTTGCAAATAAAAAAGTCCAGTTTACGCGGTCAAATGCTTTCTCTGCATCTAATGATATGATGGATGTGTTAGTATTTTGATTTTGGATATATTTATTAGGTTGAATAGGCGGCGCATGTTATTTGAAGAGTAGACATCTTTGATGAAACCTGTTTGGTCCGGGTGAATTAAAATATGAATGACTTTTTCCAATCTCATAGATAGTGCTTTACTAATAATTTTGATGTCTGTGTTGATGAGTGATAGCTTGAGCAGAGAGTAGGATCCTTGTCAGGTTTGAGGAGAATTGATATGAGTGACGAATTCATATGTGGTGGGATGTTGGAGGATTTGTAAATTTCTGTTGTCATCTTAATGAATAGTGGTGATATTGTGGTCCAAAAGTGCTTGTAAAATTCAGTGGGGAAACCATCTGTTCCAGGTGCTTTATTATTTGACATGGCTTGAAGTGCTTTCTCACAGTCATCTAGTGTAATGGGTCTGTCTAAAATATTTGCACGAAGTTCTGGTAGCTTGGGAAGATCTATGTTGTCAAGGAATTTGTTTATTGTAGATAGGTTACGTGTGCAGTCCGGTTTATAAAGGTTGCTATAGAAAGTTTGAAATGTTGCGGATATATCATTTGGAGTGTACATGGTATTCCCCTCTGAGTTTTTAATAGTTTGTATAATAGTTTTTTCTTGTTGTCGCTTGAGTTGATTTGCCAGATATTTTCCTGATTGGTCAGGAAAATATTCAAAGTAGTTATGTTTTAGCCTCTGTATGAGAAATTGGGTCTTCTTGTTTATGATGTTATTAAGTTTGTAATTTGTTTCAGTTAGTTCTTTTTTTTATTTCATCAGATTGATTTGTAACCAGTATACCATTCAGTTCTCCTACTCTCTGCTCAAGTTCTCTTTCCAGTTTTTGCTCTTTCCTTTTTTTATTGGTAGAATATGAGATTATTTTTCCCCTTATCACTGCCTTGGCTGTTTCCCAGAGTAGTATAGGTGAGGTTGTTGGAGAGTCATTTAGTTCAATGAAAGATGCCCTCTCTCTATTCGGGTAAGTGTTGAAGTCGGAATCTGCAAGCAATGATGTGTTAAAACGCCATCTTGTGCATGGTTTAAGGGTGGTTTCATTAATAAAGGTGAAGCTCACTGGAGCGTGGTCGGAAATAATTATGGGGTGGATTTTTACTTCTTGTTTCTTTGATATGATCGAGTTGCTAGTGAGGAAGTAATCATCAGTGATGGGGTGAGTAATATGTATATTCTTGTTTGGTAGGGTTTTTAGACGCCAATTATCACCAAGACCAAAGTCAGCCATATATTGTTTAACTGTTTCTGATGATTGCCACGGTCTGGAGGATTTAGTAATGTTTGATCGGTCAAGTTTTGGATAAATAGTTGTATTGAAGTCGCCTCCAATAATAATGGTTGTATCGGAGAAGTTCATTAATTCTGAAAAGAATTCATGAGAAAATGTTGGGTTGTCCTCATTTGGGCTGTATAGATTAGCTATTGTTAACTTAACCTCCCCAATGGAACCATTCATTATTATATATCGTCCTTCAGGATCTGCTGTGATTGAGTTAGTGCAATATGGTATTTTTTTGTTAATGAACACTGCAACACCTCTTTTCTTTGAATTATAAGAAGCAGCAAATATCTGGTTGACCCAATGTGATTTTAATTGGTCAAGGTTTGAATTGATAAGATGTGTTTCTTGCAACAGACAGAAGTCTCCTTTAAGTTTTGAAAGATGGGACATTATTTTAAGTCTTTTTGCCAGTGAATTAAGACCCCTGACGTTCCAGGTTATAAACTTAATTGGTGCCATTGATAGGTTTAAGGGAGGTTATCATTGATAAGCCTTGTTAAATAAATAACAGTAGTAATAATAATAATAATGACAATAATAATAACAATACCAATAACAATATCACTACTAATAATAGTAACAGCAATAATACCCATCATCATCATCATCATCATCATCATCGTAACCATCATCACAGTAATCATTAACCTTATTATTCTTATTATGGGGTTTGAATAGTGATTAACAATATTGTTCTCATAATAATCAATATATGTTACAACAAACCCCCACCCCCCCCCCCCCACTGCAGCTCAGGGAATGGCATAGAGAGAGAGAGGTTGAGACTGAGTAAGAGAGAGAGAGAGCGAAAATGGGTGACAGTACTTTCCCAGTGCGCGTGAGCTTTTAAATTTCATTAAGCATCAGTCCATAAAGTCAATGGAACGTGGGTCGACGAGCTTTCTGCTGGTAGTGTTCGAATTTAGCAATTAATGGCCTCAGACCCTTATTGCTTTTACTGCCCAGGCGATGCGTGCGGTGGGACATGATGTTGTTAACCAACTCAGATGGAAGTTTTAAGGAGTTCAAAAAGAATTCCTTCAAAGTTTAAATTACCATCATCTATATCGGCATCAAGACTTTCAGTCAGTGATTTCAGTTAAATCTTAAATATTGCATTCAAACTTAAAAGGAAAACGGATCTTTGTGCGGCTTATGGCCACGTTTGGTCTCTGACCCCCAATATAGGGTGCTGTGTCTCTTCTGGGAGGTGATAAATCTGTAAAACATTTGAAGGAGAGACAGCTCTCCAGGACACCCCAGGCTTGTTTAGAGATAAGACCTGTAACATGGCTTCATTACCCCATGGATGTTCCCATGTTAGTGGAGTGGAGAGCAGGGAGAGAAAACGGATACAATCTCACGGTCATATAAATGATAATGTCTGTTTCTCAAAGATCAGAATCTAAAGACTAGATTATTATCCGACAACAGGGTTAAAAAAAGACATTTGATCAACAGCTCAGCTGAACCGAGTCACTAAAAATCTGTGCATCTGCTCTCTGTGAGTCACACAGGTTCATCTCACACACCTGTAACCTGTATAACAGGTTGGTCTATCCCAGAAAAATAGCACACCTGTATGAGATGTGTGCGCAGGTGTGGGAGGGGAAGTTACTGTAACCACAAGGATATGGGTGTGAATAGCATGTGAGACCCTACAGTCATACCCTAGTGTTTCAGTGAAAAAGAGCTTTATATCACTCCATCATGTGGGTCAGGTGTGTTAATCCATGAAAGACAATGCTGAAGTTAGCTGTGAGGTCACAAGCCTTTGTTCTCTATGTGGATGCTGTAGGTAAACCAGCAGTCACCTGCCAAGTGAACGGCTCCTCAGTAACCCTGCTGTGCTCTGGGGGCGAAAGACCAAGCACTCAGTACAGGTGGGAGGGGCCTGCCATAGAGCCCCAGCCAGGGTCCCAGCTGAAGATAGAGGCAGCAGAGAGCTCTGATGCAATCTACACCTGTGTGCTGCACAACCCTGTGGGTGAGAGCAGAACAGACTTTCCTGTAAAGAGCTGCTTCCCTGCTCCAGGTAAGGCCCACTCAGCTGATGTAGGGACTGAGCACAGGCCTGCCTTCCTGGCTGCCACACTCCACCCCTAATGCTCATTTCACACGTTTGGGTAGCTGTTCCAGTTGTTATGTAGTCCACCCCTAATCCTCAGTTCACAGGTTTGGGTAGCTGTTCCAGCTGCTATGCAGGTCTGTAGTCTAATCCTTTTAACCAGAGTTTTTAACTTGAGTTAAGCACATTTCATTTTTTTTTCCCACTTGCTCAATTTACAATTTGTTCATGTTCTGCTGTTCTCCTGGGGTTACCAGCCTCTGTTGAATTTTCTGTGCTATCCTGTGAATTCCATGGGACTTCAACCAAAATTTCACCTTCTGGTCTACATCATAGAGTACTGGGTAAAGGCCCTGTTTACGGTACTGTCGGGGTCCTACTAGGGGTTAAATGCTCAGTTGCCCCATCTACCCCACAGTCTCTGAAACATGACTGGGGCACATTGATTACTACTGACCCCAATAATCATCCCCAGCACTGTCAGCTGAGACAGCTGTTGCTGAGCAACCAGTCAACATTAAATTAACTGCCATTTCATTAACACAGGGAACTAAATAAATCATCTTCTAAAGTCAGAAAAATATACACACACAAATATATTTATATACACCTTTCAATAGTCAGATCAAAATGGTGAGCTTTGTCTTTTATATTTTTCTAACATGTTCTGTTTTTTGTCTGTTTTTAGGAAGCCCCTCTGTCATTATTTCTGTAGTCATTGTCCTCCTCCTCATCTTCATCATTGTGGGATTGCTTTTATTTTACTGCAAGAAATTCTACAAAAGTAAGAGTCTTTTCAAATAACACCTGAAATTATATTAATTAACGCATCCATATGCAGATCCTGCTGTTTCTGGAGCAGTTACTCAGGACTGGATTCAGTAGGGCTGCACTCCTGTTGTCTCCATAAAGTGAGCACAAGCTCTCCAATACTGTGGGACTGAGAGCTCATACATTACTGCTACTACACCCAGGACTAATAATAATAAAAATCATATTTTTACATTGTAGAAAGACAAAATGAAGAGGGCATGGAAGCTCAATGTGGGGGTAAGCTGTAGAAATGATGGTGATGACTGTGATGATGCTACTGCGAAGCACGATGAGTAATGAATAATATTTCATATCTTATATTGTAGAAAAGACAAGACTGAGAGAGAGAGACTCTGAAGCTGCAGTAAATGCTGAGCTGCAGAACAATGTTATTTACTCTGGCCTTAGAGCTGCAGGTGATGACATCACTCCCTCTGGTACTTTATCTCCCAATTTAAAACAGTGCAGCTACAGGTTTCCTCCAAAGGATTATACATCTATACAATGTATGCCTATACAGTACTCAATGACAAATGTATTCAAATCAAATGTATTCATATTCATAAACTTCAGAAGTAGGCGTGTTGCTGGTAAAACTAGATAATAAACTAAATCTGTGAAACATTTCTTTTGAAACAGGAAGACAACAGCTATTACCAGCAGACACTGAAGACGTTGAGAAAACTCCAGGTAAGGCAGAATTAACTCTGCGCTGAACAGAAACGTGTCTCATAATGAAACAGCAGTACTAAAATGCTTCCGTTTCAGGGTTGGGATCAATTACCCTGCAGTTCAGTCCGTTCAGGAAAGGAAATAAATTGCAAAATACCCATAAAACATTGTGGACATTTTTCAAGCCATGAATTAAATTTGAAATTTCATGAGTTGGCTTGACCCTTAACTGTTGACCGTTAAGTATTTTAGATGATTAACCAGATAATTTATCATATAAGCCTTTTGTAAAAGTCCAACAAGTGACTAACTATACGTTTTCTATCCCCATTCACAAGTCAACACTTATCCTTCACTTTGTGTCAGAATTTAAGGATAAAGTGCTAAACTTTTACTTTGAATTTGCCAAATTGTGAAGGTGAAGACCAAATATAACTGCATTACATGCATTATTGTGTGTGAACAGTGAGGAAACATGGGGATTGAATCCTGGCCTTGATGTAAAGCAGGATCAGATATTCACCTGTGAGCCTCTTTGCATTTGTACTGTACTCGGCACACACAGCCTTATTTCCTCTGTTCCTACAGTAAAAGTTTGGGAAACAGTAAAGCTTATTGAAAGTGGGTGGAGCCCAGGTAAGACCCATGATGAACATCAGAAGACAGCATTACATTACATTACATTTATTTGGCAGACGCTTTTATCCAAAGCGACGTACAAAAAGTGCATGTCATGGTCATAGACAACTGCTAAACACAGGTTCAGTAAGGTACAATACTTATTTTGTACAGCTATTTCTAGCCAAGAACACAGTTTAGTTCACACAGTGAACACTATTCAGACCTAACCTCTGCAAAGCCAACTAGGCAGAAGAATAAGCTACATAATTAGGACAAATACAAATTACCAAAAGTGCTGGGATGGGGCAACATGTAACAAGTGTCATGAAAAGGGGGGGGGGGGAGATTTAGAGTGAAATATACAGCGTGGTGGTGGTTAGTCTAGGTATAGTCTGAAGAGATGAGTCTTCAGGCCACGGCAGAAGATGGGTAGTGAGAGGGAGGTTCGGAGAGGGACGGGGAGTTCGTTCCACCACTGGGGAGCTAGGGTGGAGAAGCTCTGTGATCCCTTTGGGCGGGTGGGAGGGGTTACAAGGCGCCCTGCTGCCGCAGAGCGGAGTGATCGAGCGGGCACACAGAATCGAGTCATGTCCTGCAAGTAGATGGGGGCAGCACTGACTGAGCAGCACAAAGGGACTGATGGGAGTGCTGGAATTTCACAGGAGGAGAGTCAGACAGGTAAGTACAGAGAAGCAGCAGCTAACCTGCTAGTCAGTCACCTGCTTTACATCAGGTTTAATATTTTATTTCATTTCTCCACAGAATCACTAAATCTGGGTGAAGATTCTGAAGAGAGAGGAGTGGAGACTGAGGGGGGGAACTCTAAACACCCTTCCTCTGGCACTGTCCCGTTCAGCACTCCTGTGTCTCCACCTGCTGCTCCACCCAAAACAGAAAATGAAGAGGTGACCACCAACCCTCCAGAATCCAGGCCCTCTCTTCCTCACCCCCCTAAATCTCCCCCCCATCCACGAGCAGCTCCAGTACAGAGTCAGGACCAGGAAGAGAAAACAGAAAGAGCAGCAGAAGCAGAATCTACTGATGAGACTGGAGCCAATCAGACAGCAGGAGCCCAGAGGCAGAGAGAGAAGAGGGGGGGGGCAGGATGGAGGTAGTGATGGGGGCAGAGCTCAGCCCAGTGGGGCAGGAGGGGGTGGAGCTGAGAACCCAACAGCAGATCCAGCCCAGGAGCTCCCTAGCAGCTCAGAGGAAGAGGAGGATATTCTGGAGAGTCAGACAAGTAAGTACAGAGATGCAGCAGGTAATACTCTCAGTGAGAGACTCAGGTAGCTGTTCCTGCTCATTCTCTTGTGTGCAGGTGCACTTGCTGTTCAGATACATTTACGGGTAGATTTATGTTATTTCTTCATAGAATCACTAAATCAGGGTGAATATTTTGAATTTATTAAACTGTATTGGTTAAGATTAAAAAAAAATATCCCTTGCATTATTTTGTGTGAGCAGTAAGAACAAATGGGGATTGAATCCTGGCCTTGATGTAAAGCAGGATCAGATATTCACCTGTGAGCCTCCTGGCATTTGTACTGTACTCAGCACAGACAATCTTATTTCCTCTGTTTCTACAGGAAGTGCTGGGGATGATGGAAGAGAGTATGGAGACTGGCGGGACACAGGTAAGACCTGTGATGAGCATCAGAACACACCTCTGACTTAGAGTAGAGCCTCAGACAGCTGTTCCTGGTGATTCTGTTATATGCAGGTGCAGTTGTTGCTCAGTCACTGTGTGTGTGTGTGTGTGTGTGTGTGTGACAGAGAGAGAGAGAATGAGAAAGCAGGAGAACATGGTGAGACTAAGGGAACAGTACACTGAGTACGGAATATATTTGAGCTGGGATAGACTACAGCAATAAATAAAGTACACTTTCAGAAAGAATGGTTCTGAAAAGTGTCTAAAAAGGTACAAACGTGTTACGGGGGTGGTATCCAATAGGTACAGAAAATGTATGTTATTTCCTCTGTTTCTGCAGCAAAGCTGGCTTTAGGCTGGTTTATGCGAGGTAAGATCCATGATGAGCATCAGAAGACAGCACTGACTGAGCAGCACAAAGGGACTGATGGGAGTGCTGGAATTTCACAGGAGGAGAGTCAGACAGGTAAGTACAGAGAAGCAGCAGCTAACCTGCCAGTCAGTCACCTGCTTTACATCAGATTTAATATTTTATTTCATTTCTCCACAGAATCACTAAATCTGGGTGAAGATTCTGAAGAGAGAGGAGTGGAGACTGAGGGGGGGAACTCTAAACACCCTTCCTCTGGCACTGTCCCGTTCAGCACTCCTGTGTCTCCACCTGCTGCTCCACCCAAAACAGAAAATGAAGAGGTGACCACCAACCCTCTAGAATCCAGGCCCTCTCTTCCTCACCCCCCTAAATCTCCCCCCCATCCACGAGCAGCTCCAGTACAGAGTCAGGACCAGGAAGAGAAAACAGAAAGAGCAGCAGAAGCAGAATCTACTGATGAGACTGGAGCCAATCAGACAGCAGGAGCCCAGAGGCAGAGAGAGAAGAGGGGGGGGCAGGATGGAGGTAGTGATGGGGGCAGAGCTCAGCCCAGTGGGGCAGGAGGGGGAGGAGCTGAGAACCCAACAGCAGATCCAGCCCAGGAGCTCCCCAGCAGCCCAGAGGAAGAGGAGGATATTCTGAGACGGGGTCCAGACACTGATGGGGGGGCAGCCCAGTGTAGTGAGGCAGGAGGGGGAGGGGATGAAAGTGTCCCAAAACCAGATTTACATCAGGATATAGACCCCACATCAGCAGAGGAAAATCTAAGTGTCCCGCCCACTGAGCCATTAAGCACAGCTGATCCAGCCCAGGGACTCCCAGACACCACGGCCCGTTCCCCCCCTCACACTGGGGCGAGTGAGGAGTCCTGCTGTGCAGAGGAAAGCCCAACATCAGGCCCAAATCTGGAGCCCAACAGCACCTCTGAGGCAGAGGTAGAGAAGAAGAGAGGGAGAGAGGAAAGGAAAGATTCACAGGACAGAGGGGTGAAGTCCCCCCCAGAAAAGCCCCAGAAGCCCCCTAAACCCCCAAAACCCCCTAAACCCCCTACAGCCCCTAAAAAATCCACTAAACCCCCTACAGTCCCTAAAAAACCCCTAAACCCCCTAAACCTCCTAAACCCTTGAGCAGGACTGTCCCAGAACACACAGGAGGGAGAGACACAGGAGAGCAGGGAACTGCGTCACATGACACAGGATAAAAAGACTGAAAAACACAGGAAAAGCAGCTCCTAAGACTGAGAACACAGGAGATCATTTAAAGAACTGAAACTGAACTCTGAGCGGTGCTACAGTGCATAAGACACAAGCAGGTGTAATAGGCTACTATAAAACTATGAATTTTGGCAAATCCTTTCCTTTCTTTTCTTTATACATTTCCACCAGGTCTGTGTTTTTGGCTCTGTGTGTGTATTTGTATGTGTGTTAGTACATCTGCATCTGCCATACGAAGTACTAATTAATACCCTTGTAACACCTGCAATATTCTGGTGTCTAATTTCCATGTAAATAGTAGAGGAAAGTGTTGTTATCTAATCTATCTGACTGGTGCTATACTTTTTTTTTTTTTTGGCTAGCGGCGGCAGCTATAATTTCATTATTTTTACTTTTTTATCAGGGGAGCCAGTCGTATTGCTGCCACACCCCACCACTGTGTTCTGTTCTGTATTTAATTCCTTTTGCAGCTACGGAGGTGTTTCAGTGCTAATCCTTCTCATTTCTCTTTCATGATCTGTAGATTATAGTGTCTGATGTGCACCAGTGCAGCCCCTGTCACTTTTATATACTGAAGCCCACAATTATAAAGAAATTAATCTGTGTATTAGCAGAACCAGTTGAGAATAAATCATTTGTTATTGTGCCCTACAATCGAGGCGGCGGTGGTTCTTATGGGAAACGCACTAACACTGCAAAGGAGTCCAGGCTGTCATTAATAATAGATTTAAAGATATCGAAGATCACATTCTAAAGATATATACACATATGGCTTCACCCTGACTGCAGAGCGGAACCTGTAGAACCCTATACAAGCCAGCACTGCATAGCAGAACCTGTAGAACCCTATGCAAGCCAGCACTGCATAGCGGAACCTGTAGAACCCTATACAAGCCAGCACTGCATAGCGGAACCTGTAGAACCCTATACAAGCCAGCACTGCATAGCGGAACCTGTAGAACCCTATACAAGCCAGCACTGCATAGCGGAACCTGTAGAACCCTATACAAGCCAGCACTGCATAGCGGAACCTGTAGAACCCTATACAAGCCAGCAGCTTCACCCAGCTGAGAAGATTCTCCTAAATGTTCCAACTGCAAGATTAAAAACAAAAGAGCCTTCCCTGTGCATGTGGTCATTGCAAAACTGCACTTGCAAGTTTCTATTTGGACTTCCCTAAAATACACCTAATGAAATCAATTATGTTTCAGTGGGATCACAGGCTCGTTGCAGCAGTCAATCTCACAAATAAAATGTCCTCTTACCTTTATTGGGAATAATATTAGGGTCATCCCCATGCATCAACAATATAGAACATGTAAGAACCTGCATGCCTAAAATATGAGAGCCTGCTAGCGTTCAGTTTCTTATGGAGATAGAAAGTGGCCAGCAATACAAAATGGAATCAGCTGTTGATTTGATCAATCCCACTTAAAGAACATTAAATTACAAATGTATGTATGAACGCAAGAATGTCCTACGTTTATAATCAGGCATAGCAAATAAAAGTATTTAATGAGTAGTTGTGACTCACTGGAACAATTTCCACCACACCAGCAATCAGTAAGCAATACCAAGACTCCTCAAACACGTCACACCGTTCTGAGGAAATGAAGGGTGTTGGGGATATTTGTGTTTGCAGCAAATCTTCCTTTTAAATTTATGCCACTGGGGTGCACTGTGGGGCATTCCCCAGGGCTAAAGGTAGGCAGGTGGGGTGTTTTTGGAATGCATCGAGGAGCACACATGAGCTGTGTCCAAAACATCTTACTTACCTCCTATAGAGTATACAAGTTGAGTACCATACTTTTTAGGAGGTTCCACAGAGAGGAAGAGGCAGAGCCATCTTTGGGTCCCATAAATCAGAGGGGAAGAGGCAGAGCCATCTTTGGGTCCCATAAATCAGAGGGGAAGAGGCGGAGCCATCTTTGGGTCTCATAAATCAGAGAGGAAGAGGCGGAGCCATCTTTGGGTCTCATAAATCAGAGAGGAACAGGCGGAGCCATCTTTGGGTCTCATAAATCAGAGGGGAACAGGCGTGGCCTTTTCACTACAGGAATGGGCCGTCTTACGACACTTTCGCGGTACCTCTGGAATAGTATGCAGGATGTTTTTCACATGCTGACCATCGTGTGCTAAGAATACACACTAAGGAGGCGGCAGTGCGCTTTCTGAGCACGCGGTAGCTAGGAGGACGCTTTGGCCCAAGAGAGAGGCGATGGCGCAATGACTGGAAACTTTTTTGTATCATTTTGAAATGGAAATAAACCGACTTTTGGACTTATTTTTGTATGTGTTAAACTGGAATTATGGAACTGACAAATAGCCACAGCAAAAAGCTTCATGAATTCAGCTCTGTTAATTGCTGAGGAAGTCAAAGTTTCTTTTAGAAAATCTGGCTGCTACGTGCCACAGTTTCCCAACACTCCCATCTGCTGGTGACATACTGTAATTGAAACCCAAATGTGGCTTTAGCCAACAG
Source organism: Anguilla japonica (assembly GCA_025169545.1). Lineage (NCBI taxonomy): Eukaryota > Metazoa > Chordata > Actinopteri > Anguilliformes > Anguillidae > Anguilla > Anguilla japonica. The sequence continues at coordinate 3,804,142 of CM045885.1, forward strand.
CAGTCTGACCAAACATCAGTGCTGTGGCTGATAGATACTGCCCAGTGCACCACAGTGTGAGCGTGCGTGCGTGTGTGTGTGTGCGTGTGTGTATGTGTGTACGTGAGTGTGTGTGTGCATGTGAGTGAGTGTGTGTGCGCATGTGAGCCTGTGTGTGTGTGCGCGTGTGTGTGAGTGTGTGCGTGTGTATGTGTGTGCATGTGAGTGTGTGTGTGCATGTGTATGCGTGTGTGTGCATGCATGTGTGTGTGTATGCGTCTGCGTGAGTGTGTGTGTGTGCGCGTGCGTGTGAGTGTGTGTGCGCGTGCGTGTGAGTGTGTGTGTGTGTGTGTGTGTGTGCATGCGTGCATGCATGTGAGTGTGTGTGTATGCGTGTGCGTGTGCATGTGAGTGTGTGCATATGCGTGTGTGCGCATGTGAGCCTGTGTGAGTGTGTGTGTGCATGCATGTGTGCGTGTGTGTATGCGTGGGTGTGCGTGTGCATGTGAGGAATTGAACTTCAACTGAACTACAATATAAACTCTCATCCTCATGACCAGTCCTGACCTCATTTAACTTCTCCTGTTCATGCTCTCAAAACCATGCATTGATTGCCACCTCTGTTACTGCAGTGTTTTCTTGCATTCAGTTTCTGTTATTGTTTCTGTCAATGCATAAGGCCAAATTTTATTATGTCTTACAATATGTTATTCCAAATTTTTGAGTGCTTGTTTTTTTTTTTGTAATACTGTGCGTGTACATGGTAGTATATTTTTCGCCATACCAGTTTGTTTGTCAAGCATTTTAAAAAGTCCATGATCGCCCCCATTCCTTGTTAGCATGCCAGTAGCCAGGCCCAGATCTATGGCGGGGCAAGGGAGGGGTGATAGCACCCCAACTTTTTCCTCTGCGCCCCCAAAACTTTGCAGATAACAAGCCGTATATGAGCCCTTGCATTCGCGAAGCTCGGCAAATATCAGAGAAATCATGCAACTTCCGTCATGCATCAGTTTTATATGTTCAATAAGCAATTCAATAAGCATTTGATTAGTGTTTGGTTTTTGATGTTACCTGTCTGTTATACTGTAGTTTGAATTGAGCCACCACCAACAACAACTGTTAAAAATAAATAAATTAATTAATTAATTATCTAGACTATACTGCTCTACAAAGCATAACTGCAGTAACTACGCAAAGGATAAAACTGAGAAAAATGGCTTTAAAGAGTTCTAACTGGCCAGCCAAACGGGTTAGAGGTATATAAGTGATATTGCACTAATTGTACATGTATTTATGAGGTAATTTTTATGCCCAAAAACCATGACGGCTGGCCAGTTAAAACACTTTAAAGCCATTTTTCTCAGTTTTACCCGTTGCGTAGTTACTGCAGAAGGCTTTGTAGGGCAGTATATAGCAAAGCAGCCTTGCTCAGCAGTAAACCCGGATCATAAAATTTCCGATAAGGATAACCGTAATTCACACACGTATCTGAAAGGGACAGTTCACATTTTTACACCCTGGTCGGTTGAACAACTCACCACAAATTATGTGATAAATTTGGGGCTCAAGCCCTCGTAACTGGTGAATGCACAGCTCCCTCGTTAGCACTGTTACCCAAATAATATTTAATGGGGCTGAGAATCACCAACTGACAATTATTAAACAGACACCACTATAAAAGCAAACTTAAACAATTTTTCATATGTTCATTTGCTTGCATGAATTCGTATCTCTCGCGCCAGTATAGCCCAAAAAAAAAAAAAAAACTATTGTAGTTAGTTTTGGATCACCTTTGGACCTTCAGTGTGAAATTCAGACTCCTGCGTTCCAATGACGCTGCGTCCCATGTGCTGGCGAGAACACTGGCCTCATAAATTGGCCATGTTCACTGCACAGTGACCCCTGCAGCTTTTGAGATTTCGAGGAGAGCAAAAGTGTCAAGGCGGTTACTGGTGGATTTTACTGTAGGGTGATTTTTGGAAAGTTATGATGGTTAAACGTTATGCGGGTTACGGATGTAGCAATACTTGCTACCTAGCTGGCTGGCATGAGGATGAGTTGGGGAAGTCTGTAAATTAATAAAATATGCATTTATCCAGTTCTTCTTCATTCTCTATATCAATACTGGCCAAGACATTCTGATCACAAGGGCAGCACGGTGGTGCAGTGGACAGCACTGTCACACTGTCGCCTCACAGCAAGAAGGTCCTTGGTTTGAATCCCGGCCTGAGCCTTTCTGTGTGGAGTTAGCATGTTCTCCCCGTGATCGCGTTAACGCAGAATCCTACGCGATGTCTGAGTCTGATATTAACTTCCATACACACATGGGCATGCGCATAAATTAAACGGAAAAGATCGAGTCAACCTTGAGATAAAATATCCCTATGCGATGCAGGCCTGTAAACTGTATCGCACACACTGTCTTGAATAAAAAGATGCCCCCCCAAAATCACTGTCTGTCCCCCAAATCACAGCAGTCTAGAACCAAGTAGCTAATAACCGTTTTGGGAATTGGGGTTTGCCGCATGCACATATAGGTTCACTTTCACATCAGGTACTTCACCTTAGATGCGTATTAAAGTCCGAAGTCCAGTAGGCTATGAAAGCGCGCAATGGCAGACAAGCACCACAGAGTCACGGCGTTATTCTTCATCTTCGCCAACTTCAAATTTGGTAAGAACTGTGACTCGCCTCAGTAATTATTCGTTGTATGGTTTACTTTTTCACATGTTGCTTGTTTAACTATCTTGTTAATATGCCAAATAAACCAATAGTAGGCAAAACTAATGTAACCTTTATTTGTATCAGCCATGTGTATTATTTAAATCTCAACAATTGTCATTTTTGTAACTGGTAATACTTAACTATTTACATTGAACTCTTAAGTCTATACATTTCCATTTATGCGTCTAATGTATTCAGTCTTCATTAAATATTTAAGTTCCCCCTCTTGTGTTACCCCTGGGACCTTAATTAGGGAACACCTCTTGGTATGTTTAGTTTTTGAGAAGGAGGATTGTGCTGGTAACATGCTGATGTGCTACTGCTCCTGCCATGTTGGCTACTTCCATTAAATGTTATACCTAACGATACTCACTGTAGCCCAGTTCATTACACCTTCGCCTCGACCGAGACTTGGAGAACAGCCTCTTCCAAATATTCGGGTTACACTAATATAACCGTAGCCTACAGGCTGTAAACTACGAACTGCAATTCACTGAACTCCGTTCTGTGCCACTGCACTGCACTTTCACAGTTAGAGCCGTTAAAATCCTGTGTGATTTCTGCCTGAGGAAGAGCCTATGACCGCCGGCGGTGTTGACTGCATGGAACGGGCCTACCTGTTTTGCATTTGACGGTTTCGCCGACTTTCTGACATTACTGTGGGATTTTCTACCTATGAATTATATTCTAGTATACTCAACGAGTGGGCACATTTTCAGAGAAACTTAAGACAGAAGGCTACGCATCCGACATAGCGTACTGAATATAGTACGACATTTTCGTCAAAATGTAATATGGGATAAGTGCTCTATCGGGTGACAGAGACTGCTGCGTGAGTTAATGGCTTTGTCATGACGTCAATATAGATAAGCGCACGGAGACAAATATATGAGTGAAAGCGAAAGACTTAAATGAGACTTTATATTTCACCTAAACGTAATATGTTTTACGTTTAGAATGTAAATGTAGACATGAGGGATGAGCTGAGGCACAATTTGTGTCTGTAGGCTATTCGATTCCGTTCAAATAGGCTTATAAAACTATGTGTTTCTTATCCGAGTATCTGTACTCGCATATTCTCGGTCAGTTATTCTAGTAAACGGGAACAGACGGATGTCAGTGTGCCCCAAGCCCCTGCATTGAACAATTTATTTTTGGGACTGAATTAATAGCCTACTCTCCGGTAATTAGAATATTAGAATAACTACTAAGAGTAAAAAACCAGGAACACAGCTGCTACACGCAGACACAAACTTGCAGAGTTTATCCAAAATGCTCAATGACAATAGCGTCGGTGTCAAAAGTTACACTTTAGTTGTTGTATAATTCACAAAGGTATATTCACATTACGAGGCCCGTAAGAGGTTGGTCGTAAATATTTTCAGTGGTTTCTACACCAAGTAAAATTACTGCTGGTGGTTTTGAAATATATTAAACGTGTTAGTAGCTTAAGCTTGTAGGACTTCTAAGGTTGTTATATGAAGCAATACAGTCACAGGAAGTGTGCTGTTTGCAAATATTAAACTGACACAATAGATTTTATATGCAAGGCGACTTTTACAGAATTGAATCTTTGCTGTAGCACAAAATTGAACAATACAGAATAGCAGATGATACACAGGAGAAAACTCGGGGACAAGTTCCTGGAACAAATGTAGGAAATACAGGTAGCACTGCACTGGAGGAGCGCTTGTTTGGACGCGCAGTGTCGTGTAGGTTATAAAGATAACAGAGCAACCTATGAACTGTCTGCAGCATATAAACGCTTCTGGGTGTGTGTCGCCTTTCTATTTTGCCCAGCATTTATCCTCTTGTAAAATCAACGAACCTATCACCTGTTTCCCAGTGAAAAATACGTATCCATAAAATGCCGGGTGTTACGAATGAGTTTGTCAAAATTTTGTATGTTCTGGGTGTCCAGGACTAGTGCCGACCAAGGAATTTAACGGCTAACAAGCGAGTCTCCAAGTTTAAGCTTCTCGGTTCTTTCACTATAACTGCATACCGGCGAAGCAGATTCTGTTGAGAGCGATCATATTTTTTTGATGTCGTAAAAAAAAGAACATGAATTTACATGGATATACCTGAAATAATATCTGCTGTAGTAAAATGTACGCAGACTTTGGTCTGTTTTTTATTCTTAATAAGTGAAAGATTCACATATATTATAAAGGGTATTAAGTGGGTAAAAGTATTTATAAAAGACTTTCTGTCCTTCACAGCACACACTCAAAAATAAATAAATAAATAAATTTTTAAAATCCAGTTAATCATCCACATCAATGCCTCTGGCTTTCTTGCAGGTTATGTCACATCTGACATCATTGTCCAGTCTAATGGGCACTTCACACTACAGCCAAATGTTCAGAGTCCCCCAGAGGACATTTTGTGGAGGTGGAATGAAAACAAGGTGGTTGAATTTGGCCAGAAAAAGGTTGTTGAGTACAGGCAGTTTAAAGGACGGACGATCCTGGACCTCACAACGGGAGCCCTGACCCTCACACATCTCACAGAGGCTGACAGTGGGGAGTATGTTGGGGAGCTGCAGATCAAGGGAGAGCTGGTGTACCATCATCAGATGGTGAAAGTGTTTGGTGAGTTTGCTTCTACTGAATGACCAAATCTGAGATTTCATCAATGACATGTAGCTATATGCTCTGAAAAAATGTCTGCTACTGAAATAGATTTCATATCATTTTGTGGGGCATTCAAAAATGCTATCTTCTGTCCAAGCAGGTAGAAGCATGGCATTTTTACATTATTTCAAAGTGCTTCACAAGTCGGTCTGTAACCACACGGTTATGGGTGTGAATATCGCTAAATGGCACAAAAGTTATACCTGTAGTTTCACAGAGTTCTCAACCATAAGTGTTTCAGTAAAAAAGCGCTTTATATTAATCGATCATGTGGGTCAGGTGTGTTTATCCATGAAAGACAATGCTAAAGTTAGCTGTGAGGTCACAAGCCTTTGTTCTCCATTTAGATGCTGTAGGTAAACCAGCAGTCACCTGCCTAGTGAACGGCCCCTTAGTAACCCTGCTGTGCTCTGGGGGCGACAGACCAAGCACTCAGTACAGGTGGGAGGGGCCTGCCATAGAGTCCCAGCCAGGGTCCCAGCTGAAGATAGAGGCAGCAGAGAGCTCTGATTTAATCTACACCTGTGTGCTGCACAACCCTGTGGGTGAGAGCAGAACAGACTTTCCTGTAAAGAGCTGCTTCCCTGCTCCAGGTAAGGCCCACTCAGCTGATGTAGGGACTGAGCACAGGCCTGCCATCCTGGCTGCTACAGTCCACCCCTAATGCTCATTTCACAGGTTTGGGTAGCTGTTCCAGCTGGTATGCAGGTCTGTGGTCTAAGGGTTTTAACTTAAGTTAAGCATACTGCTATTTTTTTCCCACTTCCTTAATTTACAATTTGTTCATGTTCTGCTGTTCTCCTGGGGTTACCAGCCTCTGCTGAATTTACTGTGCTATCCTGTGAATTCCATGGGACTTCCACTCAAATTTCACCCTCTGGTCTACATCATAGAGTACTGGGTAAAGACCCTGTTTACGGTACTGTCGGGGTCCTACTAGGGGTTAAATGCTCAGTTGCCCCATCTACCCCACAGTCTCTGAAACATGACTGGGGCACATTGATTACTACTGACCCCAATCATCCCCAGCACTGTCAGCTGAGACAGCTGTTGCTGAGCAACCAGTCAACTTCAAATTAACTGCCATTTCATTAACACAGGGAGCTAAATAAATCATCTTCTAAAGTCAGAAATATATACACACAGAAACATATTTTATATACATCTTTCAATAGTCAGATCAAAATGGTGAGCTTTGTCTTTTATATTTTTCTAACATGTTCTGTTTTTCTTTGTTTTTAGGAAGCGCCTCTGTCATCATTTCTGTAGTCATTGTCCTCCTCCTCTTCATCATTGTGGGATTGCTTTTATTTTACTACAAGAAATTCTACAAAAGTAAGAGTCTTTTCAAATAACACATGAAATTATATTAATAAATGCATTCATATGCAGATCCTGCTGTTTCTGGAGCAGTTACTCAGGACTGGATTCAGTAGGGCTGCACTCCTGTTGTCTCCATAAAATGAGCACAAGCTCTCCAATACTGTGGGACTGAGAGCTCATACATTACTGCTACTACACCCAGGACTAATAATAATAAAAATCATATTTTTACATTGTAGAAAGACAAAATGAAGAGGACATGGAAGCTCAATCTGAGGGTAAGCTGTAGAAATGATGGTGATGACTGTGATGATGCTACTGTGAAGCACGATGAGTATTGAATAATATTTCATATCTTATATTGTAGAAAAGGCAAGACTGAGAGAGAGAGACTCTGAAGCTGAAGCTGACTCTGAAGCTGCAGTAAATGGTGAGGTGTAGAACAGTGTTATTCACTCTGGCCTCAGAGCTGCAGGTGATGACATGGAACGGAGTGTAGCACAGTGGGTAAGGAACTGGGCTTGTAACCGAAAGGTCGATTCCCGGGTAGGACACTGCCGTTGTACCCTTGAGCAAGGTACTCAACCGAAATTGCTTCAGTATATATCCAGCTGTATAAATGGATACAATGTAAAATGCTATGTAAAAGTTGTGTAAGTCGCTCTGGATAAGAGCGTCTGCTAAATGCCTGTAATGTAATGTAATGACATCACTCCCTCTGGTACTTTATCTCCAAACTTAAAACACTGCAGCTGCAGGTTTCCTCCAAAAAATTAACATCTATACAATGTATGCCTATACAGTGCTCAATGACAAATGTATTAAAATCAAACATTTCTTTGAAACAGAAAGACAACAGCTATTACCCGCAGACACTGAAAATGTTGAGAAAACTCCAGGTAAAGCAAAATTAACTCTGCGCTGAACAGAAACGTGTCTCATAATGAAACAGCAGTACTGAAATGCCTCTGTTTCAGGGCTGGGATCAATTATCCTGCAGTTCAGTCAGTTCAGGAAAGGAAATAAATGGCAAAATACCCATAAAACATTGTGGACATTTTTCAAGCCATGAATTAAATTTGGAATTTCATGAGTCGGCTTGACCCTTAACTGTTGACCGTTAAGTATTTTAGATGATTAATCAGATTATTTATCATATAAACCTTTTGAAAATGTCCAACAAGTGACTAACTATACATTTTCTATCCCCATTCACAAAAGTCAACACTTATCCTTCACTTTGGGTCAGAATTTAAGTATACAGTGCTAAACTTTTTCTTTGAATTTGCCAAATTGTGAAGGTGAAAACCAAATATAACTGCATTACATGCATTATTGTGTGTGAAGAGTGAGGAAACATGGGGATTGAATCCTGGCCTTAATATAAAGCAGGATCAGATATTCACCTGTGAGCCTCCTTGTATTTGTACTGTACTCAGCACACACAGCCTTATTTCCTCTGTTTCTACAGTAAGTGTCCAGGAAAGCGCAGAGCTGTGTAAAGACATGCTGAATCCCGGTAAGACCCATGATGAGCATCAGAAGACAGCACTGACTGAGCAGCACAAAGGGACTGATGGGAGTGCTGGAATTTCACAGAAGGAGAGTCAGACAGGTAAGTACAGAGAAGCAGCAGGTAACCTGCTGGTCAGTCACCTGCTATACATCAGGTTTAATATTTTATTTAATTTCTGTACAGAATCACTACATCAGGGTGAAGATTCTGAAGAGAGAGGAGTGGAGACTGAGGGGGGGAACTCTAAACACCCTTCCTCTGGCACTGTCCCGTTCAGCGCTCCTGAGTCTCCACCTGCTGCTCCATCCAAAACAGAAAGTGCAGAGGAGACCATCCACCCTCCCGAATCCAGCCCCTCTCCTCCCCACCCCCCTAAATCTCCCCCCCATCCAGCTCCAGCTCCAGTACAGAGTCAGGACCAGGAAGTGGAAACAGAAAGAGCAGCAGCAGCAGAATCTACTGATGAGACTGGAGCCAATCAGAGAGCTGGAGCCCAGAGGCAGAGAGAGAAGAGGGAGGGGCAGAATGGAGGTAGTGATGGGGGCAAAGCTCAGCCCAGTGGGGCAGGAGGGGGAGGAGCTGAGAACCCAACAGCAGATCCAGCCCAGGAGCGTCAGACAGGTAAGTACAGAGAAGCAGCAGGTAACATTCTCAGTGAGAGACTCAGGCAGCTGCTCCTGCTCATTCTCTTGTGTGCAGGTGCACTTGCTGCTCAGATACATTTACAGGTAGATTTATTTCATTTCTCCATAGAAAGATTAATTCAGAGTGAATATTTTGGATTTATCAAACTGTATTGGTTAAGATAAAAAATAACTCTTGCATTATTGTGTGTCAGCGGTAAGCACAAATGGGGATTGAATCCTGGCCTTGATGTAAAGCAGGATCAGATATTCACCTGTGAGCCTCCTTGCATTTGTACTGTACTCAGCACACACAGCCTTATTTCTGCTGTTTCTACAGGAAGTGCTGGGGCTGATGTAGCAGAGAATGGAGGCTGGCTGAGCTCAGGTAAGACCTGCGATGAGCATCAGAACACACATCTGACTGAGAGTAGAGACTCAGCTGTTCCTGGTGATTCTGTTATGTGCAGGTGCAGTTTTTGCTCAGTCACTGTGTGTGTGTGTGTGTGTGTGGGACAGAGAGAGAGAGAGAGAGAGAGAGAATGAGAGAGAGAGTGAGAGAGCAGGAGAACATGATGAGAATAAGGGAACAGTTAACTGAGTACAGAATGTATTTGAGCTGGGATAGACTACAGCAATGAATAAAGTACACTTTCAGAACGAAGCGTACTGAAAGGTGTCTAAAAAACTACAAACGTGTCACAGGGGCGGTACCCTATAGGTACAGAAAATGTACGTTATTTCCTCTGTTTCTGCAGCAGTGCAGACTTTAGGCTCGTGGATCCCAGGTGTATCCTACTGGGGCAAGTGAGGAGCCCTGCTGTGCAGAGGAAAGCCCAACATCAGGCCCAGATCTGGAGCCCAACAGCACCTCTGAGGCAGAGGAAGAGGAAGAGAGGGAGAGAGGAAAGGAAGGAGTCACAGGATAGACGTCCCACCCTCCCCCCTTCCAGAAAAAGCCGCCTAAACCCCCTAAACCCTTGAGCAGGACTGTCCCAGAGCACACAAGAGGGAGAGACACAGGAGAGCGGGGCACTGAGTCACATGACACAGGATGAAAAGACTGCAGACACAGGAAAAGCAGCTCCTAAGCCTGAGAACACAGGAGATATAATGAAATTATTTTCATTTTTCTATCAGGGGAGCCAGTTGTATTGCTGCCACACCCCACCACTGTGTTTTGTTCTGTATTTAATTCCTTTTGGCCAGCTATGGAGGTGTTTCTGTGCTAATCCTTCTCATTTCTCTTTCATGATCTGTAGATTATAGTGAGTGATGTGCACCAGTGCAGCCCCTGTCACTTGTATATACTAAAGCCCACAATTATGAAGAAATGAATCTATATATTAGCAGAACCAGTGGAGAATAAATCGTTTGTTATTGTGTATTTTGTATTGTATATTGTATTTTCTATTAAATTGAGGCATTTGAATCATTGAATTATTTTTTTTATTCATTCTATAATATTCCATGCCCTGTTTTGTATTGTTATAAATTTGAAATGTATTTTGTTATTCTTATGTACAGTGGGTATACACTGTATGGAGAGTCTATTCCATCTGACCAATAGGGGAGCCAGTTGTTCCACAACCCTACCTGTATTTCATGCCGTTTGACCACATAAAGCCCAAAGACCCTCCGCTCTGCCTTGCCATCCTCTGTACATCCCAGCTGCAGAACACAGCGCTGTCTAACTTCAGTAGGCCCTGCACACAGGCCAGATTAGTGCTATGACGAGCATCTTCACTCATCGATGTCGTCTCACTGACCGGGGGATTCAGCAAGCAGTAATTTAAATCTCACTGTAATACGCGAGTCCTCATCTCTCCCGCTTAGTGAAAATAGTGGACACTCTGCTGCACCCCTGAGAACCTGGCAGGTGTGTAGAGTTCCACACCACAGCCCCCTTACGCAGCTCCACACCACAGCCCCCTTACGCAGCTCCACAGCACAGCCCCCTCACACAGCTCCACATCTTAGGCCCCTCACGCAGCTCCACACCACAGCCCCCTCACGCAGCTCCAAACCACAGCCACCTGACATAGCTCCACACCACAGCCCCCTCACGCAGCTCCAAAATAGCCCCCTCACGCAGCTCCACACCACAGGCCCTTCACGCAGCTCCACACCACAGCCCCCTCACGCAGCTCCACACCACAGCCCCCTCATGCAGATAAAACGGTTCTAAGGAGCTGAATACCTTCTGAAAGCACTGGAGATATGACTGTTTCTCTATATGATTGTTCCTCTGATACATGCTAGAGGCAGAACAGGATTGCTGCATTCAGGATGATGCTCACATCAGGCTCATAGATCACAAACACATGGAGTCCAGTCAGAGTCAGAGAGATTGAGACAGGGCTGCAGTTAAAACAGACAGGAAATAGGCTTTGACACAAGAAGCAAGGGGTATAAACCAAACACTGTTTGTGAATTGGTTCAAAAGGATGCAGTGATTTAGAGTCTATGTCCAAAATGGGGACCAATATATAATGTAAACAGCAACTGATTTGTTCAATCCCACCAAAAATCAAACATGAAATAGCAAATACATGTTTCAACACAAACATTTTCAATGTTTTTATTCAGGTAAAGCAGATGTTTTTTTAATGTGTAGTTTTTGACTTTCACTGCACTCATAATTACTATGCACAGTCAAGACTGCTCCAGAATGCTATATCGTGCAGTGGCAGTCTCCATGAGGAGGACCTTTTATTTTGTTGAAAATCAGACTGCGCAGCTGTTAAGTGCCAATCTTTGCCCAACACTTCCATCTAGTGGTGAAATACTGTAATTGCTAATCGGATTTTAATTTAAGACCAAACATGGGCGCTGCGGTCATAACATTACAGGCCAAAACAACAACCTAAATGTGCCTGGAAATATAACCATGTGTGTGTGTGCGTGCGTGTGTTAGTGTGTCTGCATGTTTGTGTGTGCATGTGGGCGTGTGTGTGTATATGTGCATGCGTGCGTATGTGTGTGCGTGCATACATGCGTGTGTGTTTGCGTGTGTGTGTGTGTCTGCGTACGTGTGTGTCTGCATGTGTGCGCACGTGCGCATATGCGCGTGTGTGTCTGCGTACGTGTGTGTGTGTGTGTGCATGCGTGTGCGTATGTGTGTGTGTGTGTGTGCATGCGTGTGCGTATGTGTGTGTGTGTGTGTATAGTTCTTGGATGAGGTACAGTGGGTGGCTTGGGTGTTCAAGTGAAGCACTGTTTTTGGAGGTCTGTGAACATTTTGGAGCATGCCCACCATAAGAAATAGCATATTTCATTTTCTCACTTAAAAGTACAGCGACCTCATTTTCTTTATTAATGCATATTTTTCACACAGAATGGTTTCAGATATTAAGCCAAATTATAGTATTAGACATAGGGAACTTGAGTAAACACAAAACACATTTACATTATTTCATTTATTTAATGAAAAGTTACCGAACACCCCTATCATCCATGTGAAAAAGTAATTGCCACTTTAAACTTAATAACTGGTCGCACCACAATTAGCAGCAATAACTAAAACCACTTTCTATAATTTGATAGTCTTTCAAATTTCTGTGGAGGAATTTTAGCTCACTCTTCCTTGCAGAACTGCTTTAATTGAGGACAAATTGTTAGGTCTTTGAGCATGAACTGCTTGTTTTAGCTCCTGCCACAGAATCTCTATTTAGTTCAAGTCAAAACTTTGACAAGGCCACTCCAAAAATGTACATTTTTTTTTCAGCCATGCAGATGTGGACTTGCTTTTATGTTGTGTATCATTGTGTTTTGCTCCATAACCCAATCATGCTTCAGCTCACAAACAGATGACTGGTCATTCTCCTTAAGTATTTTCTGGTATATAGCAGAATTCATGGTTCCTTAAATAATGGCAAGTCGTCCAGGTCCCAAGGCAGAAAATAATCCACGCACCATCGCACTACCACCATCTTTGGCTGTTGGTACGATCATCTGACTGTGAAATGCTATTTACTTTAGGCTACACATAATGGGACCCTTGTCGTCCAAAAGGTTCCACCTTTGACTGATCTGCCCATAAAACATTATCCCAAAAGGCTTGGAGATTATCCAGGTGCATTTTTTGCAAATGTAAGACCAACACTGATGTCTCTCTTGGTTAGCAGTGATTTCCGCCTTGCTCCTCTCCCATGAATCCCATTTTCACCCAGTCTCTTTATTATTGTGAAGTCATAAACACTGACCTTAGCTGAGGCTAGAGAGGCCTGTAGTTCTTTGGATGTTCTTCTGGGATCTTTTGGGAGTTGTCACTGCACCCTTGGAGAAATTTTGGCCAGCTGGTCACTCCTGGGAAGATTCAGCAGTGTTCCAAATGGGTTCTCCATTCGGAGATATGGCTCTCCTTGTATTTAAGCGAAGTCCCAGAGCCTTAGAAATGGCTTTATAACCCTTTTCAGACTGATATTTCAAAAACATTTTGGGTGGAGTGGACCGCAACAGCGGGACCAGCCCTACAAATGTGGATGTCTGTGACTGACTGAGTGACTGAGTGATGAAGTTACACCATTGGTCGGCCGAGTTATGAAGTTACACCATTGGTCTGCCGAATTGCGTGTGTTATGTCCAGCCATATACTAGGTTTCCTCATCTTGTTTCTCATCTCTTTGGAATTTCCTTTGATTGTGGCATAGTGTGCTTGTAGAAACTTTGTGGTGACTACTTCACTCTGATGGTAAGGTTCAATGTGAGTTTAGATTCAACAGGGTTGGCTGCAATCAAGCCTGGCTGTGTTCAATCAGCTGAATCTGATTCTCAATTAAATTTGGTTAGTTGGTTGATTGAATAACTAATGGAGCAATTCCTTTTACACATGGGTGATATGGGTGTTTGAAACTGTTTTCATTAAATAAATGAAATCAATTTTATAATGATTTTTGTGTTTACTCAGATTCCGTTTGTCTAATATTACGTTTTGACTAAAGATCTGAAACCATGTAGTTTGACAAATATGTAATAATAGAAAAAGCGCTTTACAAATAAAATTGATTTTATTTTGATTTAACGTGTGATCTTCATTGTAACATATTATAGAGTTTATTTATTTACTGACTTATTTAAGTTTGCCCTTATGTGACAATACATTCCAATTTTCCCATGCAAAGATTAAACAGGCGCTGTTAAGTATTGGGCTTGTTGTGGACATTATTTGGATTATTCTGCTATTCACACGGTTATAACAAATAAGGGTTGTGGACAAAAGCGCACTGCTTTCACTTTCGGTCCTGCCCACTAAGGTGTGTTCATAAATCTAAAGTCCACTATGAAGGTGAGCAATGGCAGACAAGCACTTCAGAATCACAACGGCGTTATTTATCTTCGCGAACTTCAAATTTGGTGAGAACTGTTTTCCTAAATCGTTTCGGTAATTATTCGTTCTGTGTGTTTTACGTCAGAACCTTTTTCAGAGGTAACATTTAACTATCTACGAACTACGAGCCAAATTGGCTGAACTCGGCTCTGTTCCACGCACTGCTCTTTTACAGTTAGAGCCGTTAGAATCCTGAGTGATTTCTGCCCGAGGAAGAGCCTATGACCGCGGACGCTGCGGACAGTGTTGAGCGACCCTACCTGTTATGAGTGAAGCTTTGACCTTGTTATAGCGTTTCGGATAGTACCATGGAACTTTCTAGCTGTGAATAGGTTTTTTATTTTATTTTTTAATTTTATATTAGGCCTATATTCTGGCGAACGCTCAACGAGTGAACACATTTACAGAGACACGGACTGCATATAAACGACACAGTAAACATACATGTTGCCACGTACATGATATCCGGAAACAGAAACCGCTCCGCGAGTTAATGATTTGTCAGGACAAATTGCCATCATAGGTAAACAGATTGAGACCGATTAGGCTACAGCGACATGGGCGTAAAACACTTAAACGAGACGTTTTTATTTTATTTCACCTAGTGTAATATAGGCCCTATGTTAAATTTAGAACGATGGGTGTAGACAGGAGGGATGAGCAGATGCTAGCTGCGTCTGTAGGCTGTCGGTATCCGTCAACTCAGGCTTCACATTCGAACGTTGTTCTGTAAAACATTAGTAATGGGCAGATCATGGGTAAAATGGGGTGTGTCGTTTAAAATTCAATTTAAACTTGATGTTTGCAAAGTGAATTTAACCCAGAGGTCACTACACTGCAGCCTTCTCAAGTATTTTAGAAGAGGAGAATGGAGATAGGTCTGTAGTTTTTTAGGATTTCAGGGTTTAAAATTAGGCTTTTGCACCAGGGGCTTGATGACAGAAACTGTCAAGGAGTTGGGTACAAAACCAGAGGCTAACAAGGCCAGTTAACGAGGTTAAGCACAGGCACGCCCCATACCAGTCAGAGTTCCTTCAGTAATTTGGCTGGTAGTGGACTGTAGGGCAGCTCACAGAAGTCTGCCTCAGAGTAAAATAGACCCTCAGGGTGAAATAGACTGTTTACTGTGCTGAGAGGGAGTCGGCTGGTGTGAGATACAGTGCTGAAAACATCCTGTGTTATGTAAACCTTTGGTTCTCCATAATAAAGTCTAATCATGCTTTGTATTGTTGGAAAGCTGATGACATGCAGAAGTTGGTGTCTTTGGTGCTGGGTGCTGGGTGCTGGGTGCCGACTAAATCTTGGTACCTATGGGTCAGCGCCCAGCCAGATACAAAGGTGGACCCGGTGTGGTATGCTTACAGAGAAAGTGTAAGCAGGATCATCGATGTCCTGTTCAGTCATGATTGAATCTTCATTTGATGACTTGGTGTTTTGATTTTATCTTTTGGGTATATAAGGAGAAACATGGAATGGTTCAGGGAGACTAGTCAACATGGTCTCCTTTGCATCATATGCATATAGCCATCTCACTATACACATACTTTTGGACTATTGTATATTGCCACTATTGAACACACTGTACAATAAACTACGTTCATTTTGACCTGGCATTCCTCTTTGAATCTTACATCTGCACACCTAGTAGTTTTAAGGTCCTAACATACACACAGAACTCAGGATATCGGCACCCCGTAGTCACTTGCTTATTCACTAGTGCTGTAGCAGGATTTATGCAGGCTACACAAGCCAGAGGCACGTCCACGTCTACCATGATAGACAGCGATCGGTATGGAGCCACACTACTGGCGGAAAGCAGTCTCCTCAGTCTATGCATAACTGTTAGCACAGAGGAAATGTTAAAACATTATTTTGGAGTCAGATAATTGAGATATCATTAAATTACTCCTGTTCTAGTAGCACCAGGTGAGACTACACGCGTTCCTTCACCACTCAGATACTTCCGCTGCGTGTGGAAGGGGTTTCTTACAGGATCCAAAGTACAAATTAGGCTCCTCCCAGCTCTGCTGCTTCAGTGGAGAAGAATGCAAGGGGAGATCTGTCACTGGTTAAAGTGATGCCATTGATTTTATATACACTTGGAGATTTATAGATTTGTATCTTTGATGTGGCACAACATTTAAAGACCAAACACGATATGATATGCAAGAGGAGAAAACTGGCACGAGTCCATTGAACAAATGTAGCAAAATATGGGTAGCATTGCTTTGGAAAACCGCTTGCTTAGAATCACGGTGCAAAGTAAATCATAACACAAGGAGTTACCTGGAAACTGCAGCAGTTAAGCACTTGTGGGTCTGTGTGACACCGTTCAGCCAGCTTCTTTGTACAGTGCAGACGCTGGTTTTCTTAAAAAAATTTTTTTTATGTATTTATGTTTGTAAAATCAATATCTGATCACTGCAATTTAAAGGAGGCCCCCTGTCTCATTACATTTAGGTCACAAAAAAATAAAGCATTTCCCTGAGCAAAATAATGAACCATAAAATTCCATTATGAATGGGTTACATTTGCCAGGTGTCCTGGACTAGTGCCAGCAAAGGAACTTATCTGATCATTTCTCTAACTTCATTTATTGTATCTGTATACTTGCTAACATGTTAGCTCAGATTAAAGTAAAAAAATTTAAAGAATTCTCATGATTTGTATTAATATACTTTCTTGCAGGTGATGTCATGCCTGAGATGATTGTCCAGTCTAATGGGAACTTCACACTACAGCCTAATGTTCAGGGTACTCTGGAGGACATTTTGTGGAAGCGGAATCATCATAAGGTGGTTGAATTTGACCAGAAGGAGATGGTTGAATACGGACAGTTTAAAGGACGGACGATCCTGGACCTCACAACGGGAGCCCTGACCCTCACACATCTCACAGAGGCTGACAGTGGGGAGTATGTTGGTCAGCTGCAGATCAAGGGAGATCTGGTGGACTATCGTCAGACAGTGAAAGTGTTTGGTGAGTTTGCTTTTACTGAATGACAAAATCTGAGATTTCATCAAAGACATGTAAAAAATGTCTGCTACTGAAATAGATTTCATATCATTTTGTGGAACATTCAAAAATGTTATCTTCTTTCCAAGCAGGTAGAAGCATGGCATTGTACATTATTTCAAAGTGCTTCACAAGTCGATCTGTAACCACACGGTTATGGGCGTGAATATTGCTAAATGACACGAAAGTTAGTTTCTCAACAATAAGTGTTTCAGTAAAAAAGAGCTTTATATTAATCGATCATGTGGGTCAGGTGTGTTTATCCATGAAAGACAATGCTAACGTTAGCTGTGAGGTCACAAGCCTTTATTCTCCATGTAGATGCTGTAGGTAAACCAGCAGTCACCTGCCAAGTGAACGGCCCCTCAGTAACCCTGCTGTGCTCTGGGGGCGACAGACCAAGCACTCAGTACAGGTGGGAGGGGCCTGCCATAGAGCCCCAGCCAGGGTCCCAGCTGAAGATAGAGGCAGCAGAGAGCTCTGATGCAATCTACACCTGTGTGCTGCACAACCCTGTGGGTGAGAGCAGAACAGACTTTCCTGTAAAGAGCTGCTTCCCTGCTCCAGGTAAGGCCCACTCAGCTGATGTAGGGACTGAGCACAGGCCTGCCATCCTGGCTGCCACAGTCCACCCCTAATGCTCATTCCACAGGTTTGGGTAGCTGTTCCAGTTGTTATGTAGTCCACCCCTAATGCTCATTTCACAGGTTTGGGTAGCTGTTCCAGCTGGTATGCAGGTCTGTGGTCTAAGGGTTTTAACTTAAGTTAAGCATACTGAAATTTTTTTTCCCCACTTGCTCAATTTACAATTTGTTCATGTTCTGCTGTTCTCCTGGGGTTACCAGCCTCTGTTGAACTTTCTGTGCTATCCTGTGAATTCCATGGGACTTCCACCCAAATTTCACCCTCTGGTCTACATCATCGAGTACTGGGTAAAGACCCTGTTTACGGTACTGTCGGGGTCCTACTAGGGGTTAAATGCTCAGTTGCCCCATCTACCCCACAGTCTCTGAAACATGACTGGGGCACATTGATTACTACTGACCCCAATCATCCCCAGCACTGTCAGCTGAGACAGCTGTTGCTGAGCAACCAGTCAACTTCAAATTAACTGCCATTTCATTAACACAGGGAGCTAAATAAATCATCTTCTAGAGTCAGAAATATATACACAGAGAAATATATTTATATACATCTTTCAATAGTCAGATCAAAATGGTTGAGCTTTGTCTTTTATATTTTTCTAACATGTTCTGTTTTTCTTTGTTTTTAGGAAGCGCCTCTGTCATTATTTCTGTAGTCATTGTCCTCCTCCTCTTCATCATTGTGGCATTGCTTTTATTTTACTACAAGAAATTCTACAAAAGTAAGAGTCTTTTAGAATAATACTTTAAATGATATTAATTAACGCATCCATATGCAGATCCTGCTGTTTCTGGAGCAGTTACTCAGGACTGGATTCAGTAGGGCTGCACTCCTGTTGTCTCCATAAAATGAGCACAAGCTCTCCAATACTGTGGGACTGAAAGCTCATACATTAGCGCTACTACACCCATGACTAATAGTAATAAAAATCATACTTTTACATTGTAGAAAGACAAAATGAAGAGGACATGGAAGCTCAATCTGGGGGTAAGCTGTAGAAATGATGGTGGTGACTGTGATGATACTACTGTGAAGCACGATGAGTAATGAATAATATTTCATATCTTATATTGTAGAAAAGACCAGACCGAGAGAGAGAGACTCTGAAGCTGCAGTAAATGGTGAGCTGCAGAACAGTGTTATTTACTCTGGCCTTAGAGCTGCAGCTGATGAAATCACTCCTTTTGGTACTTTATCTCCGAACTTAAAACACTGCAGCTGCAGGTTTCCTCCAAAAAATTAACATCTATACAATGTATGCCTATACAGTACTCAATGACAAATGTATTAAAATCAGATGTAATCCTATTCATACACTTCAGAAGTAGGCGTGCTGCTGGTAAAACTAGATAATAAATTAAATGTGTGAAACATTTCTTTTGAAACAGAAAGACAACAACTATTACCAGCAGACACTGAAAACGTTGAGGAAACTCCAGGTAAGGCAAAATTAACTCTGCGCTGAACAGAAACGTGTCTCACAATGAAACAGCAGTACTGAAATGCCTCTGTTTCAGGGTTGGGATAAATTACCCTGCAGTTCAGTCAGTTCAGGAAAGGAAATAAATTGCGAAATACCCAGAAAACATTGTGGACATTCGGCTTGACCCTTAACTGTTGACCGTTAAGTATTTTAAATGATTAACTAGATAATTTATCATATAAACCTTTTGTAAATGTCCAACAAGTGACTAACTATACATTTTCTATCCCCATTCACAAAAGTCAACACTTATCCTTCATTTTGGGTCAGAATTTAAGTATACAGTGCTAAACTTTTACTTTGAATTTGCCAAATTGTGAAGGTGAAGACCAAATATAACTGCATTACATGCATTATTGTGTGTGAAGAGTGAGGAAACATGGGGATTGAATCCTGGCCTTGATGTAAAGCAGAATCAGTTATTCACCTGTGAGCCTCCTTGCATTTGTACTGTACTCAGCACACACAGCGATATTTCCTCTGTTTCTACAGTAAGTGTCCAGGAAAGCGCAGAGCTGTGTAAAGACATGCTGAATCCAGGTAAGACCCATGATCAGCGTCAGAAGACAGCACTGACTGAGCAGCACAAAGGGACTGATGGGAGTGCTGGAATTTCACAGAAGGAGAGTCAGACAGGTAAGTACAGAAAAGCAGCAGGTAACCTGCCAGTCAGTCACCTGCTTTACATCATATTTAATATTTTATTTAATTTCTGCATAGGATCACAAAATCAGGGTGAAGATTCTGAAGAGAGAGGAGAGGAGACTGAGGGGGGGAACTCTAAACACCCCTCCTCTGGCACTGTCCCGTTCAGCGCTCCTGAGTCTCCACCTGCTGCTCCACCCAAAACAGAAAGTGCAGATGAGACCTTCCACAGTCCCCCATCCAGCCCCTCTCCTCTCCTCCCCCCTAAATCTCCCCCCGCTCCAGAACCAGCAGATCCAGCCCAGGAGCTCCCCAGCAGCTCAGAGGAAGAGGAGGACATTCAGGAGAGTCAGACAAGTAAGTACAGAGAAGCAGCAGGTAACATTCTCAGTGAGAGACTCAGGCAGCTGTTTTTGCTCATTCTCTTGTGTGCAGGTGCACTTGCTGCTCAGATACAATTACAGGTAGATTTATTTCATTTCTCCATAGAAAGATTCATTCAGGGTGAATATTTTGAATTTATTAAACTGTATTGGTTAAGATAAAAAATAACCCTTGCATTATTCTGTGTGAGCAGTAAGAACAAATGGGGATTGAATCCTGGCCTTGATATGAAGCAGGATCAGATATTCACCTGTGAGCCTCCTGGCATTTGTACTGTACTCAGCACACACATCCTTATTTCCTCTGTTTCTACAGGAAGTGCTGGGGCTGATGCAGCAGAGTATGGAGACTGGCTGAGGTCAGGTAAGACCTGTGACGAGCATCAGAACACACCTCTGACTGAGAGTAGAGACTCAGCTGTTCCTGGTGATTCTGTTATATGCAGGTCCAGTTGTTGCTCAGTCGCTGCGTGTGTGTGTGTGTGTGTGTGTGTGTGTGTGTGTTTGTGTGAGGCAGAGAGAGAGAGAGAGAATGAGAGAGCAGGAGAACATGGTGAGACTAAGGGAACAGTACACTAAGTACAGAATGTATTTGAGCTGGGATAGACTACAGCAATAAATAAAGTACACTTTCAGAAAGAAGAGTACTAAAAGGTGTCTAAAAAACTACAAACATGTCACTGAGGTAGTACCCTACAGGTACAGAAAATGTATGTTATTTCCTCTGTTTCTGCAGCAAAGCTGGCTTTAGGCTGGTTTATGCGAGGTAAGATCCATGATGAGCATCAGAAGACAGCACTGACTGAGCAGCACAAAGGGACTGATGGGAGTGCTGGAATTTCACAGGAGGAGAGTCAGACAGGTAAGTACAGAGAAGCAGCAGCTAACCTGCCAGTCAGTCACCTGCTTTACATCAGGTGTAATATTTTATTTCATTTCTGCACAGAATCACTAAATCAGGGTGAAGATTCTGAAGAGAGAGGAGTGGAGACTGAGTGGGGGAACTCTAAACACCCTTCCTCTGGCACTGTCCCGTTCAGCACTCCTGAGTCTCCACCTGCTGCTCCACCCAAAACAGGAAATGAAGAGGAGTTCTTCCACAGTCCCCCATCCAGCCCCTCTCCTCCCCACTCCCTGAAATCTGCCCCCCATTCAGCACCAGCTCCAGTACAGAATCAGGACCAGGAAGCGGAAACAGAAAGAGCAGCAGAAGCAGAATCTACTGATGAGACTGCTGCCAATCAGAGAGCAGTAACCCAGAGGCAGAGAGAGAAGAGGGGGGGGCAGGATGGAGGTAGTGATGGGGGCGGAGCTCAGCCCAGTGGGGCAGGAGGCGGAGGAGCTGAGAACCCAACAGCAGATCCAGCCCAGGAGCTCCCCAGCAGCCCAGAGGAAGAGGAGGATATTCTGAGACGGGGTCCAGACACCGATGGGGGGGCAGCCCAGTGTAGTGAGGCAGGAGGGGGAGGGGGCAAAAGTGTCCCAAAACCAGATTCAGATCAGGATAGAGACCCCAGATCAGCAGAGGAAAATCTAAGTGTCCTTCCCACTGAGCCATTAAGCCCAGCTGATCCAGCCCAGGGACTCCCAGACACCACGGCCCGTTCCCCCCCTCACACTGGGGCGAGTGAGGAGTCCTGCTGTGCAGAGGAAAGCCCAACATCAGGCCCAAATCTGGAGCCCAACAGCACCTCTGAGGCAGAGGAAGAGGGAGAGAGGAGAGGAAGGATTCACAGGACAGAGGGGTGAAGTCCCTCCCAGAAAAGCCCCCGAAACCCTACAGCCCCTATAAAACCCCTAAACCCCCTACAGCCCCTAAAACACCCTTAAACCCTTGAGCAGGACTGTCCCAGAGCACACAGGAGGGAGAGCGGGTAATTGTAATTCCTGCAATATTCTGCTGTCTAATTTCCATGTAAATAGTAGATAAACTCCTGAGGAAAGTCTGTTGTTATCTAATCTAGCTGACTGGTGCTATGCTTTTTTTTTTGGCTAGCAGCGGCAGCTATAATTTCATTATTTTCACTTTTTTATCAGGGGAGCCAGTTGTATTGCTGCCACACCCCACCACTGTGTTCTGTTCTGTATTTAATTCCTTTTGGCCAGCTATGGAGGTGTTTCTGTGCTAATCCTTCTCATTTCTCTTTCATGATCTGTAGATTATAGTGTGTGATGTGCACCAGTGCAGCCCCTGTCACTTGTATATACTGAAGCCCACAATTATGAAGAAATGAATCTATGTATTAGCAGAACCAGTCGAGAATAAATCGTGTGTTATTGTGGTATTGTATTTTCTATTAAATTGAGGGCTCTTTTTGAATCATTATGGGTCTTATATCATTGAATTATTATTTTATTTTTATTCATTCTATAATAGTCCATGCCCTGTCTTGTATTGTTATCCATTTGAAATGCATTTTGTTATTCTCATGTACAGTGGGTATACACTGTATGGAGAGTCTATTCTATCTGACCAAAAGGGAAGCCAGTTGTTCCACAACCCTAACTGTATTTCATGCCTTTTGACCACATAAAGCCCAAAGACCCTCCGCTCTGTCTTGCCATCCTCTGTACATCCCAGCTGCAGAGCACAGCGCTGTCTAACTTCAGTAGGCCCTGCACACAGGCCAGATTAGTGCTGTGACGAGCACCTTCACTCATCGATGTTGTCTCACTGACCGGGGTATTTCAGCAAGCAGTAATTTAAATCTCACTGTAATACGCAAGCCCTCGTCTCTCTTGCATAGTGAAAATAGTGGACACTCTGCTGCACCCCTGAGAACCTGGCAGGTGTGTGGAGCTCCACACCACAGCCCCATCATGCAGCTTTGAACCATAGCCAACTCATGCAGCTCCACACCACAGCCCCCTCATGCAGCTCCACACCACAGCCCCCTCATGCAGCTCCACACCACAGCCCCCTCACGCAGCTCTACACCACAGCCCCCTCACGCAGCTCCACACCATAGCCCCCTCACGCAGCTGCAAGCCACAGCCCCCTCACGCAGCTCCACACCATAGCCCCCTCATGCAGATGAGAAGGTTCTAAGGAGCTGAATACCTTCTGAAAGCACAGGAGATATGATTGTTTCTCTATATGATTGTTCCTCTAATACATGCTAGAGGCAGAACAGGATTGCTACATTCAGGATGATGCTCACATCTGGCTCATTGATCACAAACACATGGAGTCCAGTCAGAGTCAGAGAGAATGAGACAGGGCTGCAGTTAAAATAGGCAGGAAATAGGTTCTGACACAAGGGGTAAGGGGTATAAACCAAACACTGTTTGTGAATTGGTTCAAAAGGATGCATTGATTTTGAGTCTATGTCCAAAATGGGGAGCAATATATAATGTAAACAGCAACTGATTTGTTCAATCCCACCAAAAATCAAACATGAAATAGCAAATACATGTTTCAACACAAACATTTTCAATGTTTTTATTCAGGTAAAGCAGATGTTTTTTTAATGTGTAGTTTTTGACTTTCACTGCACTGATAATCACTATGCACATTCAAGACTGCTCCAGAATGCTATATCGTGCAGTGGCAGTCTTCATGAGGAGGGCCTTTTATTTTTTTGAAAATCAGACTGCGCAGCTGGTAAGTGCCAATCTTTGCCCAACACTCCCATCTAGTGGTGACATACTGTAATTGCTATTCGGATTTTAATTGAAGACCAAACATGGGCGCTGCAGTCATAACATTACAGGCCTAAACAACAACTTAAATGTGCCTGGAAATATAACCGTGTGTGTGTGCGTGCATGTGTTAGTGTGTCTGCATGTTTGTGTGGGCGTGTGTGTGTACATGTGCATGCGTGCGTATGTGTGTGCTTGCGTACATGCGTGTGTGTTTGTGTGTGCGCGTCTGCGTGTGCGTGTGTGTCTGCGTGTGCGTGTGTGTCTGTGTACGTGTGTGTGCGCGTGTGGGTGCATATGTGTATATGTGAATGCGTGCGTATGTGTGCTTACAGTGACTCCCCTCCATGTCTCGGACCACTTCTTTCTTTCTTTCTCCCTCTCCTATTTACACCCCCTCAATTCATCCAACAGCTCACCCACAGCAACTTTCAGGAGAAATCTCTCTACTCTGTCACAATCCTCCCTCATCTCCACTGCTCTGTCTACACTTCCCCCTCCTGCGTCTTTCTCTAACCTGCCAGTTGATCTTGCCACCTCCACCTTCAACTCCTGCCTCTCCCAGTCCCTCGACTCACTTTGTCCCCTTGTCTCCAAACCAGCACGCTCCTCACCCCCCTGCCCATGGCTGACTGAGACACTACGCTCCAGCAGAACATCACTGCGGGCTGCAGAGAGGAAGTGGAGGAAATCCCGATCCTCTGATGACCTGAGCGCATATCATACCCTGCTGGCGGCTTTCACATCTGCCCTCACCTCAGCGAAAGCCTCATTTTTCCAATCCAAGATCAGTGCATGTGCCTCTAATCCACGCAAACTATTCTCCACCTTCTCTTCCCTCCTCACTCCTCCTCCACCCCCACCTCCTTCTTCCCTCTCCGCAGATGACTTTCTGGCCGCCTTTGAAGGAAAGGTGGCTACAATCCGGAACTCCTTCGCCCATCCAGTGAGCCCCCCAACCCCCCGGGACAAACCCACAGCCACACTGACCTCCTTTGAGATGCTGGAGGACTCCGATGTATTACAACTCATCACCTCTCACCGTGCAACCACCTGTCCACTTGACCCCATCCCATCTAAAGTTCTCCAATCCATTTCCAGCGAGTTCCTTCCCTATCTGTCGTCTATTGTTAATTCCTCTCTCTCCTCTGGTCACGTTCCCTCTGATTTCAAGATGGCTCGTGTTACCCCACTTCTAAAAAAACCCACCTCAGACCCCTCCGATGTAACAAATTATCGACCCGTATCGCTTCTACCCTTTCTGTCCAACACCCTTGAACGAGCAGTTCTTAAACAACTAACCTCTTTTCTCCATCAGAACAACCTGCTAGACCCTCACCAGTCTGGCTTCCGATCCGGGCACTCAACAGAGACTGCGCTCCTAGCTGTGACGGAGGCACTTGCCACTGCAAGAGCCTCACGCCTCTCCTCTGTCCTGATCCTTCTTGACCTGTCTGCAGCTTTCGACACGGTCAACCATAAAATACTCCTCTCCACCTTGACTGGGATGGGAATCGCCGGGACTGCCCTGTCTTGGTTCGCTTCCTATCTTGCAGATAGGACCTACCAGGTCACCTGGAAGGGGTCTGCCTCTGCTTCTCATCCACTTGTTACGGGAGTGCCGCAGGGATCTGTACTGGGTCCTCTGCTATTCTCTTTATACACCAGATCTCTTGGTTCAGTAATTAATTCACATGGCTTCTCCTATCATTGTTATGCAGATGACACACAACTCTTCTTTTCTTCCCCCCCTCGGCCACACAGGTCAATGATAAGATCTCTTCCTGCCTGGCTGACATCTCCACCTGGATGGCCAGCCACCATCTGAAGCTCAACCTCAACAAAACTGAGCTGCTCTTCTTCCCGTGCAAGACCTCCTTACTTCGTGAGCTCTCAATCACGGTTGATGGCACCACAGTGACTGCCTCTCACTCTGCCAAGAGCTTGGGGGTGGTCCTGGATGACCAACTGAACCTCAAGGAGCACATCAAGGCAACATCACGGTCCTGCAGATTCCTTCTGTACAACATCAGAAGGATTCGACCATACCTGACGACGCACTCCACCCAGCTGCTCGTCCAGGCTACGGTGACCTCTCGCCTTGATTACTGCAACTCTCTCCTTGCAAGCCTGCCAGCTTGTGCCATACAGCCACTTCAGATGATTCAGAATGCCGCTGCCCGACTCATCTACAACCTTCCCAAATTCTCCCACGTCACTCCTCTGCTGCGATCACTCCACTGGCTACCGGTTGCCGCCAGGATCCGGTTCAAAGCCCTGACCCTTGCCTACACTACTGCCAACAGGACAGCCCCCATCTACTTGCAGGACATGATTCACTTCTATGTGCCTGCTCGACCACTCCGCTCTGCGGCAGCAGGGCGCCTAGTAACCCCTCCCACCCGCCCAAAGGGATCACAGAGCTTCTCCACCCTAGCTCCCCAGTGGTGGAACGAACTTCCCGTCCCTCTCAGAACCTCCCCCTCACTACCCATCTTCCACCGTGGCCTGAAGACTCATCTCTTCAGACTATACCTAGATTAACCACCACCATGCTGTATATTTCACTCTTTAATTTAATAAAAAATAAATAAATAAATAAAAATAAAAAAAACCCTTTTTCATGTCACTTGTTACATGTTGCCCCATCCCAGCACCTTTTGGTATTTTGTATTTGTCCTAATACTGTAGCTTATTCTTCTGCCTAGTTGGCTTTGCAGAGGTTAGGTTAGAATAGTGTTCACTGTGTGAACTGTGTTCTTGACTAGAAATAGCTGTACAAAATAAGTATTATACCTTTCTGAACTTGTGTTCAGCAGTTGCCTATGACCATGATATGCACTTTTTGTACGTCGCTTTGGATAAAAGCGTCTGCGAAATAAATGTAATGTAATGTAATGTGTGTGCGTGCGTACATGCGTGTGTGTTTGTGTGTGCGCACGTGCGCATATGCGCGTGTGTGTGTGCGCGTATGGGTGCGTATGTGTGTGTTAGTGTTTATAGTTCTTGGATGAGGTACAGTGGGTGGCTTGGGTGTTCAAGTGAAGAACTGTTTTTGGAGGTCTGAATATTTTGGAGCATGCCAATCATAAGAAATAGCTTCTTTTTTTCTCACTTCAAAGTACAGCGACCTCATTTTCTTTATAATTGCATATTTTTCACACAGAATGGTTTCAGATCTTAAGACAAAATATAGTATTAGACAAAGGGAACTTGAGTAAACACAAAACACATTTAAATTATTATTTCATTTATTTAATGAAAAAGTAACCAAACACCCATTCATCCATCATCCAAACTTAACTGGTCGCACCACAATTAGCAGCAATAACTGCAACCAAACAGTTCTTATAATTTGATATCAGTCTTTCAAATTTCTGTGGAGGAATTTTTGCTCACTCTTCCTTGCAGAACTGTTTTAATTGAAGACAAATTGTTCGGTTTTTGAGCATGAACTGCTCTTTTTAGGTCCTGCCACAGAATCTCTGTTTGGTTCAAGTCAAACCTTTGACAAGGCCACTCCAAAAATGTAAATTTTCAGCCATGCAGATGTGGACTTGCTTTTATGTTGTGTATCATTGTTTTGCTCCATAACCCAATTATGCTTCAGCTCACAAACAGATGATGGGTCACAAACAGATGATGGGTTATTCTCCTTAAGTATTTTCTGGTATAGAGCAGAATTCATGGTTCCTTAAATAATGGCAAGTCGTCCAGGTCCCAAGGCAGAAAATTATCCATGCACCATCACACTACCACCATCATGTTTGGCTGTTGGTACGATGATCTGACTGTGAAATGCTGTATTTACTTTAGGCCACACATAATGGGACCCTTGTCGTCCAAAAGGTTCCACCTTTGACTGATCTGCCCATAACACATTATCCCAAAAGGCTTGGAGATTATCCAGGTGCATCTTTTGCAAAGACCAACATTGATGTTTCACTTGGATAGCAGTGG
Organism: Anguilla japonica; assembly: GCA_025169545.1. Classification (NCBI taxonomy): domain Eukaryota; kingdom Metazoa; phylum Chordata; class Actinopteri; order Anguilliformes; family Anguillidae; genus Anguilla; species Anguilla japonica. The sequence continues at coordinate 3,832,045 of CM045885.1, forward strand.
TTTCTACCTTGCTCCTCTCCCATGAATCCCATTTTTGCCCAGTCTCTGTTTTACTGTGAAGTCGTGAACACTGACCTTAGCTGAGGCTAGAGAGGCCTGTAGTTCTTTGGATGTTCTTCTGGGATGTTTTGGGACTTCCTTAATGAGTTGTCACTGCACCCTTGGAGAAATTTTGGCCAGCTGGCCACTCCTGGGAAGATTCACCAGTGTTCCAAGGGTTCTCAATTTGGAGATAATGGCTCTCCTTGTATTTAGGCGAAGTCCCAGAGTCTTAGCAATGGCTTTGTAACCCATTTCAGACTGATATTTCAAAAACTTTTTGGCTGGAGTGGACCGCAACAGCGGGACCAGCCCTACAAACGCGGATGTCTGTGACTGACTGAGTGACTGAGTGATGAAGTTACACCATTGGTCTGCCGAATCATGTGTGTTAGGTCCAGCCATATACTAGGTTTCCTAGTCTTGTTTCTCATCTCTTTGGAATTTCCTTTGATTGTGGCATAGTGTGTTTGTAGAAACTTTGTGGTGACTACTTCACTCTGATGGTAAGGTTCAATGTGAGTTTAGATTCAACAGGGCTGGCTGCAATCAAGCCTGGCTGTGTTCAATCAGCTGAATCTGATTCTCAATTAAATTTGGTTAATTAGTTGATTGAATAACTAAGGGAGCAATTCCTTTTTCACATGGGTGATATGGGTGTTTGAAACAGTTTTCATTAAATAAATTAAATAATTTTTTTGATGATTTTTTGTGCTTACTCAGATTCCGTTTGTCTAATATTACATTTTGTCTAGAGATCTGAAATCATGCAGTTTGACAAACATGTAATAATAGAAAAAACGCTTTACAAATAAAATTGATTCCTTGTGACAATACATTCCAATTTTCCCATGCAAAGATTAAACAGGTGCTGTTAAGTATTGGGCTTGTTGTGGATATTATTTGGATTCTTCTGCTATTTACACGGTTATAACAAATAAGGGTTGTGGACAAAAGCGCACTGCTTTCACTTTCGGTCCTGCCAAATAAGGTGTGTTCATAAATCTAAAGTCCACTATGAAGGTAAGCAATGGCAGACAAGCACTTCAGAATCACAACGGCGTTAATTATCTTCGCGAACTTCAGATTTGGTGAGAACTGTTTTCCTAAATCGTTTCGGTAATTATCCGTTCTGTGTGCTTTACATCAGAACCTTTTTCAGAGGTAACACATTTAATTATCTAGTTCATATGCCAAATTAATCTATATAAACTAAAATAACGACATAGGCTGTAAACTATGAGCCGAATTCGCTGCCACTGCACTGCTCTTACGGTAAAAGCGGTTATAATCCGCTGTGATTTCTGCCTGAGGAAGAGCCAATGACCGCGGATGCTGCGGACAGTGTTGAATGATCCTACCTGTTATGAGTGGAAGCTTTGACCTTGTCATCGAGTTTCTGACAGTACCATGGAACTTTCTAGCTGTGAATTCGTTTTTTTTTAATTTTTTTTTTTTTAATATTAGGCCTATATTCTATATTCTGGTGAACACATTTACTGAGACACGGACTGCATGTAAACGACACAGAAAACATACATGTTGCCACATACTTGATATCCGGAAACAGAAACTTCTCCGCGAGTTAATGATTTGTCAGACCGAATTGCCATCATAGGTAAACAGATTGAGACCGATTAGGTTACAGCAACATGGGCGTAAAACACTTAAAGGAGACGTTTTTATTTTATTTCACCTAGTGTAATATAGGCCCTATGTTAGATTTAGAACGATGGGTGTAGACAGGAGGGATGAGCAGATGCTAGCTGCGTCTGTAGGCTGTTGGTATCCGTCGACTCAGGCTTCACATTCTAACGTTATTCTGTAAAACATTAGTAATGGGCAGATCATGGGTAAAATGGGGTGTGTCGTTTAAAATTCAATTTAAACTTGATGTTTGCAAAGTGAATTTAACCCAGAGGTCACTACACTGCAGCCTTCTCAATTGGGGCGACATAGCTCAGGAGGTAAGACCGATTGTCTGGCAGTCGGAGGGTTGCCGGTTCAAAACCCCGCCCTGGGCGTGTCGAAGTGTCCTTGAGCAAGACACCTAATCCCTAACTGCTCTGGCGAATGAGAGGCATCAATTGTAAAGCGCTTTGGATAAAAGCGCTATATAAATGCAGTCCATTTACCATCAAGTATTTTAGAAGAGGAGAATGTAGGTAGGTCTGTAGTTTTTTAGGATTTCAGGGTTTAAAATTAGGCTTTTGCACCAGGGGCTTGATGACAGAAACTGTCAAGGAGTTTGGTACAAAACCAGAGGCTAACAAGGCCAGTTAACGAGGTTAAGCACAGGCACGCCCCATACCAGTCAGAGTTCCTTCAGTAATTTGGCTGGTAGTGGACTGTAGGGCAGCTCACAGAAGTCTGCCTCAGAGTAAAATAGACCCTCAGAGTAAAATAGACTGTTTACTGTGCTGAGAGGGAGTCGGCTGGTGTGAGAGACAGTGCTGAAAACATCCTGTGTTATGTAAACCTTTGGTTCTCCATAATAAAGTCTAATCATGTTTTGTATTGTTGGAAAGCTGATGACATGCAGAAGAAGTTGGTGTCTTTGGTGCTGGGTGCAGACTAAATCTTGGTACCTATGGGTCAGCGCCCAGCCAGATACAAAGGCTGACCCAGTGTAGTATGCTTACAGAGAAAGTGTAAGCAGGATCATCGATGTCCTGTTCAGTCATGATTGATTCTTCATTTGATGATTTGGTGTTTTTCTTTTATCTTTTGGGTATATAAGGAGAAACAAACATGGAATGGTTCAGGGAGACTAGTCAACATGGTCTCCTAGGCATCATATGCATATAGCCATCTCACTATACACACACTTTTGCACTATTGTATATTGCCACTATTGAACACACTGTACAATAAACTACGTTCATTTTGACCTGGCATTCCTCTTTGAATCTTACATCTGCACACCTAGTAGTTTTAAGGTCCTAACATACACACAGAACTCAGGACATCTGCACCCCATAGTCACTTGCTTATACACTGGTGTTGTAGCAGGATTTATGCAGGCTACACAAGCCAGAGGCACGTCCATGTCTACCATGATAGATAGCGATCAGTATGGAGCCACACTACTGGTGGAAAGCGGTCTCCTCAGTCTATGCATAACTGTTAGCACAGAGGAAATGTTAAAACATTATTATGGAGTCAGATAATTGAGATATCATTAAATTACACCTGTTCTAGTAGCACCAGGTGAGACTACCCGCGTTCCTTCACCACTCAGATACTTCCGCTGCATGTGGAAGGGGTTTCTTACAGGATCCAAAGGACAAATTAGGCTCCTCCCTGCCCTGCTGCTTCAGTGGAGAAGAGTGCAAGGGGAGATCTGTCAGTGATCCACTGGTTAAAGTGATGCCATTGATTTTATATACACTTGGACTTTTACAGATTTGTATCTTTGATGTGTCACAACATTTACAAACCAAATACGAGATGATATGCAAGAGAAGAAAACGGGCACTAGTCCATTGAACAAATTTAGCAAAATATGGGTAGCGTTGCTTTGGAATAGCACTTGCTTAGACTCACACTGCAAAGTAAATCATAACACGAGGAGTTACCTGGAAACTGCAGCAGTTAAGCACTTGTGGGTGTGTGCAACACCTTTCAGCCAACGTCTTTGGACAGGGCAGAGGCTGGTTTTCTTCAGATTTTTTTGAGTGCTCAGTATTTATTTTGTAAAATCAATATCTGATCACTGCAATTTAAAGGAGGCCCCCTGTCTCATTACATTTAGGCCACAAAAAATAAATAAAGCATTTCCCTGAGCAAAATAATGAGCCATAAAATTCCATTATGAATGGGTTATATTTGCCAGGTGTCCTGGACTAGTGCCAGCAAAGGAACTTAACTGGTCATTTCTCTAACTTCATTTACTGTAACTGTATACTTGCTAACCTATTAGCTCAGATTAATGTAAAAAAAATAAAAAATTGCTCATGATTTGTTTTAATATACTTCACTTTCTTGCAGGTGATGTCATGCCTGAGATGATTGTCCAGTCTAATGGGAACTTCACACTACAGCCTAATGTTCAGGGTACTCTGGAGGATATTTTGTGGAAGCGGAATCATCATAAGGTGGTTGAATTTGACCAGAAGGAGGTGGTTGCATACAGGCAGTTTAAAGGACGGACGATCCTGGACCTCACAACGGGAGCCCTGACCCTCACACATCTCACAGAGGCTGACAGTGGGGAGTATGTTGGTGAGCTACAGATCAAGAGAGAGCTGGTGTACTATCGTCAGACGGTGAAAGTGTTTGGTGAGTTTGCTTCTACTGAATGATCAAATCCCAGTTAATTGTGGGCTTTCATCAAAAAAAATTTAGCTGTATGTTATAAATAAATAAAAAATACATTGTCTACTGAAATACACTTTCAACCATTTTGTGGGGCAATAAAAAAGTGTTTTTGTCTGTCCAAGTGAACATGGCATTTTTTCATTATGTCAAAGTACTTCACAAGTTGATCTGAAACCACAAGGATATGGGAGTGAATAGCATGTGAGACCCTACAGTCATACCCTAGTGTTTCAGTAAAAAAGCGCTTTATATCACTCGATCATATGGGTCAGGTGTGTTAATCCATGAAAGCCAATGCTAAAGTTAGCTGTGAGGTCACAAGCCTTTGTTCTCCATGTAGATGCTGTAGGTAAACCAGCAGTCACCTGCCAAGTGAACGGCCCCTCAGTAACCCTGCTGTGCTCTGGGGGCGACAGACCAAGCACTCAGCACAGGTGGGAGGGGCCTGCCATAGAGCCCCAGCCAGGGTCCCAGCTGAAGATAGAGGCAGCAGAGAGCTCTGATGCAATCTACACCTGTGTGCTGCACAACCCTGTGGGTGAGAGCAGAACAGACTTTCCTGTAAAGAGCTGCTTCCCTGCTCCAGGTAAGGCCCACTCAGCTGATGTAGGGACTGAGCACAGGCCTGCCATCCTGGCTGCCACAGTCCACCCCTAATGCTCATTTCACAGGTTTGGGTAGCTGTTCCAGTTGTTATGTAGTCCACCCCTAATCCTCATTTCACAGGTTTGGGTAGCTGTTCCAGTTGCTATGCAGGTCTGTAGTCTAAGGGTTTTAACCAGAGTTTTTAACTTGAGTTAAGCACACTTCAATTTTTTTCCCACTTGCTTAATTCACAATTTGTTCATGTTCTGCTGTTCTCCTGGGGTTACCAGCCTCTGTTGAATTTTCTGTGCTATCCTGTGAATTCCATGGGACATCCATCCAAATTTCACCCTCTGGTCTACATCATAGAGTACTGGGTAAAGGCCCTGTTCACGGTACTGTCGGGGTCCTACTAGGGGTTAAATGCTCAGTTGCCCCATCTACCCCACAGCCTCTGACACATGACTGGGGCACATGGATTACTACTGACCCCAATCATCCCCAGCACTGTCAGCTGAGACAGCTGTTGCTGAGCAACCAGTGAACTTCAAATTAACTGCCATTTCATTAACACAGGGAGCTAAATAAATCATCTTCTAAAGTCAGAAATATATACACACAGAAATATATTTATATACATCTTTCAATAGTCAGATCAAAATGGTGAGCTTTGTGTCTTTTATATTTTTCTAACATGTTCTGTTTTTCTTTGATTTTAGGAATCGCCTCTGTCATTATTTCTGTAGTCATTGTCCTCCTCCTCTTCATCATTGTGGGATTGCTTTTATTTTACTTCAAGAAATTCTACAAAAGTAAGAGTCTTTTAGAATAATACTTTAAATGATATTAATAAACGCTTCCATATGCAGAACCTGCTGTTTCTGGAGCAGTTACTCAGGACTGGATTCAGTAGGGCTGCACTCCTGTTGTCTCCATAAAATGAGCACAAGCTCTCCAATACTGTGGGACTGAAAGCTCATGCATTAGCGCTACTACACCCATGACGAATAATAATAAAAATCATATTTTACATTGTAGAAAGACAAAATGAAGAGGACATGGAAGCTCAATCTGGGGGTAAGCTGTAGAAATGATGGTGATGACTGTGATGATGCTGCTGTGAAGCACGATGAGTAATGAATAATATTTCATATCTTATATTGTAGAAAAGACAAGACTGGGAGAGAGCAGAGAGAGAGAGGAGGAGGGGGAGGGAGAGAGGAGAGAGAGGGAGAGAGTGAGACTCTGCAGCTGCAGTAAATGGTGAGCTGTAGAACAGTGTTATTCACTCTGGCCTTAGAGCTGCAGGTGATGACATCACTCCCTCTGGTACTTTATCTCCGAACTTAAAACACTGCAGCTTTCCTCCAAAAAATTAACATCTATACAATGTATGCCTATACAATACTCAATGACAAATGTATTAAAATCAGATGCATTCCTATTCATAAACTTCAGAAGTAGGCGTGCTGCTGGTAAAACTAGATAATAAACTAAATCTGTGAAACATTTCTTTTAAAACAGAAAGACAACAGCTATTACCAGCAGACCCTGAAAACATTGAGGAAACTCCAGGTAAGGCAGAATTAACTCTGCACTGAACAGAAACGTGTCTCATAATGAAACAGCAGTACTGAAATGCCTCTGTTTCAGGGTTGCGATCAATTACCCTGCAGTTCAGTCAGTTCAGGGAAGGAAATAAATTGCAAATTACCCATAAAACATTGTGGATATTTTTCAAGCCATGAATTAAATTAGAAATTTCTTGAGTCGGCTTGACCCTTAACTGTTGACCGTTAAGTATTTTAGATGATTGACCAGATAATTTATCATATAAACCTTTTGTAAATGTCCAACAAGTGACTAACTATACATTTTCTATCCCCATTCACAAAAGTCAACACTTATCCTTCACTTTGGGTCAGAATTTAAGTATACAGTGCTAAACTTTTACTTTGAATTTGCCATATTGTGAAGGTGAAGACCAAATATAACTGCATTACATGCTTTATTGTGTGTGAACAGTGAGGAAACATGGGGATTGAATCCTGGCCTTGATGTAAAGCAGGATCAGATATTCACCTGTGAGCCTCCTTGCATTTGTACTGTACTCAGCACACACGGCCTTATTTCCTCTGTTTCTACAGTAAAAGGTCAGGATAGAGTGAAGCAGTATGAAAACATGACGAGCCCAGGTAAGACCCATGATGAGCATCAGAAGACAGCACTGACTGAGCAGCACAAAGGGACTGATGGGAGTGCTGGAATTTCACAGGAGGAGAGTCAGACAGGTAAGTACAGAGAAGCAGCAGGTAACCTGCCAATCAGTCACCTGCTTTACATCAAGTTTAAAATTTTATTTAATTTCTGCACAGAATCACTAAATCAGGGTGAAGATTCTGAAGAGAGAGGAGTGGAAACTGAGGGGGGGAACTCTAAACACCCCTCCTCTGGCATTTTCCCGTTTAGCACTCCTGAGTCTCCACCTGCTGCTCCACCCAAAACAGGAAGTGCAGAGGAGACCTTCCACCCTCCCGAATCCAGCCCCTCTCCTCCCCACCCCCCTAATTCTCCCCCCCATCCAGCACCAGCTCCAGTACAGAGTCAGGACCAGGAAGAAGAAACAGGAAGAGCAGCAGCAGCAGAATCAACTGATGAGACTGCAGCCAATCAGAGATCAGGAGCCCTGTGGCAGAGAGAGGAGGGGGGGGGGCCAGGATGGAAATAGTGATGGGGGCGGAGCTCAGCCCAGTGGGGCAGGAGGGGGAGGAGCTGAGAACCCAACAGCAGATCCAGCCCAGGAGCTCCCCAGCAGCCCAGAGGAAGAGGAGGATATTCTGAGACGGGGTCCAGACACTGATGGGGGGGCAGCCCACAGAACACCTCATGGGAGTGCTGGAATTTCACAGGAGAGTCAGACAGGTAAGTACAGAGAAGCAGCAGGTAACATTCTCAGTGAGAGACTCAGGCAGCTGCTCCTGCTCATTCTCTTGTGTGCAGGTGCACTTGCTGCTCAGATACATTTACAGGTAGATTTATTTCCTTTCTCCATAGAAAGATTAATTCAGAGTGAATATTTTGGATTTATCAAACTGTATTGGTTAAGATAAAAAATAACTCTTGCATTATTGTGTGTCAGCGATAAGCACAAATGGGGATTGAATCATGGCCTTGATGTAAAGCAGGATCAGATATTCACCTGTGAGCCTCCTTGCATTTGTACTCTACTCAGCACACACAGCCTTATTTCCTCTGTTTCTGCAGTAAGTGTCCAGGAAAGCGCAGAGCTAGGCAAAGACATGCCGAATCCAGGTAAGACCCATGATGAGCATCAGAAGACAGCACTGACTGAGCAGCACAAAGGGACTGATGGGAGTGCTGGAATTTCACAGGAGGAGAGACAGACAGGTAAGTACAGAGAAGCAGCAGGTAACCTGCCAATCAGTCACCTGCTTTACATCAGGTTTAATATTTTATTTCATTTCTCCACAGAATCACTAAATCAGGGTGAAGATTCTGAAGAGAGGGGAGTGGAGACTGAGGGGGGGAACTCTAAACACCCCTCCTCTGGCACTGTCCCGTCCAGCGCTCCTGAGTCTCCACCTGCTGCTCCACCCAAAACAGCACCAACTCCAGTACAGAGTCAGGACCAGGAAGCGGAAACAGGAAGAGCAGCAGCAGCAGAATCTACTGATGAGACTGGAGCCAATCAGAGAGCTGGAGCCCAGAGGCAGAGAGAGAAGAAGGAGGGGGGCAGGATGGAGGTAGTGATGGGGGCGGAGCTCCCCAGTGGGGCAGGAGGGGGAGGAGCTGAGAACAGAACAGCAGATCCAGCCCAGGAGCTCCCCAGCAGCTCAGAGGAAGAGGAGGATATTCAGGAGAGTCAGACAGGTAAGTACAGAGAAGCAGCAGGTAACATTCTCAGTGAGAGACTCAGGCAGCTGCTCCTGCTCATTCTCTTGTGTGCAGGAGCACTTGCTGCTGTAGATTTACAGGTAGATTTATGTTATTTCTCCATAGAATCACTAAATTAGGGTGGATATTTTGGATTTATCAAACTGTATTTGTTAAGCTAAAAAATAACTCTTGCATTATTGTGTGTCAGCAGTAAGGACAAATGGGGATTGAATCCTGGCCTTGATGTAAAGCAGGATCAGATATTCACCTGTGAGCCTCCTGGCATTTGTACTGTACTCAGCACACACAGCATTATTTCCTTTGTTCCTACAGTAAAAGTTTGGGATAGAGTAAAGTGTATTGAAAGTGGGTGGAGCCCAGGTAAGGCCCATGATGAGCATCAGAAGACAGCACTGACTGAGCAGCACAAAGGGACTGATGGGAGTGCTGGAATTTCACAGGAGGAGAGTCAGACAGGTAAGTACAGAGAAGCAGCAGGTAACCTGCCAACCATTCACCTGCTTTACATCAGGTTTATTATTTTTTTTAATTTTTCGACAGAATCACTAAATCAGGGTGAAGATTCTGAAGAGAAAGGTGTGGAGACTGAGGGGGGGAACTCTAAACACCCCTCCTCTGGCACTGAACTGTCCAGCGCTCCTGAGTCTCCACCTGCTGCTCCACCCAAAACAGAAAATGAAGAAGAGAACACTAACCCTCCAGAATCCAGCCGCTCTCCTTCCCACTCCCTGAAATCTCACCCCCATCCAGCACCAGCTCCAGTACAGAATCAGGACCAGGAAGCGGAAACAGAAACAGCAGCAGCAGCAGCAGAATCTACTGATGAGACTGGAGCCAATCAGAGAGCTGGAGCCCAGAGGCAGAGAGAGGAGGGGGAGGGGGGCAGGATGGAGATAGTGATGGGGGTGGAGTTCAACCCAGTGGGGCAGGAGGGGGAGGTGCTGAGAACCCAACAGCAGATCCAACCCAGGAGCTCCCCAGCAGCCCAGAGGAAGAGGATAGACAGAGATGGGCATCCAGACACCGATGGGGGGGGGCAGCCCAGTGTAGTGAGGCAGGAGGGGGAGGGGACGAAAGTGTCCCAAAACCAGATTCAGATCAGGAGCTTCCCAGCAGCGAAGAGACAGAGGATATTCAGAGATGGGCATCCAAGCACTGATGAGGGGGCAGCACACAGAACACCTGATGGGAGTGCTGGAATTTCACAGGAGAGTCAGACAGGTAAGTACAGAGAAGCAGCAGGTAACATTCTCAGTGAGAGACTCAGGCAGCTGCTCCTGCTCATTCTCTTGTGTGCAGGTGCACTTGCTGCTCAGATACATATGCAGGTAGATTTATTTAGGTAGATCTATTTCATTTCTCCATAGAAAGCTTAATTCAGGGTGAATATTTTGAATTTATTACACTGTATTGCTTAAGATTTAAAAAAATTACCCTTGCATTATTCTGTGTGAGCAGTAAGGACAAATGGGGATTGAATCATGGCCTTGATGTAAAGCAGGATCAGATATTCACCTGTGAGCCTCCTGGCATTTGTACTGTACTCAGCACACACAGCCTTATTTCCTCTGTTTCTGCAGTAAGTGTCTAGGAAAGCGCAGAGCTGTGTAAAGACATGATGAGCTCAGGTAAGACCCATGATGAGCATCAGAAGACAGCACTGACTGAGCAGCACAAAGGGACTGATGGGAGTGCTGGAATTTCACAGGAGGAGAGTCAGACAGGTAAGTACAGAGAAGCAGCAGGTAACCTGCCAACCAGTCACCTGCTCTACATCAGGTTTATTATTTTTTTTAATTTTTTGACAGAATTACTAAATCAGGGTGAAGATTCTGAAGAGAGGGGAGTGGAGACTGAGGGGGGGAACTCTAAACACCCCTCCTCTGGCACTGTCCCGTCCAGCGCTCCTGAGTCTCCACCTGCTGCTCAACCCGAAACAGAAAATGCAGAAGAGAACACTAACCCTCCAGAATCCAGCCCCTCTCCTCCCCACTCCCTGAAATCTCACCCCCATCCAGCACCAGCTCCAGTACAGAATCAGGACCAGGAAGCGGAAACAGAAACAGCAGCAGCAGCAGAATCTACTGATGAGGCTGGAGCCAATCAGACAGCAGGAGCCCAGAGGCAGAGAGAAAAGAGGGAGGGGGGCAGGATGGAGATAGTGATGGGGGTGGAGTTCATCCCAGTGGGGCAGGAGGGGGAGGTGCTGAGAACCCAACAGCAGATCCAGCCCAGGAGCTCCCCAGCAGCCCAGAGGAAGAGGAGGATAGACAGAGATGGGCATCCAGACACCGATGGGGGGGGGCAGCCCAGTGTAGTGAGGCAGGAGGGGGAGGGGACGAAAGTGTCCCAAAACCAGATTCAGATCAGGAGCTCCCCAGCAGCGAAGAGACAGAGGATATTCAGAGTTGGGCGTCCAAGCACTGATGAGGGGGCAGCACACAGAACACCTGATGGGAGTGCTGGAATTTCACAGGAGAGTCAGACAGGTAAGTACAGAGAAGCAGCAGGTAACACTCTCAGTGAGAGACTCAGGCAGCTGTTCCTGCTCATTCTCTTGTGTGCAGGTGCTCTTGCTGCTCAGATAAATCTACCTAAATAAATCTACCTGTAAATGTATTTCATTTCTCCATAGGAAGATTAATTCAGGGTGAATATTTTGAATTTATTACACTGTATTGCTTAAGATAAAAAAAAATTACCCTTGCATTATTCTGTGTGAGCAGTAAGGAAAAATGGGGATTGAATCCTGGCCTTGATGTAAAGCAGGATCAGATATTCACCTGTGAGCCTCCTTGCATTTGTAGTGTACTCAGCACACACAGCCTTATTTCCTCTGTTTCTACAGTAACTGTCCAGGAAAGCGCAGAGCTGCGTAAAGACATGATGAGCTCAGGTAAGACCCATGATGAGCATCAGAAGACAGCACTGACTGAGCAGCACAAAGGGACTGATGGGAGTGCTGGAATTTCACAGGAGGAGAGTCAGACAGGTAAGTACAGAGAAGCAGCAGGTAACCTGCCAACCAGTCACCTGCTTTACATCAGGTTTATTATTTTTTTTAATTTTTCGACAGAATCACTAAATCAGGGTGAAGATTCTGAAGAGAAAGGAGTGGAGACTGAGGGGGGGAACTCTAAACACCCCTCCTCTGGCACTGTCCCATCCAGCGCTCCTGAGTCTCCACCTGCTGCTCAACCCGAAACAGAAAATGCAGAAGAGAACACTAACCCTCCAGAATCCAGCCCCTCTCCTCCCCACTCCCTGAAATCTCACCCCCATCCAGCACCAGCTCCAGTACAGAATCAGGACCAGGAAGCAGAAACAGAAACAGAAACAGCAACAGCAGCAGAATCTACTGATGAGACTGGAGCCAATCAGACAGCAGGAGCCCAGAGGCAGAGAGAAAAGAGGGAGGGGGGCAGGATGGAGGTAGTGATGGGGGTGGAGTTCATCCCAGTGGGGCAGGAGGAGGAGGTGCTGAGAACCCAACAGCAGATCCAGCCCAGGAGCTCCCCAGCAGCCCAGAGGAAGAGGAGGATAGACAGAGATGGGCATCCAGACACCGATGGGGGGGGGCAGCCCAGTGTAGTGAGGCAGGAGGGGGAGGGGACGAAAGTGTCCCAAAACCAGATTCAGATCAGGAGCTCCCCAGCAGCGAAGAGACAGAGGATATTCAGAGATGGGCGTCCAAGCACTGATGAGGGGGCAGCACACAGAACACCTGATGGGAGTGCTGGAATTTCACAGGAGAGTCAGACAGGTAAGTACAGAGAAGCAGCAGGTAACATTCTCAGTGAGAGACTCAGGCAGCTGCTCCTGCTCATTCTCTTGTGTGCAGGTGCACTTGCTGCTCAGATACATTTACAGGTAGATTTATTTAGGTAGATCTATTTCATTTCTCCACAGAAAGCTTAATTCAGGGTGAATATTTTGAATTTATTACACTGTATTGCTTAAGATTTTTAAAAAATTACCCTTGCATTATTCTGTGTGAGCAGTAAGGACAAATGGGGATTGAATCCTGGCCTTGATGTAAAGCAGGATCAGATATTCACCTGTGAGCCTCCTTGTATTTGTACTTTACTCAGCACACACAGCCTTATTTCCTCTGTTTCTACAGGAAGTGATGGGGATGATGTAGGAGACTATGAATACGGTATGGACACTGACTGAGCCCAGGTAAGACCTGTGATGAGCATCAGAACACACCTCTGACTGAAAGTAGAGACTCAGCTGTTTTTGGTGATTCTGTTATGTGCAGGTGCAGTCACTGTGTGTGTGTGTGTGTGTGTGTGTGACAGAGAGAGAGAGAATGAGAGAGCAGGAGAACATGGTGAGACTAAGGGAACAGTACACTGAGTACAGAATACATTTGAGCTGGGATAAACTACAGCAATAAATAAAGTGCACTTTCAGAAAGAATGGTTCTGAATAGTGTCTAAAAAGGTACAAACATGTGTCACAGGGGTGGTACCCTATAGGTACAGAAAATGTACGTTATTTCCTCTGTTTCTGCAGCAATGCAGGCTTTAGGCAGGTGAAGATCAGGTAAGACCCATGAAGAGCATCAGAAGACAGCACTGACTGAGCAACACAAAGGGACTGCAGCCAATCAGACAGCAGGAGCCCAGAGGCAGAGAGAGAGGAGGGGGGTGCAGGATGGAGGTAGTGATGGGGGCGGGGCTCAGCCCAGTGGGGCAGGAGGGGAAGGGGATGAAAGTGTCCCAAAACCAGATTCAGATCAGGATATAGACCCCAGATCAGCAGAGAAAAATCAAGTGTCCTGCTCACTGAGCCATTAAGCACAGCTGATCCAGCCCAGGGACTCCCAGACACCACGGCCCGTTCCCCCCCTCACACTGGGGCGAGTGAGGAGTCCTGCTGTGCAGAGGAAAGCCCAACATCAGGCCCAAATCTGGAGCCCAACAGCACCTCTGAGGCAGAGGAAGAGAAGAAGAGAGGGAGAGAGGAGAGGAAAGATTCACAGGACAGAGGGGTGATGTCCCCCCCAGAAAAGCCCCCGAAACCCTCCAGTCCCTAAAAAAAATCCCTAAACCTCCTACGGCCTCTAAAAAGTCTCTAATCCCTTGAGCAGGACTGTCCCAGAGCACACAGGAGGGAGAGACGCAGGAAAGCGGGGCACTGAGTCACATGACACAGGATGAAAAGACTGCAGACACAGGAAAAGCAGCTCCTAAGAACACAGGAGACCATTTAAAGAACTGAAACTAAACTCTGAGCAGTGCTATAGTGCGTAAGACACAAGCAGGTGTAACAGGCTACTATAAAACTGTATGAATTTGGGCAAATCCTTTCCTTTCTTTGCTTTATACATTTCCACCAGGTCTGTGTTTGAGGCTCTGTGTGTGTGTGTGTGTGTGTGTGTGTACATCTGCATCTGCCATATGAAGCTCTAATTAAAATCCAACTCATACCTTGTAACACCTGCAATATTCTGCTGTCTAATTTCCATGTAAATAGTAGATAAACTCCTGATGAAAGTCTGTTGTTATCTAATCTAGCTAACTGGTGCTATACTTTATTTTTGGCTACCGGCGGAAGCTATAATTTCATTATTTTCACTTTTTTATCAGGGGAGCCAGTTGTATTGCTGCCACACCCCACCACTGTGTTCTGTTCTGTATTTAACTCCTTTTGGGCAGCTATGGAGGTGTTTCTGTGCTAATCCTTCTCATTTCTCTTTCATGATCTGTAGATTATAGTGTGTGATGTGCACCAGTGCAGCCCCTGTCACTTGTATATACTGAAGCCCACAATTATGAAGAAATGAATCTATGTATTAGCAGAACCAGTCAAGAATAAATCGTGTGTTATTGTGGTATTGTATTTTCTATTAAATTGAGGGCTCTTTTTGAATCATTATGGGTCTTATATCATTGAATTATTATTTTATTTTTATTCATTCTATAATAGTCCATGCCCTGTCTTGTATTGTTATCCATTTGAAATGCATTTTGTTATTCTCATGTACAGTGGGTATACACTGTATGGAGAGTCTATTCCATCTGACCAATAGGGGAGCCAGTTGTAACACAACCCTACCTGTATTTCATGCCTTTTGACCACATAAAGCCCAAAGACCCTCCACTCTGTCTTGCCATCCTCTGTACATCCCAGCTGCAGAACACAGCGCTCATCGATGTTGTCTCACTGACCGGGGGATTCAGCAAGCAGTAATTTAAATCTCACTGTAATATGCGAGCCCTCGTCTCTCTTGCATAGTGAAAATAGTGGACACGCTGCTGCACCCCTGAGAACCTGGCAGGTGTGTGGAGCTCCACACCACAGCCCCATCATGCAGCTTTGAACCATAGCCAACTCATGCAGCTCCACACCACAGCCCCCTCATGCAGCTCCACACCACAGCCCCCTCACGCAGCTCCACACCACAGCCCCCTCACGCAGCTCCACACCATAGCCCCCTCACGCAGCTGCAAGCCACAGCCCCCTCACGCAGCTCCACACCATAGCCCCCTCATGCAGATGGAGCTGAATACCTTCTGAAAGCACTGGAGATATGATTGTTTCTCTATATGATTGTTCCTCTAATACATGCTAGAGGCAGAACAGGATTGCTACATTCAGGATGATGCTCACATCTGGCTCATTGATCACAAACACATGGAGTCCAGTCAGAGTCAGAGAGAATGAGACAGGGCTGCAGTTAAAATAGACAGGAAATAGGTTCTGACACAAGGGGTAAGGGGTATAAACCAAACACTGTTTGTGAATTGGTTCAAAAGGATGCATTGATTTTGAGTCTATGTCCAAAATGGGGAGTAATATATAATGTAAACAGCAACTGATTTGTTCAATCCCACCAAAAATCAAACATGAAACAGCAAATACATGTTTCAACACAAACATTTTCAATGTTTTTATTCAGGTAAAGCAGATGTTTTTTTAATGTGTAGTTTTTGACTTTCACTGCACTGATAATCACTATGCACAGTCAAGACTGCTCCAGAATGCTATATCGTGCAGTGGCAGTCTTCATGAGGAGGACCTTTTATTTTTTTGAAAATCAGACTGCGCAGCTGGTAAGTGCCAATCTTTGCCCAACACTCCCATCTAGTGGTGACATACTGTAATTGCTATTCGGATTTTAATTGAAGACCAAACATGGGCGCTGCAGTCATAACATTACAGGCCTAAACAACAACTTAAATGTGCCTGGAAATATAACCGTGTGTGTGTCCGTGCATGTGTTAGTGTGTCTGCATGTTTGTGTGTGCTTGTGGGCGTGTGTGTGTATATGTGCATGCGTGCGTATGTGTGTGCTTGCGTACATGCATGTGTGTTTGTGTGTGCGCGTCTGCGTGTGCGTGTGTGTCTGCGTGTGCGTGTGTGTCTGCGTATGTGTGTGTGCGCGTGTGGGTGCATATGTGTATATGTGAATGCGTGCGTATGTGTGTGCGTGCGTACATGCGTGTGTGTTTGTGTGTGTGCGCATATGTGTGTGTGTGTGTACGTGTGTGTGCGCGTATGGGTGCGTATGTGTGTGTTAGTGTTTATAGTTCTTGGATGAGGTACAGTGGGTGGCCTGGGTGTTCAAGTGAAGAACTGTTTTTGGAGGTCTGAATATTTTGGAGCATGCCAATCATAAGAAATAGCTTCTTTTTTTTCTCACTTCAAAGTACAGCGACCTCATTTTCTTTATAATTGCATATTTTTCACACAGAATGGCTTCAGATCTTAAGACAAAATATAGTATTAGACAAAGGGAACTTGAGTAAACACAAAACACATTTAAATTATTATTTCATTTATTTAATGAAAAAGTAACCAAACACCCATTCATCCATCATCCAAACTTAACTGGTCGCACCACAATTAGCAGCAATAACTGCAACCAAACAGTTCTTATAATTTGATATCAGTCTTTCAAATTTCTGTGGAGGAATTTTTGCTCACTCTTCCTTGCAGAACTGTTTTAATTGAAGACAAATTGTTAGGTTTTCGAGCATGAACTGCTCGTTTTAGGTTCTGCCACAGAATCTCTGATTGGTTCAAGTCAAAACTTTGACAAGGCCACTCCAAAAATGTAAATTTTCAGCCATGCAGATGTGGACTTGCTTTTATGTTGTGTATCATTGTTTTGCTCCATAACCCAATTATGCTTCAGCTCACAAACAGATGATGGGTTATTCTCCTTAAGTATTTTCTGGTATAGAGCAGAATTCATGGTTCCTTAAATAATGGCAAGTCGTCCAGGTCCCAAGGCAGAAAATTATCCATGCACCATCACACTACCACCATCATGTTTGGCTGTTGGTACGATGATCTGACTGAAATGCTGCATTTACTTTAGGCCACACATAATGGGACCCTTGTCGTCCAAAAGGTTCCACCTTTGACTGATCTGCCCATAACACATTATCCCAAAAGGCTTGGAGATTATCCAGGTGCATCTTTTGCAAAGACCAACATTGATGTTTCACTTGGATAGCAGTGGTTTCTACCTTGCTCCTCTCCCATGAATTCCATTTTTGCCCAGTCTCTGTCTTACTGTGAAGTCATGAACACTGACCTTAGCTGAGGCTAGAGAGGCCTGTAGTTCTTTGGATGTTCTTCTGGGATCTTTTGGGACTTCCTTAATGAGTTGTCACTGCACCCTTGGAGAAATTTTGGCCAGCTGGCCACTCCTGGGAAGATTCACCAGTGTTCCAAGGGTTCTCAATTTGGAGATAATGGCTCTCCTTGTATTTAGGCGAAGTCCCAGAGTCTTAGCAATGGCTTTGTAACCCATTTCAGACTGATATTTCAAAAACTTTTTGGCTGGAGTGGACCGTAACAGCGGGACCAGCCCTACAAACGCTAATGTCTGTGACTGACTGAGTGACTGAGTGACTGAGTGATGAAGTTACACCATTGGTCTGCCGAATCACGTGTGTTAGGTCCAGCCATATACTAGGTTTCCTAGTCTTGTTTCTCATCTCTTTGGAATTTCCTTTGATTGTGGCATAGTGTGCTTGTAGAAACTTTGTGGTGACTACTTCACTCTGATGGTAAGGTTCAATGTGAGTTTAGATTCAACAGGGCTGGCTGCAATCAAGCCTGGCTGTGTTCAATCAGCTGAATCTGATTCTCAATTAGATTTGGATAATTGGCTGATTGAATAACTAAGGGAGCAATTCCTTTGTCACATGGGTGATATGGGTGTTTGAAACTGTTTTCATTAAATAAATTAAATAATTTTTAAAATGATATTTTGTGTTTATTCAGATTCCGTTTGTCTAATATTACATTTTGTCTAAAGATCTGAAACCATGCAGTTTGACAAATATGCAGAGGTGGGTAGTAACGCGTTATATTTACTCCGTTACATTTACTTAAGTAACTTTTTGAATAAATTGTACTTGTAAGAGTAGTTTTAATGCAACATACTTTTCACTTTTACTCGAGTATATTTATGAAGAAAAAAATGTTACTTTTACTCCGTTATATTCGGCTACATTCCGCTCGTTACTTTTATTTTTTACCCATTTTTTATTCAATGCACGTTCTGTTCGTTTCATTCTCTCAGAGAGACTTCAGCCAAAGAGGCTGACTGGTCTTTGCTTTGGGTCTGTCATAGCCCCACATGACTCCGTTTCACCAATCAAACGTAGCCAGTCACAGCACACAGAAGGATGAGTGGGCGACAACAATGGCTGAAACAACGGCGGGTGATTCGTAGCAGGCAGAACACCCCTGGCCTCACGTTCAAACTACGTTTTACTTACAGACTACCAAAAACAGTAGTTACATTATGCGCTGCCTTCTTTGTCTGCCTAGAAATTTGGACATTTCAGCCTACAAGAACTCAACTTCGAACTTGAGAAAATATGTGGCGGTAAGTTGTAGGTTAGTTTTTGGCTGTGGATAGCTAACTATTTGACTGAGTGGTCATTTATTGTCTTGGACAATCCGTTTGTGAAATATACGGGCATTTGTGATGCCTCGGTATCTTCCAAAATAGCTGTGCGTTATACCACACGCGTTGTTTACGGCGTTGTCGCCCTTCTTAGTACAGTCTGGCTTGATTGACAGTTCATTTATTCAGTAGGTGAGAGTATAAGCTTTCTAACGATGTATAACATGTCTAATTTTGCTTTTGGAATAGCGTTTTTTAGGTCAGCGTAACCGAAAATTTTCTTATCGTCGCATTCACTTATGCATTTGGTAGCAGTAAAAGACGCAGCACGGAACGTGGTCAACGATTATTCGTAATTTCTTGGGAAATACTATTATTATTGAGGACTTCTGGGCATAGCTAAGCCGTATGTTTGCTGATAGACCTAGATGACATCGTTTTCTGGAGCAAAACAAGCGGATTGAACTGTATTGTTGATTTACGGTCTCTGTCTCCATCTACTGAACACATAAGATTTCATCATTGCTATGTAAGTAGGCTATTATTGCTCAAAATACTTCGGTTATATACGTTATTTTTTAAATTGAGTGTGTTTAAATAGCTTACTGGTATTAATGTGGATATTTCACACTGTAATGTAAGATTAGTTAGTAGTATAATAGTTTTTGTGAAGCATGCAACAGTCAAGACGTGAGCGCTGGAACATTGCATAGCATACATAACGTTTGTTTACGCTAAACCGGAAGTTCTGCACATATTCCGCGCAAGGCATCATGGGACTTTGGAGTATCGTGGAGAAGTGCCTCATAAGGTACAATAATGGTGCTACAAAGCATTATGTTTCCCACATATAAACTGTTTGAATTTCAGCAGGCTCCTCTTTGTTGTGATGAGTCTATTTTAATGGATAAATCCCTGTAGCCTCATTGATATTTTTTCTGTCAACGGAGGGTTCACCCCAACAAACTGACGGGGTATACAGACTTAATAGAGTCCAACAGAAAGCGAAAATCCTTCTCTTCTGACGAACCTCCTGTGTATTGTTTTATTGTATTATTGTTTTAAGGGATATGATTTAGACCATATTTGAATTTGCACATGGCTATTTTATATTTGGTTTATTTCTATTGGACAAGCATTTACAATTTTATATTTTGGACATTTAGATTTTTACGTTCATCTTGCTCTTCTTATTTCAACATTAAATCAGATTATATGAAGTAACTCAGTACTTGAGTAGTCTTTTCACGAGATACTTTCTTACTCTTACTCAAGTAATTATTTGGATGACTACTTTTACTTCTACTTGAGTCATTATTATTTTAAAGTAACAATACTTTTACTTGAGTACAGGTTTTGGCTACTCTACCCACCTCTGCAAATATGTAATAATAGAAAAAACGCTTTACAAATAAAATTGATTTTATTTTGATTTAACGTGTATCGAATACAATGTGATCTTCATTATAACATATAATAGAGTTTATTTATTTATTTACTTATTTAAGTGTGCCCTTATGTGACAATACATTCCAATTTTCCCATGCAAAGATTAAACAGGCGCTGTTAAGTATTGGGCTTGTTGTGGACATTATTTGGATTATTCTGCTATTTGCACGGTTACAACAAATAAGGGTTGTGGACATAAGCGCACTGCTTTCACTTTCGGTCCTGCCCACTAAGGTGTGTTCATAAATCTAAAGTCCACTATGAAGGTGAGCAATGGCAGACAAGCACTTCAGAATCACAACGGCGTTATTTTTCTTCGCGAACTTCAGATTTGGTGAGAACTGTTTTCCTAAATCATTTCGGTAATTATTCGTTCTGTGTGTTTTACATCAGAACCTTTTTCAGAGGTAACACATTTAATTATCTAGTTCATATGACAGATTAATCTATATAAACTAAAATAACGACATAGGCTGTAAACTACGAGCCGAATTCGCTGCCACTGCACTGCTCTTACGGTAAAAGCGGTTATAATCCGCTGTGATTTCTGCCTGTGGAAGAGCCTATGACCGCGGACGCTGCGGACAGTGTTGAACGATTCTACCTGTTAAAGGTAGAAGCTTTGACCTTGTCATTGAGTTTCTGACAGTACCATGGAGCTTTCTAGCTGTGAATTCGTTTTTTTAAATTTTATTTTTTTAATATTAGGCCTATATTCTATATTCTGGTGAACATATTTACTGAGACACGGACTGCATGTAAACGACACAGCAAACATACATGTTGCCACATACATGATATCCGGAAACAGAAACCGCTCCGCGAGTTAATGATTTGTCAGACCGAATTGCCATCATAGGTAAACAGATTGAGACCGATTAGGTTACAGCGACATGGGCGTAAAACACTTAAACGAGACGTTTTTATTTTATTTCACCTAGTGTAATATAGGCCCTATGTTAGATTTAGAACGATGGGTGTAGACAGGAGGGATGAGCAGATGCTAGCTGCGTCTGTAGGCTGTTGGTATCCGTCGACTCAGGCTTCACATTCTAACGTTGTTCTGTAAAACATTAGTAATGGGCAGATCATGGGTAAAATGGGGTGTGTCGTTTAAAATTCAATTTAAACTTGATGTTTGCAAAGTGAATTTAACCCAGAGGTCACTACATTGCAGCCTTCTCAAGTATTTTAGAAGAGGAGAATGGAGGTAGGTCTGTAGTTTTTTAGGATTTCAGGGTTTAAAATTAGGCTTTTGCACCAGGGGCTTGATGACAGAAACCGTCAAGGAGTTGGGTACAAAACCAGAGGCTAACAAGGCCAGTTAACGAGGTTAAGCACAGGCACGCCCCATACCAGTCAGAGTTCCTTCCTTGGCTGGTAGTGGACTGTAGGGCAGCTCACAGAAGTCTGCCTCAGAGTAAAATAGACCCTCAGAGTAAAATAGACTGTTTACTGTGCTGAGAGGGAGTCGGCTGGTATGAGAGACAGTGCTGAAAACATCCTGTGTTATGTAAACCTTTGGTTCTCCATAATAAAGTCTAATCATGTTTTGTATTGTTGGAAAGCTGATGACATGCAGAAGAAGTTGGTGTCTTTGGTGCTGGGTGCTGGGCGCCGACTAAATCTTGGTACCTATGGGTCAGCGCCCAGCCAGATACAAAGGTGGACCCGGTGTGGTATGCTTACAGAGAAAGTGTAAGCAGGATCATCGATGTCATGTTCAGTCATGATTGAATCTTCATTTGATGACTTGGTGTTTTGATTTTATCTTTTGGGTATACAAGGGGAAACATGGAATGGTTCAGGGAGACTAGTCAACATGGTCTCCTAGGCATCATATGCATATAGCCATCTCACTATACACATACCTTTGGACTACTGTATATTGCCACTATTGAACACACTGTACAATAAACTATGTTCATTTTGACCTGGCATTCCTCTTTGAATCTTACATCTGCACACCTAGTAGTTTTAAGGTCCTAACATACACACAGAACTCAGGACATCTGCACCCCGTAGTCACTTGCTTATAGACTAGTGTTGTAGCAGGATTTATGCAGGCTACACAAGCCAGAGGCACGTCCATGTCTACCATGATAGATCAGTATGGAGCCACACTACTGGTGGAAAGCGGTCTCCTCAGTCTATGCATAACTGTTAGCACAGAGGAAATGTTAAAACATTATTTTGGAGTCAGGTAATTGAGATCATTAAATTACTCCTGTTCTAGTAGCACCAGGTGAGACTACACGCGTTCCTTCACCACTCAGATACTTCCGCTGCGTGTGGAAGGGGTTTCTTACAGGATCCAAAGGACAAATTAGGCTCCTCCCTGCCCTGCTGCTTCAGTGGAGAAGAGTGCAAGGGGAGATCTGTCACTGATCCACTGATTAAAGTGATGCCATTGATTTTATATACACTTGGAGATTTATAGATTTGTATCTTTGATGTGGCGCAACATTTAGAGACCAAATACGATATGATATGCAAGAGGAGAAAACTGGCACTAGTCCATTGAACAAATGTAGCAAAATATGGGTAGCATTGCTTTGGAAAACCGCTTGCTTAGACTCACATGGCAAAGTAAACCATAACTCGAGGAGTTACCTGGAAACTGCAGCAGTTAAGCACCTGTGGGTGTGTGCAACACCTTTCAGCCAACTTCTTTGGACAGGGCAGAGGCTGGTTTTCTTAAAAAAAAAAATTGATTGCTCAGCATTTATCTGTTTGTAAAATCAATATCTGATCACTGCAATTTAAAGGAGTCCCCCTCTATCATTTCATTAAGGGAAAAAAAAACATTTTCCTGAACAAAATAATGAGCCATACAATTCCATTATGAATGGGTTATATTTGCCAGGTGTCCTGGACTAGTGCCAGCAAAGGAACTTAACTGATCATTTCTCTAACTTCATTTACTGTATCTGTATACTTGCTAACCTGTTAGCTCAGATTAAAGTAAAAAAAATTTTTAAATTGCTCATGATTTGTTTTAATATACTTCACTTTCTTGCAGGTGATGTCACACCTGAGATGATTGTCCAGTCTAATGGGAACTTCACACTACAACCCAATGTTCAGGGTCCCCTGGAGGAAATTTTGTGGAGGTGGAATAATCATAAGGTGGTTGAATTTGACCAGAAGAAGGTTGTTGACTACGGACAGTTTAAAGGACGGACAATCCTGGACCTCACAACGGGAGCCCTGACCCTCACTCATCTCACAGAGGCTGACAGTGGGGAGTATGTTGGTGAGCTGCAGATCAAGGGAGAGCTGGTGTACCATCATCAGACGGTAAAAGTGCTTGGTGAGTTTGCTTCTACTGAATGGCCAAATCCCAGTTAATTGTGGGCTTTCATCAAAAAAAAATTAGCTGTATGTTATAAATAAATAAAAAATACATTGTCTACTGAAATACACTTTCAACCATTTTGTGGGGCAATAAAAAAGTGTTTTTGTCTGTCCAAGCAGGTAGAAGCATGGAATTTTACATTTCATACATTACATATTTCAAAGTACTTCACAAGTTGATCTTGTAGGTTAATCAAGGTATTACCAAAAACAGGTAAAATGACCGTTATCCCAGGAAGAAGCAAATCAAAAGTTTGTAGTAAAAACAGGAATATTTATTACGCAGCCGGCTACGGGAACAACTCAAAGAGAAAGTTCAAAAAGGTATTGGTGGGTAATTCGTTTTATACAGTTCTCAGTAGATTTATATTTGCATATAGTAGAATTCTGTTGTTGAAAGGGAGCACTGCCTCTGATTGGTGATAAGGAGCCGTGCTTCCTTCTGATTGGACCATTCAAATCCATAATGGTCATGGGGGGCCCAGTGGAAATTCCCAGGAGGGGAAACCTCGAAACCGACAGGAATGGGGGCCCATATATGGTCATGGGGGTGGCCCTTCCTCCGGGACTTAGAATACACAAACTGGGACTAAGAATACACAAAACTGTCTGTTTCCCAACAATCTGAAACCACAAGGATATGGGTGTGAATAGCACGAGACCCTGCAGTCATACCCTAGTGTTTCAGTAAAAAAGAGCTTTATATCACTCAATCATGTGGGTCAGGTGTGTTAATCCATGAAAGACAATGCTAAAGTTAGCTGTGAGGTCACAAGCCTTTGTTCTCCATGTAGATGCTGTAGGTAAACCAGCAGTCACCTGCCAAGTGAACGGCTCCTCAGTAACCCTGCTGTGCTCTGGGGGCGACAAACCAAGCACTCAGTACAGGTGGGAGGGGCCTGCCATAGAGCCCCAGCCAGGGTCCCAGCTGAAGATAGAGGCAGCAGAGAGCTCTGATGCAGTCTACACCTGTGTGCTGCACAACCCTGTGGGTGAGAGCAGAACAGACTTTCCTGTAAAGAGCTGCTTCCCTGCTCCAGGTAAGGCCCACTCAGCTGATGTAGGGACTGAGCACAGGCCTGCCTTCCTGGCTGCCACAGTCCACCCCTAATGCTCATTTCACAGGTTTGGGTAGCTGTTCCAGTTGTTATGTAGTCCAGCCCTAATCCTCATTTCACAGGTTTGGGTAACTGTTCCAGTTGTTATGTAGTCCACCCCTAATCCTCAGTTCACAGGTTTGGGTAGCTGTTCCAGCTGCTATGCAGGTCTGTAGTCTAAGGATTTTAACCAGAGTTTTTAACTTGAGTTAAGCACACTTCATTTCCCCCCCCCCCCCCCCCCCCCCCCCCCCCCCCCCCCCCCCCCCCCCCCCCCCCCCCCCCCCCACTCGCTTAATTTACAATTTGTTCATGTTCTGCTGTTCTCCTGGGGTTACCAGCCTCTGTTGAATTTTCTGTGCTATCCTGTGAATTCCATGGGACTTCAACCCAAATTTCACCCTCTGGTCTACATCATAGAGTACTGGGTAAAGGCCCTGTTCACGGTACTGTCGGGGTCCTACTAGGGGTTAAATGCTCAGTTGCCCCATCTACCCCACAGTCTCTGACACATGACTGAGGCACATTGATTACTACTGACCCCAATCATCCCCAGCACTGTCAGCTGAGACGGCTGTTGCTGAGCAACCAGTCAACTTCAAATTAACTGCCATTTCATTAACACAGGGAACTAAATAAATCATCTAAAGTCAGAAAAATATATATACACACATGTATATATATATACACATGTATATACATGTTTCAGTAGTCAGATCAAAATGGTTGAGCTTTGTCTTTTATATTTTTCTAACATGTTCTGTTTTTCTTGATGTTTTTAGGAAGCGCCTCTGTCATTATTTCTGTAGTCATTGTCCTCCTCCTCCTCTTCATCATTGTGGGATTGCTTTTATTTTACTACAAGAAATTCTACAAAAGTAAGAGTCTTTTAGAATAATACTTTAAATGATATTAATAAACACATCCATATGCAGATCCTGCTGTTTCTGGAGCAGTTACTCAGGACTGGATTCAGTAGGGCTGCACTCCTGTTGTCTCCATAAAATGAGCACAAGCTCTCCAATACTGTGGGACTGAAAGCTCATGCATTAGCGCTACTACACCCATGACTAATAATAATAAAAATCATATTTTTACATTGTAGAAAGACAAAATGAAGAGGACATGGAAGCTCAATCTGGGGGTAAGCTGTAGAAATGATGGTGGTGACTATGATGATGCTACTGCGAAGCACGAAGAGTATTGAATAATATTTCATATCTTATATTGTAGAAAATACAAGACTGAGAGAGAGAGACTCTGAAGCTGCAGTAAATGGTGAGCTGCTGAACAGTGTTATTTACTCTGGCCTTAGAGCTGCAGGTGATGACATCACTCCCTCTGGTACTTTATCTCCGACCTTAAAACACTGCAGCTTTCCTCCAAAAAATTAAATCTATACAATGTATGCCTATACAGTACTCACTGACAAATGTATTAAAATCTGATGTATTCATATTCATAAACTTCAGAAGTAGGCATGCTGCTTTT
Organism: Anguilla japonica; assembly: GCA_025169545.1. Classification (NCBI taxonomy): domain Eukaryota; kingdom Metazoa; phylum Chordata; class Actinopteri; order Anguilliformes; family Anguillidae; genus Anguilla; species Anguilla japonica. Next base: position 3,858,181 of record CM045885.1, read on the forward strand.
AAAACTAGATAATAAACAAAATGTGTGAAACATTTCTTTTGAAACAGAAAGACAACAGCTATTACCAGCAGACCCTGAAAACGTTGAGGAAACTCCAGGTAAGGCAGAATTAACTCTGCGCTGAACAGAAACGTGTCTCATAATGAAACAGCAGTACTGAAATGCCTCTGTTTCAGGATTGGGATAAATTACCCTTCAGTTCAGTCAGTTCAGGAAAGGAAATAAATTGTGAAGTACCCATGAAACATTGTGGACATTTTTCAAGCCATGAATTAAATTTGAAATTTCTTGAGTTGGCTTGACCCTTAACTGTTGACCGTTAAGTATTTTAGATGATTGACCAGATAATTTATCATGTAAACCTTTTGAAAATGTCCAGCAAGTGACTAACTATACATTTTCTATCCCCATTCACAAAAGTTAACACTTGTCCATCACTTTGGGTCAGAATTTAAGTATACAGTGCTAAACTTTTACTTTGAATTTGCCAAATTGTGAAAGTGAAGACCAAATATAACTGCATTACATGCATTATTGTGTGTGAACAGTGAGGAAACATGGGGATTGAATCCTGGCCTTGATGTAAAGCAGGATCAGATATTCACCTGTGAGCCTCCTGGCATTTGTACTGTACTCAGCACACACAGCGATATTTCCCCTGTTTCTGCAGTAAGGGTTGGAGAAAGAGTAAAGCGGTATGAAACCATGACAAGCCCAGGTAAGACCCATGGTGAGCATCAGAAGACAGGACTGACTGAGCAGCACAAAGGGACTGATGGGAGTGCTGGAATTTCACAGAAGGAGAGTCAGACAGGTAAGTACGGAGAAGCAGCAGGTAACATTTCTCAGTGAGAGACTCAGGCAGCTGCTCCTGCTCATTCTCTTGTGTGCAGGTGCACTTGCTGCTCAGACAGATTTACAGGTAGATTTATGTTATTTCTCCATAGAATCACTAAATCAGGGTGAATATTTTGAATTTATTAAACTGTATTGGTTAAGATAAAAAAAATATCCCTTGCATTATTCAGTGTGAGCAGTAAGAACAAATGGGGATTGAATCCTGGCCTTGATGTAAAGCAGTATCAGATATTCACCTGTGAGCCTCCTGGCATTTGTACTGTACTCAGCACACACAGCGATATTTCCTCTGTTTCTACAGGAAGTGCTACGGCTCATGGAAGAGAGTATGGAGACTGGCGGGACACAGGTAAGACCTGTGATGCGCATCAGAACACACCTCTGACTTAGAGTAGAGACTCAGACAGCTGTTCCTGGTGATTCTGTTATATGCAGGTGCAGTTGTTGCTCAGTCACTGTGTGTGTGTGTGTGTGTGTGTGAGACAGGGAGAGAGAGAGAGAGAGAGAATGTGAGAGTAGGAGAACATGGTGAGACTAAGGGAACAGTACACTGAATACGGCATATATTTGAGCTGGGATAGACTACAGCAATAAATAAAGTACACTTTCAGCAAGAATGGTTCTGAAAAGTGTCTAAAAAGGTACAAACATGTGTCACAGGGGTGGTACCCTGTAGGTACAGAAAATGTACGTTATTTCCTCTGTTTCTGCAGCAAAGCTGGCTTTAGGCTGGTTTATCCCAGTGAAGACCCATGATGAGCATCAGAAGACAGCACTGACTGAGCAGCACAAAGAGACTGATGGGAGTGCTGGAATTTCACAGGAGGAGAATCAGACAGGTAAGTACAGAGAAGCAGCAGGTAACCTGCCAGTCAGTCACCTGCTTTACATCAGGTGTAATATTTTATTTCATTTCTGCACAGAATCACTAAATCAGGGTGAAGATTCTGAAGAGAGAGGAGTGGAGACTGAGGGGGGGAACTCTAAACACCCCTCCTCTGGCACTGTCCTGTTCAGCGCTCCTGAGTCTCCACCTGCTGCTCCACCCAAAACAGAAAATGAAGAGGAGACCATCAACCCTCCAGAATCCAGCCCCTCTCCTATCCACCTCCCTAATTCTGCCCCCCATCCAGCACCAGCTCCAGTACAGAGTCAGGACCAGGAAGCGGAAACAGGAAGAGCAGCAGCAGCAGAATCTACTGATGAGACTGCAGCCAATCAGACAGCAGGAGCCCAGAGGCAGAGAGAGGAGGAGGGGGGGGGGGCAGGATGGAGGTAGTGATGGGGGCGGAGCTCAGCCCAGTGGGGCAGGAGCTGAGAACCCAACAGCAGATCCAGCCCAGGAGCTCCCCAGCAGCTCAGAGGAAGAGGAGGATATTCAGGAGAGTCAGACAGGTAAGTACAGAGAAGCAGCAGGTAACATTCTCAGTGAGAGACTCAGGCAGCTGCTCCTGCTCATTCTCTTGTGTGCAGGTGCACTTGCTGCTCAGATACATTTACAGGTAGATTTATTTAGGTAGATTTATTTCATTTCTCCAAAGAAAGATTAATTCAGGGTGAATATTTTGAATTTATTAAACTGTATTGTTTAGATAAAAAAATAACCCTTGCATTATTCTGTGTGAGCAGTAAGAACAAATGGGGATTGAATCCTGGCCTTGATGTAAAGCAGGATCAGATATTCACCTGTGAGCCTCCTTGCATTTGTACTGTACCCAGCACACACAACCATATTTCCTGTTTCTACGCTAAAAGTTCGGGATAAAGTAAAGCTTATTGAAAGTGGGTGGAGCCCAGTTGAGACCCAGGATGAGCATCAGAAGACAGCACTGACTAAGCAGCACAAAGGGACTGATGGGAGTGCTGAAATTTCACAGGAGGAGATTCAGACAGGTAAGTACAGAGAAGCATCAGGTAACCTGCCAGTCAGTCACCTGCTTTACATCAGGTTTAATATTGCATTTCTTTTCTGTACAGAATCACTAAATCAGGGTGAAGATTCTGAAGAGAGTGGAGTGGAGACTGAGGGGGGGAACTCTAAACACCCCTCCTCTGGCACTGTCCCGTTCAGCGCTCCTGAGTCTCCACCTGCTGCTCCACCCAAAACAGAAAATGAAGAGGAGACCCGCCCCACTACCACAACCAGCCCCTCTTCTCCCCCCCATCCAGCACCAGCTCCAGTACAGAATCAGGACCAGGAAGAGGAAACAGAAAGAGCAGCAGCAGCAGAATCTACTGATGAGACTGGAGCCAATCAGAGAGCAGTAGCCCAGAGGCAGAGAGAGGAGGGGGGGGGGCAGGATGGAGGTAGTGATGGGAGCGGAGCTCAGCCCAGTGGGGCAGGAGGGGGAGGAGCTGAGAACCCAACAGCAGATCCAGCCCAGGAGCTCCCCAGCAGCCCAGAGGAAGAGGAGGATATTCAGGAGAGTCAGACAGGTAAGTACAGAGAAGCAGCAGGTAACATTCTCAGTGAGAGACTCAGGCAGCTGTTCCTGCTCATCCTCTTGTGTGCAGGTGCACTCATAGCTCAAATACCATGTGTGTGTCTGAGAGTGTGAGTGTGTGTGAGAGAGAGAGAGAGATAGATAGAAAGAGAGTAAAATTTAGAGCTTTACATTGCTTACAAAATGTATTTGAGCATGGACTACAGTGGCACATAACGCAGATCAGATGTGAGGGCATGATATGGAGTCTTTTGACAGTTGTAGACTGGTTGATTATAACTGACCTACAGTCAACTGTAAGGTATTTATTAATCAGCATCCTTCTTCACAGAATCTGCTGTCATTTTTATACATCTTATGCAAAAATGACAGCACTGAGAGTAATAATGCTGAATAACATGCCTACTAAAGTTAAAAATAACGGGAAGCCTGGCTTTTTGAAAGACAAATTGCCCAAGATGCAAAAATTAATCCTAAACACTTCTTTCAATTCTGTAGTAGGAAAAGGAAAGTGAAGGAGGATGTCAGGTAAAGCACAAATGAAGAAGGAGCATTGCTTTATAAGAATAAAGACATTGCCGATGCCTTAAATAATTATTGTTGAGTGTTTTACTAGAGAAGAGGTTACTGATAGACTGGAAGGCACATTCAGTTCTCAGAATGTCTTATCAAATGTTGAGATAGAGGATAAAGAAATACTGCATAAATTACTTACACTAAAGACAAACAAGGCAGCAGGTCCTGATATCATATACCCAAGGGAACTCAAAGAGTTAGCCGAGATAATTTTTAAACCACTGGCAGGTATGTTTCGACAGTCCTGAGAAACTGGTGAAATACCTGAGGACTGGAAGCCTGGCAATATGATACCAATATATAAGACAGTGGACCATACTAAGCCAGGAAACTACAGGCCTTTCAGTTTAATTTGCATCACATGTGAAATACTGGATGCTATCATTAGAGACAAGTTGGAAGTAGGAACTGTTGGAAGCGGAGTCCCACAAGGATCGGTGCTGGGACTACTGCTTTTCCTCATTTCGATCAATGACCTCAACGGGGACATAAAATGTACATTAGTAAAATGTGCAGATGATACAGAACTGGGAGGCCTGGATAGTAGTTTGGAATCTACTAAAGTAATCCAAGAAAATTTAAATAAAATCCAGAAGTGGGCAGAAACCTGGCAAATGAAATTCAATATAGCTAAATGTAAAGTTCTGCATGTGGGAAATAAAAAATATTAGGCAAGATTGCTTTATGGGAAAAACAAAATTGGAATGTGCTCAATTTGTAAAAGACTTGTGAGTAATGGTTGATAAAAGCCTTTCAGGTTCTTGGCAATGTGCTGTAGCAGTAAGAAAAGATCAACAGGATGCTGGTATATATAGCCAAAAGTACCCCATCCAGCCCCTCTTCTCCCCCCCATCCAGCACCAGCTCCAGTACAGAATCAGGACCAGGAAGAGGAAACAGAAAGAGCAGCAGCAGCAGAATCTACTGATGAGACTGCAGCCAATCAGACAGCTGGAGCCCAGAGGCAGAGAGAGGAGGGGGAGCGGCAGGATGGAGGTAGTGATGGGGGCGGAGCTCAGCCCAGTGGGGCAGGAGGGGGAGGAGCTGAGAACCCAACAGCAGATCCAGCCCAGGAGCTCCCCAGCAGCCCAGAGGAAGAGGAGGATATTCTGAGACGGGGTCCAGACACTGATGCGGGGGCAGCCCAGTGTAGTGAGGCAGGAGGGGGAAGGGACGAAAGTGTCCCAGAACCAGATTCAGATCAGGATATAAACCCCACATCAGCAGAGGAAAATCTAAGTGTCCCGTCCACTGAGTCATTAAGCACAGCTGATCCAGCCCAGGGACTCCCAGACACCACGGCCCGTTCCCCCCCTCACACTGGGGCGAGTGAGGAGTCCTGCTGTGCAGAGGAAAGCCCAACACCAGGCCCAAATCTGGAGCCCAACGGCACCTCTGAGGCAGAGGAATAGGGAGAGAGGAGAGGAAGAGAGGAGAGGAAGGAGTCACAGGACAGAGGGGTGAAGTCCCCCCCAGAAAAGCCCCCGAAACCCCCTAAACCCCCTGCACCCCCTACAGCCCCTAAAAAACCCACTAAACCCCCTACAGTCCCTAAAAAACCCACTAAACCCCCTACAGTCCCTAAAAAACCCACTAAACCTCCTAAACCCTTGAGCAGGACTGTCCCAGAGCACACAGGAGGGGGAGACGCAGGAGAGTGGGTAATTGTAATTCCTGCAATATTTTGGTGTCTAATTTCCATGTAAATAGTAGATAAACTCATGATGAAAGTCTGTTATCTAATCTAGCTAACTCGTGCTATACTTTTTTTTCGGCTAGCAGCGGCAGCTATAATTTCATTATTTTCACTTTTTTTTTATCAGGGGAGCCAGTCGTATTGCTGCCACACCCCACCATTGTGTTCTGTTCTGTATTTAATTCCTTTTGGCCAGCTATGGAAGTGTTTCAGTGCTAATCCTCATTTCTCTTTCATAATCTGTAGATTATAGTGTGTGATGTGATGTGCACCAGTGCAGCCCCTGTCACTTTTATATACTGAAGCCCACAATTATGAAGAAATGAATCTATGTATTAGCAGAACTCGTTGAGAATAAATTGTGTGTTATTGTGGTATTGTATTTTCTATTAAATTGAGGGCTCTTTTTGAATCATTATGGGTCTTATATCATTGAATTATTATTTTATTTTTATTCATTCTATAATATTCCATGTCCTGTTTTGTATTGTTTTCTATTTGAAATGTATTTTGTTATTCTCATGTACAGTAGGTATACACTGTATGGAGAGTCTATTCTATCTGACCAATAGGGGAGCCAGTTGTAACACAACCCTAACTGTATTTCATGCCTTTTGACCACATAAAGCTCAAAGACCCTCCGCTCTATCTTGCCATCCTCTGTACATCCCAGCTGCAGAACACAGCGCTGTCTAACTTCAGTAGGCCCTGCACACAGGCCAGATTAGTGCTGTGACGAGCACCTTCACTCATCGATGTTGTCTCACTGACCGGGGGATTTCAGCAAGCAGTAATTTAAATCTCACTGTAATATGCGAGCCCTCATCTCTCCTGCATAGTGAAACACATGGAGTCCAGTCAGAGTCAGAGAGAATGAGACAGGGCTGCAGTTAAAATAGACAAGAAATAGGCTTTGACACAAGGGGCAAGGGCTATAAACCAAACAATGCCTGTGAATTGGGTCACAAGGAATGCATTGATTTTGTCCAAAATGGGGAGCAATATATAATGTAAACAACAACTGATTTGTTCAATCCCACCAAAAATCAAACAGGAAATAGCAAATACATGTTTCAATACATAAAAATTCAATGTTTTTATTCAGGTAAAGCAGATGCTTTTTTAATATGTGGTTTTTGACTTTCACTGCAATGATAATCACTATGCACAGTCAAGACTGCTCCAGAATGCTATATCATGCAGTGGCAGTCTTCATGAGGAAGTTTTTTTTTTTTTTTGAAAATCAGACTGCACAGCGCCTAAGTGCCAATCTTTGCCCAACACTCCCATCTAGTGGTGACATACTGTAATTGCTATTCAGATTTTAATTGAAGACCAAACATGGGCGCTGGGGTCATAACATTACAGGCCTAAACAACAACCTAAATGTGCCTGGAAATATAACCATGTGTGTTTGTCTGTGTGTGCGCGCGTGCGCATATGCGTGTGTGTGTCTGCGTGCGTGTGGGTGTGTGTGCGCGTATGGGTGCATGTGTGTCTGCGTGTGTGTGTGTGTGTGTGTGCGTATGTGTGTGCGTGTGTGTGCACGTATGGGTGCGTATGTGTGTGTGTCTGCATGTGTGTGCGCGTGCGCATATGCGTGTGTGTGTGTGTGTCTGCGTGCGTGTGTGTGTGTGCGTGTATGGGTGCGTATGTGTGTGTTAGTGTTTATAGTTCTTGGATGAGGTAAAGTGGGTGGCTTGGGTGTTCAAGTGAAGCACTGTTATTGGAGGTCTGAACATTTTGGAGCATGCCCATCATAAGAAACAGCATATTTCATTTTTCTCACTTCAAAGTACAGCGACCTAATTTTCTTTATTAATGCATATTTTTCACACAATGGCTTCAGATATTAAGACAAAATATAGTATTAGACAAAGGGAACTTGAGCAAACACAAAACACATTTACATTATTTCATTTATTTTATGAAAAAAGTACACCCCTATAATCAATGTGAAAAAGTAATTGCCACTTTAAACTTAATAACTGGTCGCACCACAATTAGCAGCAATAACTAAAACCACTTTCTATAATTTGATATCAGTCTTTCAAATTTCTGTGGAGGAATTTTAGCTCACTCCTCCTTGCAGAACTGCTTTAATTGAGGACAAATTGTTTTCCAGCATGAACTGCTTGTTTTAGCTCCTGCCACAGAATCTCTATTTAGTTCAAGTCAAAACTTTGACAAGGCCAGTCCAAAAATGTAAATTTTCTTTTCAGCCATGCAGATGTGGATTTTCTTTTATGTTGTGTATCATTGTCTTGCTGCACAACACAATTGTGCTTCAGCTTCAGCTCACAAACAGATGACGGGTCATTCTCCTTAAGAATTTTCTGGTATAGAGCAGAATTCATGGTTCCTTAAATAATGGCAAGTCGCCCAGGTCCCAAGACAGAAAATTATCCACACACCATTACACTACCACCATCATGTTTGGCTGTTGGTACGATGATCTGACTGTGAAATGCTTTATTTACTTTAGGCCACACATAATGGGACCCTTGTTGTCCAAAAGGTTCCACCTTTGACTGATCTGCCCATAAAACATTATCCCAAAAGGCTTGGAGATTATCCAGGTGCATTTTTTGCAAATGTAAGACCAACATTGATGTGATTTCTGCCTTACTCCTCTCCCATGAATCCCATTTTTGCCCAGTCTCTTTCTTATTGTGAAGCTGTAAACACTGACCTTAGCTGAGGCTAGAGAGGCCTGTAGTTCTTTGGAAGTTCTTCTGGGATTTTTTGGGACTTCCTTAATGAGTTGTCACTGCACCCTTGGAGAAATTTTGGCCAGCTGGCCACTCCTGGGAAGATTCACCAGTGTTCCAAGGGTTCTCCATTTGGAGATATGGCTCTCCTTGTATTTAGGCGAAGTCCCAGAGTCTTAGCAATGGCTTTGTAACCCATTTCAGACTGATATTTCAAAAACTTTTTGGCTGGAGTGGACCGCAACAGCGGGACCAGCCCTACAAACGCTAATGTCTGTGACTGACTGAGTGACTGAGTGATGAAGTTACACCATTGGTCTGCCAAATCACGTGTGTTAGGTCCAGCCATACACTAGGTTTACTAGTCTTGTTTCTCATCTCTTTGGAATTTCCTTTGATTGTGGCATAATGTGCTTGTAGAAACTTTGTGGTGACTACTTCACTCTGATGGTAAGGTTCAATGTGAGTTTAGATTCAACAGGGCTGGCTGCAAGCCTGGCTGTGTTCAATCAGCTGAATCTGATTCTCAATTAAATTTGGTTAGTTGGTTGATTGAATAACTAAGGGAGCAATTCATTTTTCACATGGGTGATATGGGTGTTTGAAACTGTTTTCATTAAATAAATGAAATCAATTTAATGATTTTTTGTGTTTACTCAGATTCCGTTTGTCTAATATTATGTTTTGTCTAAAGATCTGAAACCATGCAGTTTGACAAATATGTAATAATAGAAATAGCCTTACAAATAAAATTGATTTTATTTTGATTTAACGTGTATCGAATATCCTGTGATCTTCATTGTAACATATAATAGAGTTTATTTATTTATTGACTTGATTTAAGTTTGCCCTTATGTGACAATACATTCCAATTTTCTCATGAAAAGATTACACAGGCGCTGTTAAGTATTGGGCTTGTTGTGGATATTATTTGGATTCTTCAGCTATTTACACGGTTATAACAAATAAGGGTTGTGGACAAAAGCGCACTGCTTTCACTTTCGGTCCTGCCCACTAAGGTGTGTTCATAAATCTAAAGTCCACTGAAGGTGAGCAATGGCAGACAAGCTCTTCAGAATCACAACGGCGTTATTTATCTTCGCGAACTTCAAATTTGGTGAGAACTGTTTTCCTAAATCGTTTCGGTAATTATCCGTTCTGTGTGTTTTACGTCAGAACCTTTTTCAGAGGTAACACATTTAATTATCTAGTTCATATGCCAAATGAATCTATATAAACTAAAACAACGACATAAGCGAATTCGGCTCGTAGTTTACAGTCTAACTCGACTCTGTTCCACGCACTGCCCTTTTACAGTTAGAGCCGTTAGAATCCTGAGTGATTTCTGCCTGAGGAAGAGCCTCTGACCGCGGACGCGGCGGACAGTGTTGAGCGACCCTACCTGTTATGATTGGAAGCTTTGACCTTGTTATATAGTTTCTGATAGTACCATGGAACTTTCTAGCTGTGAATAGGTTTGTTTTATTTTTTTATTTTATATTAGGCCTATATTCTGGCGAACGCTCGACGAGTGAACACATTTAGGGAGACACGGACTGCATGTAAACGACACAGTAAACATACATGTTGCCACATACATGATATCCGGAAACAGAAACCGCTCCGCGAGTTAATGATTTGTCAGGACAAATTGCCATCATAGGTAAACAGATTGAGACCGATTAGGCTACAGCAACATGGGCGTAAAACACTTAAACGAGACGTTTTTATTTTATTTCACCTAGTGTAATATAGGCCCTATGTTAAATTTAGAATGGTGGATGTAGACAGGAGGGATGAGCAGATGCTAGCTGCGTCTGTAGGCTGTCGGTATCCGTCAACTCAGGCTTCACATTCTAACGTTGTTCTGTAAAACATTAGTAATGGGCAGATCATGGGTAAAATGGGGTGTGTCGTTTAAAATTCAATTTAAACTTGATGTTTGCAAAGTGAATTTAACCCAGAGGTCACTACACTGCAGTCTTCTCAAGTATTTTAGAAGAGGAGAATGGAGGTAGGTCTGTAATTTTTTTAGGATTTCAGGGTTCAAAATTAGGCTTTTGCACCGGGGGCTTGATGACAGAAACTGTCAAGGAGTTGGGTACAAAACCAGAGGCTAACAAGGCCAGTTAACGAGGTTAAGCACAGGCGCGCCCCATACCAGTCAGAGTTCCTTCAGTAATTTGGCTGGTAGTGGACTGTAGGGCAGCTCACAGAAGTCTGCCTCAGAGTGAAATAGACCCTCAGAATAAAATAGACTGTTTACTGTGCTGAGAGGGAGTCGGCTGGTGTGAGAGACAGTGCTGAAAACATCCTGTGTTATGTAAACCTGTGGGTCTCCATAATACAGTCTAATCATGCTTTGTATTGTTGGAAAGCTGATGACGTGCAGAAGGAGTTGGTGTCTTTGGTGCTGGGTGCTGGGTGCTGACTAAATCTTGGTACCTATGGGTCAGCGCCCAGCCAGATACAAAGGTTGACCCGGTGTGGTATGCTTACAGAGATAGTGTAAGCAGGATCATCGATGTCCTGTTCAGTCATGATTGTGTTTTTATTTGATGACTTGGTGTTTTGATTTTATCTTTTGGGTATACAAGGGGAAACATGGAATGGTTCAGGGAGACTAGTCAACATGGTCTCCTTTGCATCATATGAATATAGCCATCTCACTATACACACGCTTTTGCACTATTGTATATTGCCACTATTGACCACACTGTACAATAAACTACGTTCATTTTGACCTGGCATTCCTCTTTGAATCTTACATCTGCACACCTAGTAGTTTTAAGGTCCTAACATACACACAGAACTCAGGACATCGGCACCCCGTAGTCACTTGCTTATACACTAGTGTTGTAGCAGGATTGATGCAGGCTACACAAGCCAGAGGCACGTCCACGTCTACCATGATAGATAGCGATCGGTATGGAGCCACACTACTGGCGGAAAGCAGCCTCCTCAGTCTATGCATAACTGTTAGCACAGAGGAAATGTTAAAACATTATTCTGGAGTCAGACAATTGAGATATCATTACATTACTCCTGTTCTAGCAGCACCAGGTAAGACTACACGCGTTCCTTCACCACTCAGATACTTCCGCTGTGTGTGGAAGGGGTTTCTTACAGGATCCAAAGGACAACTTGGGCTCCTCCCTGCCCTGCTGCTTCAGTGGAGAAGAGTGCAAGGGGAGATCTGTCAGTGATCCACTGATTAAAGTGATGCCATTGATTTTATATACACTTGGAGATTTATAGATTTGTATCTTCGATGTGGCGCAACATTTAAAGACCAAATACGATATGATATGTAAGAGGAGAAAAGTGGCACTAGTCCATTGAACAAATGTAGCTAAATATGGGTAGCATTGCTTTGGAAAACTGCTTGCTTAGAATCACAGTGCAAAGTAAATCATAACACAAGGAGTTACCTGGAAACTGCAGCAATTAAGCACCTGTGGGTGTGTGCAACACCTTTCAGCCAACTTCTTTGGACAGTGCAGAGGCTGGTTTTCTTCAGATTTTTTTGAGTGCTCAGTATTTATGTTTGTAAAATCAATATCTGATCACTGCAATTTAAAGGAGGCCCCCTGTCTCATTACATTTAGGTCACAAAAAAAATAAAGCAGTTCCCTGAGCAAAATAATGAACCATAAAATTCCATTATGAATGGGTTATATTTGCCAGCAAAGGAACTTAACTGATCATTTCTCTAACTTCATTTACTGTATCTGTATACTTGCTAACCTGTTAGCTCAGATTAAAGTAAAAAAATAAATAAAAATTGCTCATGATTTGTATTAATATACTGTCTTGCAGGTGATGTCATGCCTGAGATGATTGTCCAGTCTAATGGGAACCTCACACTACAGCCTAATGTTCAGGGTACACTGGAGGACATTTTGTGGAAGTGTAATCATCATAAGGTGGTTGAATTTGACCAGAAGGAGATGGTTGACTACGGACAGTTTAAAGGACGGACGATCCTGGACCTCACAACGGGAGCCCTGACCCTCACTCATCTCACAGAGGCTGACAGTGGGGAGTATGCTGGTGAGCTGCAGATCAAGGGAGAGCTGGTGTACTATCGTCAGACGGTGAAAGTGTTTGGTGAGTTTGCTTCTACTGAATGGCCCAACTTTTGGAACTTCCACCAGTTTGGGCAGTTTTGTAGCATAGTGGGTAAGGAACTGGGCTTGTAACCGAAAGGTAACAGGTACAATTACTGGGTAGGACACTGCGGATGTACCCTTGAGGAAGGTACTTAACCTGCATTGCTTCAGTATATCTCCAGCTGTATAAATGGATGCAGTGTAAATGCTACGTAAAAGGTGTGTAATTCGCTCTGGATAAGAGCATCTGCTAAATGCCTGTAATGGAATGTAATGCGTACCTATGCTAAACATCTTTAACTGATCTCTTTCCTCTGGTTGTGAACCCAACCCAGTTAAAGCTGCTGTCATCAAGCTCCTGCTGAAAAAGTCTAATGTGGGTTTTCATCACAGAGATCTAGCCATATGCTGTGGGGGAAAAAAAAATATATATATATATATATATATATATATATATATATATATATATATATATATATATATATATATATATATATATATATATATATACACACGTTTGCAGCTGAAATACATTGTAAACCATTTTGTAGGTCACTGAAAATCTGAACCTGACCTGAACTGAGTCACTGAAAATCTGGAATGAAAAGCAGATGCAGTTTGTGAATCTGCTCTGTGTGAGTGACACAGGGTCATCTCACACACCTGCAACCTGCTCTTTGTGAGTCACACAGGTTCATCTCACACACCTGTAACCTGCTCTCTGTGAATCACACAGGTTCATCTCACACACCTGTAACCTGCTCTCTGTGAGTCACACAGGTTCATCTCACACACCTGTAACCTGCTCTGTGTGAGTCACACAGGTTCATCTCACACACCTGCAACCTGCTCTCTGTGAGTCACACAGGTTCATCTCACACACCTGTAACCTGCTCTCTGTGAATCACACAGGTTCATCTCACACACCTGTAACCTGCTCTCTGTGAGTCACACAGGTTCATCTCACACACCTGTAACTTGCTCTCTGTGAGTCACACAGGTTCACCTCACACACCTGTAACCTTCTCTGTGAGAGTGACACAGGGTCATCTCACACACCTGTAACCTGTTTAACAAGTTGGTCTATCCCAGATAAACAGCACACCTGCATGGGAGGTGTGTGCATGTGTGGTAGGGGAAGTTGGGCTGTGTTGAGGGCAGTTCAAATTAGAGCATTTAAATCCACCAATAAAGAATTTGATCCACGTTTAAATTTACACCATGTTCATTTGTAGCTATACCATGAACCTAAATAAACAAGCTGAAAAAAACACTTTTACAATATATACCATATAAACCAAAATATGGTTTTCAAATCATATTCAATATTTTACTGAATAAAGAAAGGTATATAGATGAATGGCAGAATGCAAAGAAATAAACTTTAGCATTTATGAACAATAGGCTGGTATTAACCGGCACGCTGAAACGGCAGACCGGAACATGTGCGTATTCTGACAAACAATAACTTATTCATTCATTCAATATCACAGCGAATAAACAACCAAATGCTAAAAAAAGGTGAATATTCAACAATTTAATTCAAGCTGTGTATACAGTATGTTTAACAGTGATATAAATGCTCAGTCATTTACAAATCAAAGAATCAGTCAACACGCAATAGTAGGCTAAATGAAATGGCCGTATCAGATTTACAACTTAAAACAATCAAATACGTTCTAACAGAGTGATGGCAAACCAACCTATCTACACAAAATGACAAGCTATGAAATACACATGTGCAAGAACTAAGTCTTGACAGATGCACTTATAAATTCTGACGCGTTGATATAAATAAATTAAATGCCGAAAAATAAATTAAACGTTACCAGCCTGAACACAAAAGTAGCGAATTTCGTTAATAACATAAAATGCATTTATCAATAACCGCAGCGGTAAATAACAAAAAGTATCCGCTTCGAGAAACAAGATAACTCGTACTTACCTTTAAAGACGCGATGCAAACAAACAGGAGCAAGTATGTAATAACCCATTCTTACACAATGACCAAAAGAAGTTCCATTTTAAATTGTTACGCCTGGGCCACACCGCTTACCTCACGTGTGCGTGACGGCTACCTCACTGAACTGCTGCGGGTCGCACGCATGTGCGTGTCCACATCGCCAGCGTTGCTGCTGTGGCGCTGCTACTGCCAGCCCTATCTTTCTACATTGAGTTTGCCTTTGATAATGGCCATCAATAATAGAATGTTTGATTTCAGTTCATTATAAATTTAATTTATATTTAGTTTAGACAGAAAAAGGTTGAGAAGCCTGTGCTCAATTGTAAAAATAATAATAATAATAATAATAAAAATAAATAAAAAATATACAGCAATCCCTCTTCACATTTTTTTCAAGTCTGTGACATATTCAGATATAACCTAGACATTGAAACTATAGTGAAAGGTGTCAGTTATGTAATGTTGCTGGTATGATGTCAATATGACTATCAACAGGTCTTTTCACTGTCTATTTTAGCTGAGAACCGCGCGCCTCACACGTGAGTGAGGCGACGGAGTGTAGCACAGTGGGTAAGGAACTGGGCTTGTAACCGAAAGGTCGCAGGTTCGATTCCTGGGTAGGACACTGCCGTTGTACCCTTGAGCAAGGTACTTAACCGAAATTGCTTCAGTATATATCCAGCTGTATAAATGGATACAATGTAAAAATGCTGTGTAAAAGTTGTGTAAGTCGCTCTGGATAAGAGCATCTGCTAAATGCCTGTAATGTAATGTAATGTAATGAAAAATAGGCTCCACGCCGAAACTCTAGATGACGCGCCGCAGCAGCGAGGCTCGAGCCACACCTCAGACGCGCGTCTCACGCAGGCTGTGCGGGCTGCTCTAACCTGTTAAAATGGGCGCCGAAATGAAAAGCAAGAGGTTCTGCGACCGTCAGGCACACGCGAGGGAAGCGGTGTGGACCAGGCCTCACACATGCGCATGTAATATGCCACCTTGGCTTCAAAGTTTGGTGCGATCCCAGAGGTACAATGACGGTGAATTTGCATGTTTTAAGTACTTTCTCACAATCTGTAACCACAAGGATATGGGAGTGAATAGCATGTGAGACCCTACAGTCATACCCTAGTGATTCAGTAAAAAAAGCGCTTTATATCACTCCATCATGTGGGTCAGGTGTGTTAATCCATGAAAGACAATGCTGAAGTTAGCTGTGAGGTCACAAGCCTTTGTTCTCCATGTGGATGGTGTAGGTAAACCAGCAGTCACCTGCCAAGTGAACGGCCCCTAACCCAGTAACCCTGCTGTGCTCTGGGGGCGACAGACCAAGCACTCAGTACAGGTGGGAGGGGCCTGCCATAGAGCCCCAGCCAGGGTCCCAGCTGAAGATAGAGGCAGCAGAGAGCTCTGATGTAATCTACACCTGTGTGCTGCACAACCCTGTGGGTGAGAGCAGAACTGACTTTCCTGTAAAGAGCTGCTTCCCTGCTCCAGGTAAGGCCCACTCAGCTGATGTAGGGACTGAGCACAGGCCTGCTATCCTGGCTGCCACAGTCCACCCCTAATGCTCATTTCACAGGTTTGGGTAGCTGTTCCAGTTGTTATGTAGTCCACCCCTAATCCTGATTTCACAGGTTTGGGTAGCTGTTCAGGCTGCTATGCAGGTCTGTAGTCTAAGGGTTTTAACCAGAGTTTTTAACTTGAGTTAAGCACACTTCAATTTTTTTCCCACTTGCTTAATTTACAATTTGTTCATGTTCTGCTGTTCTCCTGGGGTTACCAGCCTCTGTTGAATTTTCTGTGCTATCCTGTGAATTCCATGGGACTTCAACCCAAATTTCACCCTCTGGTCTGCATCATAGAGTACTGGGTAAAGGTCCTGTTTACGGTACTGTCGGGGTCCTACTAGGGGTAAAATGCTCAGTTGCCCCATCTACCCCACAGTCTCTGAAACATGACTGGGGCACATTGATTACTACTGACCCCAATCATCCCCAGCACTGTCAGCTGAGACAGCTGTTGCTGAGCAACCAGTCAACTTCAAATTAACTGCCATTTCATTAACACAGGGAACTAAATAAATGATCTTCTAAAGTCAGAAATATATACACACATAAATATATTTATATACATCTTTCAATAGTCAGATCAAAATGGTTGAGCTTTGTCTTTTATATTTTTCTAACATGCTCTGTTTTTCTTTGTTTTTAGGAAGCGCCTCTGTCCTGATTTCTGTAGTCCTTGTCCTTGTTCTGCAGTCCCTTTGTCCTGATTGAGCAGCACAAAGGGACTGATGGGAGTGCTGGAATTTCACAGGAGGAGAGTCAGACAGGTAAGTACAGAGAAGCAGCAGGTGACCTGCCAGTCAGTCACCTGCTTTACATCAAATTTAATATTTTATTTCATTTTTCCACAGAATCACTAAATTAGGGTGAAGATTCTGAAGAGAGAGGAGTGGAGACTGAGGGGGGGGGGAACTCTAAACACCCTTCCTCTGGCACTGTCCCGTTCAGCACTCCTGTGTCTCCACCTGCTGCTCCACCCACAAACAGAAATTGAAGAGGAGACCTTCCACAGTCCCCCGCCCAGCCCCTCTCCTCTCCACCCCCTGAAATCCCCCCCCCCTCCCCATCTAGCACCAGCTCCAGTACAGAGTCACAACTGCAGACACAGCAATAGAAGCTCCTAAGACCAAGAAAATAGGAAATCATTTAAAGAACTGAAACTTTATTGTGCTGTGTGTGTACGTGTGTGTACGTGTCTGTGTGAACTTGTCTTGGCTAGTAGCAGCTATATTTTCAGTATTTTTACTTTTCTGATTCCCCCATGGACTCCCCCACACACGAACCCGTCAGTACTTCATGGTGTAGACACACGGTCCCAGAGCGGGGTCCACCAGCACAGCTGTTCAGGCTTATTCAGCAGAGACACCGCAGCTACCGTAGCATTCCAAAAAATCTCTGTACACCAAGGCTCAGGTACGAAGGGGAAAAATAGAAAAAAGAAAAAGAAGACGCCCCAGCCCCTGGTGTGGTCTAGCTAAACTCCGTGGCCAGGTGTTTCGGAGGTCTGCGCTGCCATTGGCTGTTTGGAGGACACACCTTCATATCACTACCGCCCTTCCCGTTGGGGGTGGATTTCGATTGGTTCAGTAAAATATTCGCCAAATTAGATCAGGTTGGATAATCATATAGCTGTACAAGATAATCAGATATACTTTATTCCATGATCTTCATCATGAATTTTAGAAGATAACCATACCAAACATGACTGCCTTAAATACAGGTTGAGGGGATTACTTGCTAGTAGTATGCTGTGATGACTTGCAGTTGACTTTGAGTTAAAAAAAAAAAAAAAAAAATTTTTAGACCAGTTGGGTAGCAGAACAGTATTTATTTATTAATTATGACTAATATGATTGTAATATTCCACACATTCATTCCACACACTCCTTTCACCCCCTCACACTCCCCAAAACGTCCTTAAATTAAAGCACTTTATAATGTACTATATATAAATGCTTAACTCACATCCTCATGAGCACTCATGTAACTCCTCCATCCTATTCATGCCCCTAAAATCATACTGTAATATGTTACCACAATGCTTTCTTTAATTCAGTTTTTTTTAATGTACCTTCTGTCGTTGCTTCTCAGTTAATGTCTAAGTCCAAATGTTATTATGTGTTGCTTTTTGTAATCCCAAATTGTTCAGTGCCTGTTTGTTTTTGTTTCCTCCTTGTAAGAGCGTGTGTGTACATGGCCGTATGTTTCTCGCCATACCTATTTGTCAAGAAATACAAAACTGCATGATCGCCCCCATCCCGGATAGCATGCTAGTAGTAAATAACCGTTGGGGAAAACCCGCAAGTAAGCTTTCACTTTCACATCAGGCCCTACACCGGAGATGCGCCTGTATGAAGGCGAGCAATGGCAGACACACGCTACAGAATCACTAAGCCGTTGTTTTTTATCCTCGCGAACTTCGCATTCGGTAAGAACTGTAACTCGCTTCTGTTAGTTATTCATAGTATGGTTTCCAAGTGATAACCTTTTTTCACAGGTTACACGTTTAACTATCTTGCTAATATGCTAAATTAATATGCAGTAGGCTCAACTTAAATGGCTACGAAAGAAATACGTTTAACTCCGCTGTTCAACCGCGCTGCGCCTGGAGCGGTTGATAGAATCCTGTGTGATTTCTGCCTGAGGAAGAGCCCGTGACCGCGGTCGCAGCGGGCAGTGCTGAGCGATCCTACGTGTTTTGCATTTTATTGTTTCACTGAATTTCTGACATTACTGTGGGACTTTCTACCCGTGAATTACATTCTAGTGTACTCTACGAGTGGGCACATTTTAGAGACATTTAGACCATGTAGACGCCATACTAAATATAGCCTACATTTTGTCCAAATTTAAATATGGGATACTATGATATCAGGTATCAGAATCTGCAGCGCGAGTCAATGATTTATCAGGACAAAGACAATACACATAAGCGGCTTGAGACAGTTGTAAAAGTGAAAGTGAAAGACTTTAATGAGACTTTATATTTCAGCTACCGTAATATTTTACGTTTAGAATGTTAAATGTTGACAGAAGGGAAGTATTGAGATACTGTCTGTGTCTGTAGGTTTATCAGATTCCGTTCACGTAGGCTTGTAAAATTATTTGCATCTTAATTGAGTTTGTACTGTCATATTCTCGGTCAGTTATTGTAGTAAACGGGAACAGACCGATATCAGTGTGCCCCAACCGCCTACATTAACCTAAATAATTTGTCTTGGAGACTGAATTAATAGTCTACTGTCCGGTAATTAGAATATTATTATAACTACTAAGAGTAAAAACCTGGAACACAGCTGCTATACACAGGCTCGTCATCCATCAAGAGTTCGTCGACAACAAATGCAAACTTCAGAGGCAACTTTTTCAAAAAGGTTTAAACTGGCCCACATGAATAATCGCGCTTCAAAAACGAAAGTGAACATAAAAGGAACGCCCTCAGAAGTAAGAGGCGATGCGAAGAGAAGGCAGGGGACCAGAGATTGTCATTCTCCGTTTATAAACTCCAGTGGTTACTCGGGGTATTGCAGTTTAGTAAGTCTGGTGCCGAAAAGCAGGTTTCCCCTTTGAAGTCCATTCAAAACTAATACTGTTAAGCTCCAAAATTTCTTCACACGGAACTAATTACTCTCCAGGAAACGAGTTCTTTTTGTAAGCCAAGGAGAAGATATGTGTCTCAACTCAATTAAACACCAATGGGAGATTTTGGACCAACGTGTTAGATGTTGCTCTCGCCAACCATCACCAAAACACCAATTGAGGGCATATCTTTTGGAACAATAGTGTTCTATCCCTCCAGTAAAGTTCCAGAGATGTGTAGAATCTATGCCAAGGCACACTGAAGCTGTCCTGATGGCTTCTGTTGGCCCAGCACCTTACTAAGACACTTTATGTTAACATTTTCTTTAGAAAAATGTATCCAGGCTATGGTTTTTATATTTTTAAAAAATAGGTGAAAAATTCATTCATTCTAAAAGACTTACTGTGCTTCACATCATGCACTCAGTAAATCCAGTTAATCATCCACATCAATGCCTCTGGCTTTCTTGCAGGTGATGTCACATCTGACATCATTGTCCAGTCTAATGCGAACTTCACACTGCAGCCAAATGTTCAGAGTCCCCCAGAGGACATTTTGTGGAGGTGGAATGAAAACAAGGTGGTTGAATTTTACCAGACAGAAGTTGTTGACTATGGGAAGTTTAAAGGACGGACGATCCTGAACCTCACAACGGGAGCCCTGACCCTCACACATCTCACAGAGGCTGACAGTGGGGAGTATGTTGGTGAGCTGCAGATCAAAGGAGATCTGGTGTACCATCGTCAGATGGTGAAAGTGTTTGGTGAGTTTGCTTTTACTGAATGACCAAATCCAAGTTAATTGTGGGCTTTCATCAAAAAAAATTAGCTGTATGTTATAAACAATGTATACATTGTCTACTGAAATACACTTTCAACCATTTTGTGGGGCAATAAAAAATGTTTTTGTCTGTCCAAGCAGGTAGAAGCATGGCATTTTACATTATTTCAAAGTGCTTCACAAGTCGGTCTGTAACCACACGTTTATGAGTGTGTGAATATCGCTAAATGGCACAAAAGTTATACCTGTAGTTTCACAGAGTTCTCAACCATAAGTGTTTCAGTAAAAAAGCATTTTATATTACTCGATCATGTGGGTCAGGTGTGCTAATCCATGAAAGACAATGCTAAAGTTAGCTGTGAGGTCACAAGCCTTTGTTCTCCATGTAGATGCTGTAGGTAAACCAGCAGTCACCTGCCAAGTGAACGGCCCCTCAGTAACCCTGCTGTGCTCTGGGGGCGACAGACCAAGCACTCAGTACAGGTGGGAGGGGCCTGCCATAGAGCCCCAGCCAGGGTCCCAGCTGAAGATAGAGGCAGCAGAGAGCTCTGATGCAATCTACACCTGTGTGCTGCACAACCCTGTGGGTGAGAGCAGAACAGACTTTCCTGTAAAGAGTTGCTTCACCGCTCCAGGTAAGGCCCACTCAGCTGATGTAGGGACTGAGCACAGGCCTGCCATCCTGGCTGCCACAGTCTGCTTTTTACTACTACTACACGCTCTGGCCAACACACAGACACACACACACATGCATACACACACACACGCACACACACACACACTCGCAGAGACATAACAGGCATTACCATTGGAAAACTTTTTTCTGACTTCACAGTCCAGAGAGAGACTTTCTTCAATTTAGATCACTCACTACTACAACAAACACATATACCACATATTCTAGCACATACAACTGATTTTTTGTTGTAACAGATGTGTAGCACTTAACTTTGATATTGACTTCTGATGTAAAAACTGCTGTGTTGGCAAAGTGAGGATTAAGTGAAATATGTTTCATTTTCTGAATCCAGCAGTTTTAACAGTTAAAACCCTCGATTGACATCCGGCACTCTGAATACCGAACACAAGTGCATCAACAGTTTAAAACCCCTCACTTATCCTACATATAAAATACATTTGGTTAATTTAATTTCATCTTATTATCAAAGATGGGGCGGTACGGTGGTGCAGTGGGTAGCACTGTCGCCTCACAGCAAGAAGGTTTTGGGTTCGAATCTTGGCTTGGGGCTTTTCTGTGTGAAGTTTGCATGTTCTCCCCATGTCCATGTGGATTTCCTCCCACAGTCCAAAGACATGCAGGTAGGCTAATTGGAGACTCTAAATTGGCCATAGAAATGGGTGTGTGAGCGAATGGTGTGTGTCCAGGGTGTATTCCTGCCTCTCGCCCAATGCATGCTGGGATAGGCTCCAGCACCCCCCGCAACCCAGCTCAGGATTAGCGGGTATAGATAATGGATCGATGGATTATCAAAGTATTGATAATTAATTAAATTGCTGAATTCATTTATCAAATGGACAACTCAGAACCAGATTAAAATTAAGAAATTCATTAAGTTACAACAAAGATTCACATATGATAAAGATGAGGTTCTGCTACCTTAAAGAAAAGAAAACACAATGTTACTGACATGGACAAGTTACAGTCACAAAGGAAATGAATGTAAAAACCCAAACCACGGCCGGTTCTCCCAAACATGCCCCAGGAAACCAAGATCACAGTCCAAAAACCGAAAGGCAGCCAAATATTCCAAAAGCCAGAGATTTAAATGTAAGGATGCCAGGTGAGCTGTAAGACAGAAACGTCAGATCCTGTGCACACCAAACTCCACACAACACCAGCCCTCAGTGCAAAGCTCAGATTCCTTGGATGGCAACCACAGATCTCAACCCCAGAATGTCCACTGCAAAAGATGTTACTGGCTGATGTTAAGCACCCCAGAACCACTTTCTCCCTCCTAACTCTACAGTAGCTACAGAAAAATACACATTTTTATGTTGTCCCACGAGGGAGGGGGAACAGTTGAGGGAAAGGGGGTGCACATGGCTGCACTAATTGGGTGAGGTGTGAAGTGTGGGGGTGTGGGAGCAAGGACTGTCTTATCAGAAAACTAGGCATTAAACAATGTATTAACATGGTCTTATGTTTAGGACGATGGGCTAAAGCACGGTGATATTATGATCAGAAGATTCCTTATTTTACAATCTTTATAAAGAGACCAAACATGAATATCTTAGGAGGTAATCCAGCTCAGCTATCAAGGAAGGAAACATGGAATTTTACCTCTGCCTCCAACAACAGAATAAAGATAAAGGATTCTTTAATCTTATCAGTTGCAATCTCCACCTTCAGGCAAAATAATTTCCATGTAACTAGACCAAATCATACCACATTGGTTTCTGCTTGAAACTGGAATTGGTTCTAAAAATGGAGATTTCAACTATCAGGCTAAATTACCATGACAAAGTATGTGTGTGTGTGTATATATATATATATATATATATATATATATATATATATATAAAATAAAAAATAAAAAAACAAAAAAAGAAATTACATTCCCCAGTTCCTTCCTATCCCCGCTCTCCCCTCCACCCACCCCACCCACCCCACCCACCCCTACATAGTGTTAGTCAGGATAAGATGACAGAGACAGACAGACAGGCAGACAGACTCCATAGGTTTATAATTAATCTAAACAGGTACTGATGTACAACATAAATATGCAAATTAATAATACTAATAATAACAATAATAATAATCATAATAAAATATAAAAATAAAATAATAAAAATAAAATAATAAAAATTTTAAAAAGAAAGAAAATTGAGGTCTTAGTTCACTGGCAGATTCAGAGTTTTCAGGAAGGGGGCCCAGATGTCATGAAATTTCAGTGTTTGATTTTTGTTAGATACAGTGATTTGTTCCATTAAGAGATGTTCTGTTAACAAATTGAGCCATTGTGATGTTGGTATTTTGTGTCTGTTTTTCCAGTTGAGTAATATTGTCGTTTTTGCAATAGTCAAGGTGATAAGTATGGCATTGTGGTATTTGTGTAGGTGATTGATTGGTGTGAGGTCTCCTAAGAGGCAGAGGGAAGGGGAAAGTGGAATGCTGTGACCCAAGACTTGGGATACGGTAGTTATTATGTTATTCCAGGAATTTTGGTTTTGTGTGCAAAGCCATACTGAATGAAAGTAGTTGTCTGTGGTGTTGAGAGTGCACTGGGGACATATGTTGGTGTCTGTGAAGCCCATTAAGTGCATCTTGTGCTGAGTTATGTGTGTTCTGTGTTTGGTCTTATATTGAATGAGCTGTAATCTGGGGTTGCTGGTCATCGAGAAGATGTTATTGCAAATTTGTTTCCAGAGGGTTGCATCAATATTAATCAATAGATCTTTTTCCCAGTCTGTGGTGGGGATGGATGTGGTGGAGTCTTTGGATGATGAGATAAGTCTGTATAATTTTGACAGTGGTTTCTTGGCTGTTGATATTGTAAATAGCTCTGTTACTAATGGTGGTGGTTGCAAGTTATTATGTGTGATGTCAATTTTTTTCCTGAGTGCGTTCTTGAGTTGTGGATATTGTAAAAAGCATTCTTGAGTGAAGTCAAACTTCTGGATTAATTCATGGAGCGTTAATAAGGTGTTGTTTTCAAACAGGTGTTCTAAGTGAGTGATTCCTTTGATTTTCCATGAATTAAAAAAGATGGTGCGCTTGTTGATTACAAAGTCTGGGTTGTTCCAAATTGGGGTGAATTTACATGGTAAGGGTGTGTGATTGGTGATCTTATTGATTTTCCACCATGCTTCCATAGTTGTGGCAATGACTGTGTTCTTGTAGCAGTTATGTATTTTTATTGTTGTAGAGAGAAATGGTAGATCTTTGATGGACAATTTGTTGCATTCTGATTGTTCAATTTCTAACCATGGGTCTTAGTGAACATTTGAATGGATTAATTTCATGATGTATTGTAATTGATTGGCTAGGTATTAGTGAAGAAAATTTGGGGTGCATTTAAACCTCCAAGCTGCTTGCTTTTCTGTAGTGTCGTGAGTTTGATTCTAGGTTGTTTGTTTTACCAGTAGAATTTTGTGATTAGTGAGTCAAGTGTATTGAACTAATTGGGTGTTGGTTGGACAGGGGTCATTGAGAAGAGGTATTTGATTCTGGGTAAAATGGACATTTTGATTGTTGCAACGCGGCCTGCAAGGGAGAGTGGTAAATTATTCCAGTGGTTTAACTGATCTTCGGTGGATTTAAGGATGGGGGTAAAGTTGAGGTGGAACAACTCTTTAAGATTGGAGGAAATATCGATGCCCAATGTTCTAATGCATCTAATGATATGATGGATGTGTTAGTATTTTGATTTTTGGATATATTTATTAGGTTGAATAGGCGGCGCATATTATTTGAAGAGTAGACACCTTTGATGAAACCTGTTTGGTCCGGGTGAATTAAAATATGAATGACTTTTTCCAATCTCATAGATAGTGCTTTACTAATAATTTTGATGTCCGTGTTGATGAGTGATAAGGGGCGATAGCTTGAGCAGAGAGTAGGATCCTTGTCAGGTTTGAGGAGAACTGATATGAGTGCCGAATTCATATGTGGTGGGATGTTGGAGGATTTGTAAATTTCTGTTGTCATCTTAATGAATAGTGGGGATATTGTGGTCCAAAAGTGCTTGTAAAATTCAGTGGGGAAACCATCTGTTCCAGGTGCTTTATTATTTGACATGGCTTGAAGTGCTTTCTCAGAGTCATCTAGTGTAATGAGTCTGTCTAAAATATTTGCACGAAGTTCTGGTAGCTTGGGAAGATCTATGTTGTCAAGGAATTTGTTTATTGTAGATAGGTTAGGTGTGCAGTCCGGTTTATAAAGGTTGCTATAGAAAGTTTGAAATGTTGCGGATATATCATTTGGAGTGTACATGGTATTCCCCTCTGAGTTTTTAATAGTTTGTATAATAGTTTTTTCTTGTTGTCGCTTGAGTTGATTTGCCAGATATTTTCCTGATTGGTCGCTGTATTCAAAGTAGTTATGTTTTAGCCTCTGTATGAGAAATTAGGTCTTCTTGTTTACGATGTTATTAAGTTTGTAATTTGTTTCAGTTAGTTATTTTTTTATTTCATCAGATTGATTTGTAGCCAGTATACTATTCAGGTCTCCTACTCTCTGCTCAAGTCCTCTTTCCAGTTTTTGCTCTTTCCTTTTTTTATTGGTAGAATATGAGATTATTTTTCCCCTTATCACTGCCTTGGCTGTTTCCCAGAGTAGTATAGGTGAGGTTGTTGGAGAGTCATATAGTTCAATGAAAGATGCCCTCTCTCTATTCGGGTAAGTGTTGAAGTCAGAATCTGCAAGCAATGATGTGTTAAAACGCCATCTTGTGCATGGTTGGTTTCATTAATAAAGGTGAAGCTCACTGGAGCGTGGTCGGAAATAATTATGGGGTGGATTTTTACTTCTTGTGTCTTTGATATGATAGAGTTGCTAGTGATGAAGTAATCAATTCGGGAGAAAGAGTTGTGATGGGGTGAGTAATATGTATATTCTTGTTTGGTAGGGTTTTTTAGATGCCAATTATCACCAAGACCAAAGTCAGCCATATATTGTTTAACTGTTTCTGATGATTGCCACGGTCTGGAGGATTTAGTAATGTTTGATCGGTCAAGTTTTGGATAAATAGTTGTATTGAAGTCGCCTCCAATAATAATGGTTGTATCAGAGAAGTTCATTAATTCTGAAAAGAATTCATGAAAAAATGCTGGGTTGTCCTCATTTGGGCTGTATAGATTAGCTATTGTTAACTTAACCTCCCAAATGGAACCATTCATTATTATATATCGTCCTTCAGGATCTGCTGTGATTGAGTTAGTACAATATGGTATTTTTTTGTTAATCAACACTGCAACACCTCTTTTCTTTGAATTATAAGAAGCAGCAAATATCTGGTTGACCCAATTTGATTTTAATTGGTCAAGATTTGAATTGATAAGATGTGTTTCTTGCAACAGACAGAAGTCTCCTTTAAGTTTTGAAAAGTGGGACATTATTTTAAGTCTTTTTGCTAGTGAATTAAGACCCCTGACGTTCCAGGTTATAAACTTAATTGGTGCCATTGATAGGTATAAGGGAGGTTATCATTGATAAGCCTTGTTAAATAAATAACAGTAGTAATAATAATAATAATGACAATAATAATAACAATACCAATAACAATATCACTACTAATAATAGTAACAGCAATAATACCCATCATCATCATCATCATCATCGTAACCATAATCACAGTAATCATTAACCTTATTATTCTTATTATGGGGTTTGAATAGTGATTAACAATATTGTTCTCATAATAATCAATATACGTTACAACAATCATATTATTTTTGGTGCTGTTATACATAAACATGACATAAAACATAACATTCATAGACAAACATAGAGACAGCCATACACACAGACCCCCCCCCCCCCCCCCCCCCCCCCCCCCCCCGCCCCCACAGCAGCTCAGGAAATGGCATAGAGAGAGAGGTTGAGACTGAGTAAGAGAGAGAGAGAGCGAAAATGGGTGAGAGTACTTTCCCAGTGCGCGTGATCTTTTAAGTTTCATTAAGCATCAATCCATAAAGTCAATGGAACGTGGGTCGTGAGAAGGTTGTGCCTACACAATGTAAGCCTAGATCATCCAGTTTCAAAAAAGCCGGGGTGTAACTTTACTGTCACGGAACAGTTGGCCCTCAATGTACAGTTTATGGATGACCAATGCAACTCGTCGCCCACTATTCCGGTGTTCTTTGAAGAGCGGGTACAGTTTTTTACGCCTTTCGGAAATTTCTTTGGGGAATTGGCCGTTCATGCCGAACTTCGTACCCTTCAGCTCCCTGCCTTTGCTTTTGACCAGTTCTTTCTGCTGGTAGTGTTCGAATTTAGCAATTAATGGCCTCGGACCCTTATTGCTTTTACTGCCCAGGCAATGCATGCGGTGGAACGTGATGTTGTTAACCAACTCAGATGGAAGTTTTAAGGAGTTCAAAAAGAATTCCTTCAAAGTTTAAATTATCATTATCTATATCGGCATCAAGATTTTCAGTCAGTGATTTCAGTTAAATCTTAAATATTGCATTCAAACTTAAAAGGAAAACGGATCTTTGTGCGGCTTATGGCCACGTTTGGTCTCTGACCCCCAATATAGAGTGCTGTGTCTCTTCTGGGAGGTGATAAATCTGTAAAACATTTGAAGGAGAGACAGCTCTCCAGGACACCCCAGACTTGTTTAGAGATAAGACCTGTAACACGGCTTCATTGCCCCATGGATGTTCCCATGTTAGTGGAGTGGAGAGCAGGGAGAGAAAACGGATACAATCCCATGGTCATATAAATGATAATGTCTGTATCTCAAAGATCAGAATCTAAAGACTAGATGATCCAACAACAGGGTTAAAAAAGACATTTGATCAACAGCTCAGCTGAACTGAGTCACTAAAAATCTGTGCATCTGCTCTCTGTGAGTCACACAGGTTCATCTCACACACCTGTAACCTGTATAACAGGTTGGTCTATCCCAGAAAAATAGCACACCTGTATGGGATGTGTGTGCAGGTGTGGGAGGGGAAGTTGGTCTGTAACCACAAGGATATGGGAGTGAATAGCACATGAGACCCTACAGTCATACCCTAAGGTTTCAGTAAAAAAGAACTTTTATTACTCAATCATGTGGGTCAGGTGTGTTAATCCATGAAAGACAATGCTAAAGTTAGCTGTGAGGTCACAAGCCTTTGTTCTCCATGTAGATGCTGTAGGTAAACCAGCAGTCACCTGCCAAGTGAACGGCCCCTCAGTAACCCTGCTGTGCTCTGGGGGCGACAGACCAAGCACTCAGTACAGGTGGGAGGGGCCTGCCATAGAGCCCCAGCCAGGGTCCCAGCTGAAGATAGAGGCAGCAGAGAGCTCTGATGCAATCTACACCTGTGTGCTGCACAACCCTGTGGGTGAGAGCAGAACAGACTTTCCTGTAAAGAGCTGCTTCCCTGCTCCAGGTAAGGCCCACTCAGCTGATGTAGGGACTGAGCACAGGCCTGCCATCCTGGCTGCCACAGTCCACCCCTAATGCTCATTTCACAGGTTTGGGTAGCTGTTCCAGTTGTTATGTAGTCCACCCCTAATCCTCAGTTCACAGGTTTGGGTAGCTGTTCCAGCTGCTATGCAGGTCTGTGGTTTAAGGGTTTTAACTTAAGTTAAGCATACTGCAATTTTTTTTCCCACTTGCTCAATTTACAATTTGTTCATGTATTGCTGTTCTCCTGGGGTTACAAGCCTCTGTTGAATTTTCTGTGCTATCCTGTGAATTCCATGGGACTTCAACCCAAATTTCACCCTCTGGTCTACATCATAGAGTACTGGGTAAAGGCCCTGTTTACGTTACTGTCGGGGTTCTACTAGGGGTTAAATGCTCAGTTGCCCCATCTACCCCACAGTCTCTGAAACATGACTGGGGCACATTGATTACTACTGACCCCAATCATCCCCAGCACTGTCAGCTCAGACAGCTGTTGCTGAGCAACCTGTCAACATTAAATTAACTGCCATTTCATTAACACAGGGAGTTAAATTAATCATCTTCTAAAGTCAGAAAAATATACACACAGAAATATATTTATATACATCTTTCAATAGTCAGATAAAAATGGTTGAGCTTTGTCTTTTATATTTTTCTAACATGTTCTGTTTTTCTTTATGTTTTTAGGAAGCGCCTCTGTCATTATTTCTGTAGTCATTGTCCTCCTCCTCTTCATCATTGTGGGATTGCTTTTATTTTACTGCAAGAAATTCTACAAAAGTAAGTCTTTTCAAATAACACCTGAAATGATATTAATAAATGCATCCATATGCAGATCCTGCTGTTTCTGGAGCAGTTACTTAGGACTGGATTCAGTATGGCTGCACTTTTGTTGTCTCCATAAAATGAGCACAAGCTCTCCAATACTGTGGGACTGAAAGCTCATACATTAGCGCTACTACACCCAGGACTAATAATAAAAATCATATTTTACATTGTAGAAAGACAAAATGAAGAGGACATGGAAGCTCAATCTGGGGGTAAGCTGTAGAAATGATGGTGGTGATGATGATGCTACTGTGAAGCATGATGAGTATTGAATAATATTTCATATCTTATATTGTAGAAAAGACAAGACTGACAGAGAGAGACTCTGAAGCTGCAGTAAATGGTGAGCTGCAGAACAGTGTTATTCACTCTGGCCATAGAGCTGCAGGTGATGACATCACTCCCTCTGGTACTTTATCTCCGAACTTAAAACACTGCAGCTGCAGGTTTCCTCCAAAAAATTAACATCTATACAATGTATGCCTATACAGTACTCAATGACAAATGTATTCAAATCAGATGTATTCCTATTCATACACTTCAGAAGTAGGCGTGATGCTGGTAAAACTAGATAATAAACAAAATGTGTGAAACATTTCTTTTGAAACAGAAAGACAACAGCTATTACCAGCAGACACTGAAAACATTGAGGAAACTCCAGGTAAGGCAGAATTAACTCTGCGCTGAACAGAAACGTGTCTCATAATGAAACAGCAGTACTGAAATGCCTCTGTTTCAGGGTTGGGATCAATTACCCTGCAGTTCAGCCAGTTCAGGAAAGGAAATAAATTGTGAAATACCCATAAAACATTGTGGACATTTTTCAAGCCATGAATTAAATTTGAAATTTCATGAGTCGGCTTGACCCTTAACTGTTGACCATTAAGTATTTTAGATGATTAACCAGATAATTTATCATATAAGCCTTTTGTAAATGTCCAACAAGTGACTAACTATACGTTTTCTATCCCCATTCACAAAAGTCAACACTTGTCCTTCACTTTGGGTCAGAATTTAAGTATAAAGTGCTATACTTTTAATTTGAATTTGTGAAGGTGAAGACCAAATATAACTGCATTACATGCATTATTGTGTGTGAACAGTAAGAACAAATGGGGATTGAATCCTGGCCTTGATGTAAAGCTGGATCAGATATTCACCTGTGAGCCTCCTGGAATTTGTACTGTATTCAGCACACACAGCGATATTTCCTCTGTTTCTACAGTACAAGTTTGGGAAATAGTAAAGCAGTATGAAAACATGACGAGCCCAGTTAAGACCCATGATGAGCATCAGAAGACAGCATTGACTGAGCAGCACAAAGGGACTGATGGGAGTGCTGGAATTTCACAGGAGGAGAGTCAGACAAGTAAGTACAGAGAAGCAGCAGGTAACCTGCAAATCAGTCACCTGCTTTACATCAGGTTTAATATTTCACTTCATTTCTCCACAGAATCACTAAGTCAGGGTGAAGATTCTGAAGAGAGAGGAGTGGAGACTGAGGGGGGGAACTCTAAACACCCCTCCTCTGGCACTGTCCCGTCCAGCGCTCCTGAGTCTCCACCTGCTGCTCCACCCAAAACAGAAAATGAAGAGACAATCCACCCTCTCGAATCCAGCCCCTCTCCTCCCCACCCCCCTAATTCTGCCCCCCATCCAGGAGCAGCTCCAGTACAGAGTCAGGACCAGGAAGCGGAAACAGAAACAGCAGCAGCAGCAGCAGCAGAATCTACTGATGAGACTGCAGCCAATCAGACAGCAGGAGCCCAGAGGCAGAGAGAGAAGAGGGGGGCGCAGGATGGAGGTAGTGATGGGGGCAGTGCTCAGCCCAGTGGGGCAGGAGGGGGAGGAGCTGAGAACCCAACAGCAGATCCAGCCCAGGAGCTCCCTAGCAGCTCAGAGGAAGAGGAGGATATTCTGGAGAGTCAGACAAGTAAGTACAGAGAAGCAGCAGGTAACATTCTCAGTGAGAGACTCAGGCAGCTGTTCCTGTTCATTCTCTGCTGTTCAAATACCTTGTGTGCGTGCATGTGTGCGTGCGTGCGTGTGTGTGAATGTATCTGGGCAGGGATAGGCTACCAGCAGTAAACTGAAGTGAAACTCAAACTACTTGTATTGCACCTTTCATACAAAAGTGCTTCACTGTGGGAAAAAAACTAAAAACATATGGGAATGATATAAGAATAAGAAGACATACGAAAAGTAGCAATATAGTAAATTGAAATAGAAATGAACTAAATGCAATGATAAACAAATATCCTTATTAAAACTGCCCACTGTATCAGCCTGTCCGTGGGTAATGCATCCTTTCTTTTTCAATTACCGTTCATTCCTGATCGGGATTGTGGGAGCCTATCCCAGCGTGCATTGGGGACCTTCTTGCTGTGAGGCGACAGTGCTGGCCACCCCCCCATCGTGCTGCCCTCTGTTCCATAATTTTGCCCCATAGAAGTAGAAGGCAGCTTGTCCCTTATTTTTATGCTTAACTTTAGGGACATTTAGTAATGTCTGACAGGAGGATCTTAGGGTACTGACTGGGGTTTAAAAAGATGAACAGTCATACATGTATGCAGGTGATAAACCATTTAGAGCTTTGTAGGTCAATAAAAGAACCTTAAAATCAATCCTCGAGGACACAGGGTGCCTAAGTCATGCAGACAGCACAGGAGTTATATCTATATACAGATGTGGCCGAAATTATTGGTACCCTTGCATTTTATTAAAATAATGCACCATTCGCCCCGATCAGTGTTGAAGTTAAAAGATCTTGTATTACCAATGCATGTCTATGTTTGGTTTGCAGTGGAACAAAAGAAAAAAGTTGTGAAAATAAATGAATTCATGCTTATTCTACAAAGACATTCTAAAATAGCTTGGACAAAATTATTGGTACCCTTTAGAAGTTGTAAGAAATATTTGATTTGTAGTGATATTTAAGCAGACTATTGCATTTTAATTAGTATCACAGGTGTTTTCAATCTCATAATCACTCATGCAGCCAGTTTAAAAGGAGAAAATTACTCACTCTGCTGTTTTGTGCCACTGTGTGCATCACATTGAACATGGAAAACAGAAGGAAAAGTAGAGAGAGGACTGAAGAGGTTAGAATAAAGGTAATAGCCAAGCATGGTCAACATAAAGGTTACAAGACCATCTCCAAAGAGCTTGGTGTTCCTGTGACCATTGTTGCCAATATTATTGTTGTAACCAACAAGAGGAAAATTGAACAGAAGGATTGCTTCAATGGTTGAGAAAGAACCAAGGAAAACTTCAATACAGATCCAAGCTGATCTTCAAGTTCAAGCTGCAATAGTTTCAAGTCACACCATCCATCGCTGTCTGAATGAAAATGGGATCCATGGTAGAAGACCCAGGAAGACCCCACTTCTAAGAGAGAGAGACAAAAAAAGCCAGACTGGACTTTGCCAAAATGCATGTTGACAAGCCACAGTCCTTCTGGGAGAATGTGCTTTGAACAGATGAAACAAAATTAGAGCTTTTTGGTAAATCACACCACCCCTATGTTTACAGAAGAAAAAATGATGCCTGCAAAGAAAAGAACACCATGCCTACCGTGAAGCATGGAGGAGGCTCAGTAATGTTTTGGGGTTGCTCTGCTGCCTCAGTCACTGGGTGCCTTGAATCTGTGCAGGGCAATGAAATCAGAAGACTATCATGGAATTTTGGAGCGAAACGTACTGCCCAGTGTCAGAAAGCTGTGTCTCAGTCACAGGTCATGGGTCCTCCAACAGGATAATGATCCCAAACATACATCAAAAAGCACCCAAGAGTGGATCAGAAGAAAACATTTGACTATTCTGAAGTGGCCTGCTATGAGTCCTGATCTGAATCCAACTGAACATCTGTGGAAGGAGCTGAAACTTGCAGTTGGGAGACGGAACCCATCAAACCTGAGAGAACTGGAGCAGTTTGTTCAAGAAGAGAGAGCCAAACTCCCAGTGGAGACGTGTAGAAACCTTATTCAGAGTTACAGAAAGGGCTTGATTGCAGTTATTGCCTCCAAAGGCTGTGCTACAAAATATTAAGTTAAGGGTACCAATATGTTTGGCCATGCCATTTTCATTTGTTTTATTATTTTAAATAATATGTTACGTTGTAAATCAAAAGCAAAGTTTCAGTTATATTCAATGTGAAATAAAGAATGATGGATACCATATACTTCTGTCAGTTTCAACTTAATACAGAGAAAAGTGTTTGAGTGTTTTTTTTTTTAAAGGTGGAAGGGTACCAATATTTTCGGCCATATCTGTATATATACAGAGTGTTACATCTATACATCTTATCTTATCTCATCCTCGTTCTGGTTAAAACTCTGGCTGCTCCGATCTGAATGAGCTGGAAGTTTGTCAACAGATTTTTTTTTTTTTGGAAGGGCAGAATAAAGTGTGTTACAGTAAACCAGGAGATT
Organism: Anguilla japonica; assembly: GCA_025169545.1. Classification (NCBI taxonomy): domain Eukaryota; kingdom Metazoa; phylum Chordata; class Actinopteri; order Anguilliformes; family Anguillidae; genus Anguilla; species Anguilla japonica. Next base: position 3,891,806 of record CM045885.1, read on the forward strand.
AGTTATGAAAGAATGCACATTTTCTGCATCTTGCTGTGTAACAAATGGTCCTTCTTTGGGAATATTTCTGAGCACACTTTTAGAAAAGAAAAGATACAAAAAAGTATCTTGAAAAGGTACAAACGTTTGACACTTTGGTGGTAACATTGTAGGTACATAAAATTTCTCCCTAGTCCTGCAATAAATAATTCATTTGTATTTTTTTTTATTCTTTTGCCTGTAAAAGGTACACTGATGGAACACTGTCGTATTTTCAGGGTACATTTGGGAAATTTGATCCTAAAAGAATAAAAATGTGCCTCCACTGTAAGGTTATTTCTGAGATCACAGGTGAGGTGTAAGGGCAGGATGTGGAGTCTTGTAGGCAGGTGTACACTGGCCATTTACCGCTGACCTACAGTTACCTGTGTGGTGTTTAGTAATCAGCTCATATTAACATGGGAGCTGCTATGACTCTGTGACAGTAACAGTAACAGTGATAGTAATAGTGATAGTAGCAGTAATGGTAGCAGTAATATAGTAGTAGAAATGTCCTGTGTTCATGTTGCTTACAGTGACAACTAGTGTTCAGGGTTGAGCAGTGCATCAATACTGCAATAATTAAGAAAGAAAGAAATTTTGTATGTTTCCCAATTTTATTGCTTCTGTTGTTTGACTTCATTGTATTTTCATGTTTGTATTTCCTTTACCAAATAAACCCAGGCATGTTAAAGGATTATTCACTTCTAGTTCAAATCCAAAATTAATGGGTCACATTTACACTGTGATCTTAGTCAGATTAAAAACAGTTGGCTGCCCCTACCTGCTTTACGAGCTTAAACAGAGCCCCTAAAGCCAGTCATCTGCTTTACATCAAATTTAATATTTTATTTCATTTCTCCACAGAATCACTAAATCAGGATGAAGATTCTGAAGAGAGAGGAGTGGTGACTGTGGAGGGGAACTCTGAACACCCCTCCTCTGGCACTGTCCCGTTCAGCACTCCTGAGTCTCCACCTGCTGCTCCACCCAAAACAGAAAATGAAGAGAAGACCTTCCCCACTCCCCCATCCAGCCCCTCTCCTCCCTGCCCCCCTAATTCTCCTCCCCATCCAGCACCAGCTCCAGTACAGAATCAGGACCAGGAAGAGGAAACAGAAAGTGAAGACGAGACCTACCACAGTCTCCCACCCAGCCCCTCTCTTCCCCGCCACTCTGAATCTGGAGGTAGTGATGGGGGCGGAGCTCAGCCCAGTGGGGCAGGAGGGGGGGGGGAGCTGAGAACACAACAGCAGATCTAGGAGCTCCCCAGCAGGATATTCTGAGACAGGGTACAGACACTGATGGGGGGGGGGGCAGCCCAGTGTAGTGAGGCAGGAGGGGGAGGGGACGAAAGTGTCCCAAAACCAGATTTACATCAGGATATAAACCCCACATCAGCAGAGGAACATCTAAGTGTCCCGCCCACTGAGCCATTAAGCACAGCTGATCCAGCCCAGGGACTCCCAGACACCACGGCCCGTTCCCCCCCTCACACTGGGGCGAGTGAGGAGTCCTGCTGTGCAGAGGAAAGCCCAACATCAGGCCCAAATCTGGAGCCCAACAGCACCTCTGAGGCAGAGGAAGAGAAGAAGAGAGGGAGAGAGGAAAGGAAGGAGTCACAGGATAGAGGGGTGAAGTCCCCCCCAGACAAGCCTCCGAAACCCTACAGCCCCTAAAACACCCTTAAACCCCCTACAGCCCCCAAACCCTTGAGCAGGACTGTCCCAGAGCACACAGGAGGGAGAGACACAGGAGAGCGGGTAATTGTAATTCCTGCAATATTTTGGTGTCTAATTTCCATGTAAATAGTAGATAAGCTCCTGATGAAAGTCTGTTATCTAATCTAGCTAACTCGTGCTATACTTTTTTTTCGGCTAGCAGCGGCAGCTATAATTTTTCACTTTTCTATCAGGGGAGCCAGCTGTATTGCTGCCACACCCTACCACTGTGTTCTGTTCTGTATTTAATTCCTTTTGGCCAGCTACGGAGATGTTTCAGTGCTAATCCTTCTCATTTCTCTTTCATGATCTGTAGATTATAGTGTGTGATGTGCACCAGTGGAGCCCTGTCACTTTTATATACTGAAGCCCACAATTATGAAGAAATGAATCTATGTATTAGCAGAACCAGTTGAGAATAAATCGTTTGTTATTGTGGTATTGTATTTTCTATTAAATTGAGGGCTCTTTTTGAATCATTATGGGTCTTATATCATTGAATAATTTTATTTTTATTCATTCTATAATATTCCATGCCTTGTTTTGTATTGTTATCTATTTGAAATGTATTTTGTTATTCTCATGTACAGTAGGTATACACTGTATGGAGAGTCTATTCCATCTGACCAATAGGGGAGCCAGTTGTTCCACAACCCTAACTGTATTTCATGCCTTTTGACCACATAAAGCTCAAAGACCCTCCACTCTGTCTTGCCATCCTCTGTACATCCCAGCTGCAGAACACAGCGCTGTCTAACTTCAGTAGGCCCTGCACACAGGCCAGATTAGTGCTGTGACGAGCACCTTCACTCATCGATGTTGTCTCCCTGGGGGGATTTCCATCACAGTAACATCTACTCTACGTTACCCAAAGCCGCGTGCTATGCATTTGAACATCCAGTCCTGAAAGGAAGTGTTTTACTGTGCAGGAGTTATTTTGACCATTTTTCCGTTTTATTGTGTAATTTGTGGACGTGGAGCCATCCATCTTGGCTCAGGGTGCTGAGGGAGAGGTGTACTCCTCTGCAGCTTTTGGGAGAGGGAGGTTCTTTAGGGAAGTCTTCCACACTCCTCAGGTGGGCCAGGTGTCTCCAAGGTGTTGTTCCACCCACCCTCAGGTTCCTCCTGTTGCTGCACAGACCCCCTCAGAACGCCAGCGACGTAGATCTCAGTGACCTCATAACCCAGTCGGCCAATCAGATGGCTGAGTCTTTAGCAGCACAGTTGCATAGTGATATGTGCAAACAGCGATAGCGACTCGACTCAACACAGCAGCTGCTGCGCCTGCCCCTCAGCATGCAGAAATATAAAATGACCTCATCAGCAGGCAGTAATTTAAATCTCTAAAAATTAACGGCTTTTAGAATAAGCGAGTCCCCATCTCTCATGGTTAGTGAAAATAATGGACACTATTGAATATTTTTGTGTATTATTTTGTGTTTACACAGTTTCGGTTTGTCTAATATTACATTTTGTCTAAAGATCTGAAACCATTCAGACAAATATGCAATAGTAGAGGAAATCAGGAAGGGGGCAAATACTGTTTTGAGGCATTGTATTTATAAGCTACACATATAAAAAAGCGATATACAAAAAATTGTTTTGATTTAACATTTATTCAAAGCACAAATTTCCCACAATCTTACTTGAACAATAGAGTTTATTTATTGATTCATTTACTTACTTATTTAACATTTGCCTTACGCTACAATACATTAACACATTTCATGCAAAGAGTAAACAGACACCCTTAACCCTGCTGAAAATTCCACCTAATTCCAGCAGGGATTCTAAACTGGTTTAAGCTGTGTTTTTGACACTTATTGCTGGTGATATTTGTTCGGTGACTGGTCAGAGCTGGTCTCTAGCTGGACACTGCTGGTCAAAGTTATTTAAGCTGGTAGAGTAAGCTGGTGGTCAAACTGGTGGACTATATAGGCTGGTGACTATATAGGCTAGTCAGCTGGAGAAGAGTTGGTCGGCCAGTTAAGTGTCGAAAACACAGTTTAAACCAGCTTGGCCAGCTATACTGGTTTAAAATTGAATTTTCAGCAGGGAAGCATTGTGCTTGCAGCAGATATTGTTTGGATTCTTCTGAATGTGATTCAGAATACTGTAAACAGTTTTATGAGGAAGGTGAAAAACAAATCTGGACAATGTAACTCTCTTCCTTGGACAAGTGGGGATGTATGGTGTCTTATGAAACAAAGGGACCATGCATTGAAACAATTTTTTAAGTCTAGATTAGAATATGATAGCCGTATATTTACCAGTTTAAGAAACAAAGTAACAAGTGAACTTCGAAGAGCCAAAGCAAATTTCCACATCAACATAACAAAGAAAAAGGTAATGTGAAATTGATTTGGCAGAATCTTAAAAAAATTAACAGGAAAGAGTAATAAGTCTATACAAAATATCAAACTTTACATGAATGTAAATTACACTCAAGATAGTATGATAGCAGAAGCTTTTAACAATTATTTTGTGGATTCAATTAACATTCTTACAGAGACCCTTAGCTCAGAGATGCAGTATTCTGTACCAGAAACAATTGATAGCATCATACCCATGCTCACTCTTAAAGAGGTATCTGAATCAAAAGTTGATACGATTATCAGCTCACTGAGGAGTTCTAGGGCCAAAGATATATATGGAATAGACTCATTGTTTCTAAAAACTCATAAAGACTCGCTTATAGGCCCCTTAACCAAGGTTATCAATTTATCTATTTCACAGGGAGTTTTTCCCACCATGTGGAAGTATGCAGTCATTACACCTATTTACAAATCAGGGGAACACACAGATGTTAACAACTATAGACCCATAAGCATCCTCCTTGTCATGTCTAAAGTTGCCGAGAAATGGGTAGCAAAACAACTAATTTCACATCTTAATAACAGTTCTGTCTCTCTTCATCCATTACAATTTGGTTTTAGGAAGCATTATTCCACTGAAACTGCCAATTGTTACTTTTTGGAAAATGTGAAAGCCAGGATGGACAGTGGAGGTGTGGTCGGTGCTATATTCCTTGATTTACTCACCAAGTTATCACAATTCAACTTTTCACCAGGTAAAATCAAATGGATGAAGTCTTATCTAGAGAATAGGAAACAGTGTGTACAGGTCTGCAATTCAAAATCTGGATACTTAAACTATGAAGTAGGAGTCTCACAAGGGTCAATTCTAGGTCCATTGTTATTCAGTTTATATGTTAATGAACTTCCAGATGTCTGTCCTCCTGGTATAAATTGTCAAATGTATGCTGATGTTTATGTGCATGCAAAAAATAAGCAGCAAGCTGCACATAGGCTCTCAGCTGCTATGGTACACATTTCAAACTGGCTGATCAAATCGTGCTTACATCTTAATGTTAAAATAACTGATGGCATGTTTTTACAAAGACTATGGATTTGGTAACTGAACCCAAAGTATTTGTCCAAGGGCAGAAACTTGAGGTAGAACATGAGTTTAAATATCTGGGACTCATAATTGATTCACAACTTAATTTTAAAAAACATACAAAGAAAATTGTGAACACGGTGAAATTTAACCTGGCTAATTTTAGATTTATTAGAGACAATCTTACGACAGAGGCTGCAAAATTGTTTTTGAATACCATGATTCTCCCTCATATCACTTACTGTCAAACTAGTTGGACACAAACATGTAAGACAACTCTCAGACCCATTGAGACAGTATACAAACAAGCTCTAAAGGTCCTAGACAAAAGGTCAAACCAACATCATCTGTGACGTCTTAGCCAAGTATGACCTAAATTGAGAAAATCTGGTCAAATTTGCAGATGCACGTTTAGTTTTTTAAATCCTTAATGGTCTCGCTCCTCCTGTGCTGACAGAGTTTGTGAAAAAACTACAAGTAGGTCCACTAGGGCATCCACAAGAGGGGATTGCATAATATCACTAAGGAAAAGCGCTTTTAGCCAGTCAGCCTTTTCTTTTAAAGCATCACATATTCGGAACACCCTGCCTGCAGACTTGAGACCTGACAAACATTTGCACATTCACTCAAAATGTGAAAATGTGGTTATTAGGTATTCAACAATGTCAACATGATATCTAAATATGCTGTCAGTATTTTAAATTTTGTTTATGTGTGTATACTGTGTATATGTATGTGCAGATATATGTGTATATATATATATACATATATATATACATATATGTATATACAGTGCATTTCAGAATTATTGGCACCCTTGGTAAATATGCACAAAAATGCTAAAAAAAAATGCTAAACTAAAAATAATACAGTTATTGGCATAAGCTTTATTTTAAACTGGTGTGCTTGATTAATGATTCACTGGAATCAACCAAAGTAAAAAAAATATTTCCCCAAAAAACAGGTTCCACAATTATTGCCACACACTGTCTCTGTGCTCACACACACACACTTGCCACAATTATTGGCAATTTCAAAATGAAATTGCCAATTTCATTTTGTTTGATTTTACTTACAATAATTGTTAGGGGTGCCAATAATTATGGCACCTATGGTTTTCAGAAAAAATAGATTACTTATTAAAAAAACATTGAAGCATGAGAGAAAATGTATTGAAATAAAAGTATATAGTTTGACCATATTTTTGAACATAACATATAGATCATCATCAGTGTCATTTATTATATGCAGCCTTTTTTCTTCATTTTTATTAAGGGTGCCAATAATTCTGGAGCCCACTGTATATATGTGTATATACTTGTGTTTAATACTTTGTGAAAACACCTCTGGCAAAGATGACAGCCATGAATCCTTTCCTATAATTTGTGATAAGGTTAGAGAACACATTTCGAGGGATTTATGACCATTTCTCCATGTAGAACTTTTCAGAATCATTGATATCTTTGGGTTTGCGCTTATACCCCCCCTCTTCAGTTAAGACCACAGGTTTTTGATGGAATTTAAGTCTGGAGACTGAGATGGCCATTGGAAAAAATGGATGTTGATTTCACTCAAGCATTTCTGTTTAGATTTTGATGTATGCTTGGAGTCATTTTCCTGCTGAACAATCTACCTATGACCAAGTCCTAGCTTCTTAGCAGAGACAACCAAATTTTCTGCCAGAATTTCCTGGTACTTTGTTGAATTCATTGTGCCATTGATCTAAAATAGTGCCCCGGGAGCACTGCCAGCAAAACATCTACAAAATATCAATGACCCACCTCCATATTTGACCGTAGGTATGACGTCCTTCTCCTGTATGCATTCCTCTTTTGCTGCCAAACATGTCAATGGTGTGTATGACCAAAACGTTCAATTTTGGTCTCATCTGACAATAGCACTCTCTTCCAGTCATAATTCCAATGACGTTTTGCAAGCTCCAGATTCTTGGTTTTGTTTATTGTGCTCAGTAAGGGCTGTCTTTGTGCCGTCCTTCCAAAGAGTTAGTTGGTATGGAGGTGCCATTTATGTTTTTTTTTTAGACTTGTTGGCCGCAAGAAACAAACCAATCTCTGCAATTATTAAACAGTGATCCTTGGGTTATTAATGGCCTCCCTCACCATCTTCCTCACTGTCCGTGGGGACACCATGCACTTGCTTCCTCTTCCTGGCATATTTGCGACCATTACATATGTTTTACACCTTTTTATTATTGCCCTTACAGTGCTAAGTAGTATGTTTAACCATTTATGTCTTTTTTGTACCCATTACCAGACTTGTGATGGTAAATTACCATTGGTCTCATTGACAATTGACAGTTATTTGGCTTTTCCTATGCTGATGGATGACAAAGGGATTTTGTATGCCTGTTACTTCATTTTTATTCTCTAGTGAAACTGGAAGTGATGGAATGACACAATATATTTCCTTTAGACTGAGATGGACTAAATTAAGTAAAATGGTATTGCCAATTTCATTTTGTTTGATTTTACTTACAATAATTGTTAGGGGTGCCAATAATTATGGCACCTATGCTTTTCAGAAAAAATAGATTACTTATTAAAAAAACATTGAAGCATGAGAGAAAATGTATTGAAATAAAAGTATATAGTTTGACCATATTTTTGAACATAACATATAGATCATCATCAGTGTCATTTATTATATGCAGCCTTTTTTCTTCATTTTTATTAAGGGTGCCAATAATTCTGGAGCCCACTGTATATATGTGTATATATACAGTATGTATGTATATACATTATGGCTGTTAAGTCATTACTAAACTGCATGTGTGTTGTGTAATATTGTGGAGTATTTGCATGTCATCATGTAGTGCATCGTTTTGTGTTTTTTTATGCTTTATTACCTTCTGTATGTGCTTGTTTTATGCTGTATATCTTTGCCTTATGTGCTCCATTGTTCCTTCGCATGTGCCTGTGCTCTGTTGCTCATGCCTGCATACAAGCTCTGTGTGTCTGTTTTTATGCGCTTTAAATGTTGTACTATGGCTTCTAGTCTGGTCTGCTTGTTATTAATGTGTTAACATCAGCCTGCCCAGGGACAACAGATGGAAATTAGCGATCTAGTTAAATCTGGAACATTTAAATAAATAAATAAATAAATAAATAAATAAATAAATAAATAAATAAATAAATATCGTTTAACATACCAACACCTACGGGCACGGCGGACATAAACTTTCACTTTCACGGTGATTCTCCGGAGATACGTGCTCATAATAATCCAGTGTGAGGGCGAGCAATGGCACACAGGCACATCAGAATCACTACGGCGTTATTTATCTTCGCGAACTTCAAATTCGGTAAGAGCTGTTGTCCTAAATCACTTCGGTAATTATTCGTTCTGTGCGATTTACAAGTCAGAACCTTTTTCAGAGGTTGCATGTTTTGCTACCTATCTAGCTAATGTGTCAGATTAATATGCAGTTGGCTAAAATAGCCGTGCTGTAAACGAACGACCCTACCTGTTTTGTATTTGACTGTTTCGCCAAGTTTCTGACATGACCCATGAACTTTCTGGCTGTGAATTCGTTTTTTCCCTTTCTTTCTATTTTAGATTTAATATTCTGGTTCACGCTACTCAGAGAGTAAACATATTTTCAGAGACGTACATAGACTATAGGACTATGTAGACGACATACTAAATATACATTTTCTCAAAATATAATATTAGATCATAACATAACTCAATGACGAGAATAGGCCATTCAGGCAAAAAAAAAATACTCAATTTTCCTAACTAAATTGTAAGACTACCTCTGATTATCTACAGGCCGGATGGTATTATCTACAGGTCGTAACAAGCCTAGCCTTGAAAATCCCCGGAATTTCTGCTTTTACTATGTGGCCTGGCAGGCTATTCCGCTCTGCGTGAAAAAATTGTAATGTCTTTACGGAATTTACCTTTACCGAACAGAGCTCAACCTCGTAATCTCGTAGTTCCCTTTGATAATCCCCTTTGTTAATTTAAAATCCGAAATCAAATCACCCCAATATAATGGGATTGCTACGGAAGAGGATTAGGGTCACATGTGAATTTTTTTTTTGAGTTCTGACTTTAAAGTCAGAATTCTGACTTTATTCTCAGAATTCTGACTTTAATCTCAGAATTCTGAGAATAAAGTCAGAACTCAAAAAAAAATTCTTTCTTTCTCACGTATTTACATGTGTTAAAAAATATTTCCATATTAACAGACTGAAAAAGGTCTCTCACCAAGTATTCACTTACCCATAATCAACAGTCGTGAACAAACGTGAAATACACGATGTAATCCCACTGCAGAGTGCGAGAGCTACTAGGAATATAGTATTAGTATAGAATATAGTAAGGCTTTAAGCAAGCCTTTGCGCTACGCTTACGCTACGCGTGCGGTGGGTGCCCGGCGTAAAACAATGAACCGCGGGCGAGCTGGTTCTACTCGCTCGCAAAGAGCCACTTTCTCTTCGCGCGGATTAGCCTACAATTGATTTTTGTCAGTGTGGGGCGGGGATGGGGTGAAGACTGATGCTAATGTATTCACTAGTATTATTGGCAACTTTAAATAGGAAGCCCATACACTTCCTGTGCCTTCTAACGGCAATGTTCTTCTTAGCTACGGGACGATATGGAGACACAAGTTGTGAATAGCCTACTGGAGACAATGCAGTGTCATTAAATGTCTATTGATATATGTAATTAAAGCCCCATTCAGATTTAGTGGGTAATAGCTGGGTTAATGGAATGCCCATTGTTGAGAAAACTCAGGGACAAGTCTTTAAAAAAATGTGGGAAAATACAGGCAGCATTGCATTGGAATAGCGCTTGATTAGACTCAGTGCAGAATCGTTCATGCTTTTTGCATAACCTGTAAGGAGAAGGAATGACAATAAACTTAAACTAACTAACTAACTAAGAATCAGAAGGAGCTAACTTTAAACTACAACAGCTGCAGGTATGTGTAACACCTTTCAACCGACTTAGGGTAATGCTGAGACTGTTTTTCTAAGATGAGAAATATTATCTGGTTGTAAAATGAATCAATGTTTCAAAATCGCATTTCAAATGTGGATCCAGCCTCTCATTTCTTTAAGGGCAAAAGGCTATTTCCCTGAGTAAAATACTTAAACATAAAATACTGTGTGTTATGATTACCTCCTAGTTTGACTTAGCATAGGTTAGGTCAGAGTAATGTTCACTGTATGAACTGGACTTAATGTGTTCATGGCTATGAATAACTGTACAAAATGAGTAGAGTACCTTATCCGACCTGTGTTTTGTAGTTGTCCCAATGACCTTTTGTATGCACTTATTGTACGTCGCTTTGGATAAATAATAAATAAATGTAATGTAATATTTAATGAATGAGTTTGTCAAATAGTTATATTTGCCAGGTGTCCTGGACTAGTGCCAGCAAAGGAACATATCTGATAACAAACCAGCCACCAAGTTTCAGTCTCTCAATCCACCTACCTGCATACCAGCTAACCTCAGATTAGCTCAAACAGATTCTGTAGAGAGCATGCATATGTTCCTAATGTCCTTAAAAAAACAATATTGCTCATGATTTGTATTAATATACTTCACTCTCTTGCAGGTGATGTCACATCTGAGATGATTGTCCAGTCTAATGGGAACTTCACACTACAGCCTAATGTTCAGGGTACTCTGGAGGAAATTTTGTGGAAGCGGGAATCATCATAAAGTGGTTGAATTTGACCAGAAGGAGATGGTTGAATACAGGCAGTTTAAAGGACGGACGATCCTGGACCTCACAACGGGAGCCCTGACCCTCACTCATCTCACAGAGGCTGACAGTGGGGAGTATGTCGGTGAGCTGCAGATCAAGGGAGAGCTGGTGTACCATCATCAGACTGTAAAAGTGTTTGGTGAGTTTGCGTTCTACAGAATGACCCAAATCTGACATGTAGCCATATGCTCTGAAAAAATGTCTGCTACTGAAATAGATTTCATATAATTTTGTGGGGCATTCAAAAATGCTATCTTCTTTCCAAGCAGGTAGAAGCATGGCATTTTTACATTATTTCAAAGTGCTTCACAAGTCGGTCTGTAACCACACGGTTATGGGTGTGAATATCGCTAAATGACACAAAAGTTATACCTGTAGTTTCACAGAGTTCTCAACCATAAGTGTTTCAGTAAAAAAGCGCTTTATATTAATCGATCATGTGGGTCAGGTGTGTTATGAAAGACAATGCTAAAGTTAGCTGTGAGGTCACAAGCCTTTGTTCTCCATGTAGATGCTGTAGGTAAACCAGCAGTCACCTGCCAAGTGAACGGCCCCTCAGTAACCATGCTGTGCTCTGGGGGCGACAGACCAAGCACTCAGTACAGGTGGGAGGGGCCTGCCATAGAGCCCCAGCCAGGGTCCCAGCTGAAGAGAGAGGCAGCAGAGAGCTCTGATGCAGTCTACACCTGTGTGCTGCACAACCCTGTGGGTGAGAGCAGAACAGACTTTCCTGTAAAGAGCTGCTTCCCTGCTCCAGGTAAGACCCACTCAGCTGATGTAGGGACTGAGCACAGGCCTGCCATCCTGGCTGCCACAGTCCACCCCTAATGCTCATTTCACAGGTTTGGGTAGCTGTTCCAGTTGTTATGTAGTCCACCCCTAATCCTCAGTTCACAGGTTTGGGTAGCTGTTCCAGCTGGTATGCAGGTCTGTGGTCTAAGGGTTTTATCTTAACTTAAGCATACTTCAATTTTTTTCCCCACTTACTCAATTTACAATTTGTTCATGTTCTGCTGTTCTCCTGGGGTTACCAGCCTCTGTTGAATTTTCTGTGATATCCTGTGAATTCCATGGGACTTCAACCCAAATTTCACCCTCTGGTCTACATCATAGAGTACTGGGTAAAGGCCCTGTTCACGGTACTGTCGGGGTCCTACTAGGGGTTAAATGCTCAGTTGCCCCATCTACCCCACAGTCTCTGACACATGACTGGGACACATTGATTACTACTGACCCCAATCATCCCCAGCACCGTCAGCTGAGACAGCTGTTGCTGAGCAACCTGTCAATTTCAAATTAACTGCCATTTCATTAACACAGGGAACTAAATAAATCATCTAAAGTCAGAAAAATACATATACACGCATGTACATATATATATATATATATATATATATATATATATATATATATATATATATATACATGTATATACATCTTTCAATAGTCAGATCAAAATGGTGAACTTTGTCTTTTATATTTTTCTAACATGTTCTGTTTTTCTTTATGTTTTTAGGAAGCGCCTCTGTCATTATTTCTGTAGTCATTGTCCTTCTCCTCTTCATCATTGTGGGATTGCTTTTATTTTACTACAAAAAATGCTACAAAAGTAAGAATCTTTTCAAATAACACATGAAATGATATTAATAAACGCATCCATATGCAGATCCTGCTGTTTCTGGAGCAGTTACTCAGGACTGGATTCAGTAGGGCTGCACTCCTGTTGTCTCCATAAAACGAGCACAAGCTCTCCAATAATGTGGGACTAATAATGACTAATAATAATAAAATCATATTTTACATTGTAGAAAAACAAAATGAAGAGGACATGGAAGCTCAATCTGGGGGTAAGCTGTAGAAATGATGGTGGTGACTATGATGATGCTACTATGAAGCACGATAAGTATTGAATAATATTTCATATCTTATATTGTAGAAAAGACAAGACTGGGAGAGAGAGACTCTGCAGCTGCAGTAAATGGTGAGCTGCAGAACAGTGTTATTCACTCTGGCCTTAGAGCTGCAGGTGATGATATCACTCCCTCTGGTACTTTATCTCCGAACTTAAAACACTGCAGCTGCAGGTTTCCTCCAAAAAATTAACATCTATACAATGTATGCCTATACAATACTCAATGACAAATGTATTAAAATCAGATGTATTCCTATTCATAAACTTCAGAAGTAGGCGTGCTGCTGGTAAAACTAGATAATAAACTAAATCGGTGAAACATTTCTTTTGAAACAGAAATACAACAGCTATTATCAGCAGACCCTGAAAACGTTGAGGAAACTCCAGGTAAGGCAGAATTAACTCTGCGCTGAACAGAAACGTGTCTCATAATGAAACAGCAGTACTGAAATGCCTCTGTTTCAGGATTGGGATCAATTACCCTGCAGTTCAGTCAGTTCAGGAAAGGAAATAAATTGCGAAATACCCATAAAACATTGTGGACGTTTTTCAAGCCATGAATTAAATTTGAAATTTCTTGAGTCTGCTTGACCCTTAACTGTTGACCGTTAGTATTTTAGATGATTAATCAGATAATTTATCATATAAACCTTTTGTAAATGTCCAACAAGTGACGAACTATACATTTTCTATCCCCATTCACAAACGTCAACACTTGTCCTTCACTTTGTGTCAGAATTTAAGTATACAGTGCTACACTTTTACTTTGAATTTGCCAAATTGTGAAAGTGAAGACCAAATATAACTGCATTACATGCATAATTTTGTGTGAACAGTGAGAAAACATGGTGATGGAATCCTGATATGAAGCAGGATCAGATATTCACCTGTGAGCCTCCTTGCATTTGTACTGTACTCAGCACACACAGAGATATTTCCTCTGTTTCTACAGGAAGTGCTGTGGCTGATGCAACACAAAATGGAGGCTGGCTGAGCTCAGGTAAGACCTGTGATGAGCTTCAGAACAGATCTCTGAATGAGAGTAGAGTCTCAGCTGTTCCTGGTGATTCTGTTATGTGCAGGTGCAGTTGTTGCTCAGTCACTGTGTGTGTGTGTGTGTGACAGAGAGAGAGAATGAGAGAGAGAGAGAGAGAGAGAGAGAGAGATGAGAGAGCAGGAGAACATGATGAGAATAAGGGAACAGTAAACTGAGTACAGAATGTATTTGAGCTGGGATAGACTACAGCAATACATAAAGTACACTTTCAGAAAGAAGCATACTAAAAGATGTCTAAACTACAAACGTGTCACAGGGGTGGTACCCTATAGGTACAGAAAAAGTAACGTTATTTCCTCTGTTTCTGCAGTAAAGCAGGTTGCAGGCTGGTTTATCCCAGGTAAGACCCATGATGAGCATCAGAAGACAGCACTGACTGAGCAGCACAAAGGGACTGATGGGAGTGCTGGAATTTCACAGGAGGAGAGTCAGACAGATAAGTACAGAGAAGCAGCAGGTAGCCTGCCAGTCAGTCACCTGCTTTACATCAGGTTTAATATTTTATTTCATTTCTCCACAGAATCACTAAATCAGGGTGAAGATTCTGAAGAGAGAGGCAGTGGAGACTGAGGGGGGGAACTCTAAACACCCCTCCTCTGGCACTGTCCCGTTCAGCACTCCTGAGTCTCCACCTGCTGCTCCACCCAAAACAGAAAATGGGGAGCTCCCCAGCAGCTCAGAGGAAGAGGAGGTTATTCAGGAGAGTCAGACAGGTAAGTACAGAGAAGCAGCAGGTAACGTTCTCAGTGAGAGACTCAGGCAGCTGTTCCTGCTCATTCTCTTGTGTGCAGGTGCACTTGCTGCTCAGATACATTTACGGGCAGATTTATGTTATTTCTCCATAGAATCACTAAATCAGGGTGGATATTTTGGATTTATCAAACTGTATTTCTTAAGATAAAAAATAACTCTTGCATTATTGTGTGTCAGCAGTAAGGACAAATGGGTATTGAATCCTGGCCTTGATGTAAAGCAGGATCAGATATTCACCTGTGAGCCTCCTGGCATTTGTACTGTACTCAGCACACACAGCGATAGTTCATCTGTTTCTACAGGAAGTGATGGGGATGATGGAAGAGAGTATGGAGACTGGCTGGGCAAAGGTAAGACCTGTGGTGAGCATCAGAGCACACCTCTGACTGAAAGTAGAGACTCAGCTGTTCCTGGTGATTCTGTTATATGCAGGTGTAGTTGTTGCTCAGTCGCTGTGTGCGTGTGTGTGTGTGTGTGACAGAGAGAGAGAATGAGAGAGCATAAGAACATGGTGAGAATAAAGGAACAGTAAATTGAGTATATAATGTATTTCAGCTGGGATACGCTACAGCAATAAATAAAGTACACTTTCAGAAAGAAGCATACTAAAAGATGTCTACAAACGTGTCACAGGGGTGGTACCCTATAGGTACAGAAAATGTACATTATTTCCTCTGTTTCTGCAGTAAAGCAGGTTGCAGGCTGGTTTATCCCAGGTAAGACCCATGATGAGCATCAGAAGACAGCACTGACTGAGCAGCACAAAGGGACTGATGGGAGTGCTGGAATTTCACAGGAGGAGAGTCAGACAGGTAAGTACAGAGAAGCAGCAGGTAACCTGCCAGTCAGTCACCTGCTTTACATCAGGTTTAATATTTCATTTCATTTCTCCACAGAATCACTAATGTAAGAGGGGAGTCAAACTGGGACCCAGAAAAGGCTGGCCTTTGAACGAGCCTGCACGCTGGGACTCATCCTGTACTTCAAAGGACCCGAGAGTCCTTGTGATAAAACAATAGGTTACTCGGACTTCCTCTGGATGAGCAGGCCATTGGCTCCCTGGAATGTTGCCATCTGGACACAACTAAGATAAGGGGAAGTAGTCTCTTTGTTTATGGTTGTGGGGGTGTGTGTGTTGGGGCCATTAAGGGCAAAAAGATCATCAGGCCTCTGGCCAAATGGTGGGGCAACTACACGTGACAGTACCACAGTGCCCTTATGTGGGCCCCTCCGTCATTACACTTTTTATTTCTTTTCTGGATCTGGACTCTAAACCATCTGTGTATCATATTTACAAACCCCGGAAAACCGTACAAACCATGCACATGTTTTCATTGTATTACTGTATTATACCTTATGTAATAATAACATGGATTGCATGTAAAATGGTTCAACAGAAGGGTATTTTCATGACAACTGCACCATAATATTACATCCCCTTGACATGTTTGGTATGGACGTATCAGGGAAATTCAAGAAATTGAATGAAATATGTTTCATACCAAATAAAATTTAATAAAACATAGTTTCAGAAACTCAGGGAAAAATTATCACAATGGAATGTCCTCTCTGGTAATCATCTCCTTTTCCCAATTTCCCCACTAATTGGTTTAACAACAGCCTCCGGATGGTGGGGGCCGAAATTCCAGATTTTATTATTCGGCCAGGTTAATTTATGGCAATGCCGCCTAGACCAAACGCGGGATTTGGCTTAAAAGTAAGGGAGACAAAGCAATCTGGGAAGATCGTAACCGACTTCCCACACGACACATATTCTGTGTTCTGTGCGCTGCTGAACAAGGAAGATCGTAATCGACTTCCCACATTGCACATACTCTGTGCTCTGTGTGTAGCTAGACAAGGGAGATCGTAATCGACTTCCCACACTGCGCATACTATGTGTTTCGTGTGTAGCTGAACAGGCTGGGTAAGAACTTTTTACTCTGTATTTATGTTTTTAAACCTTCCATATTTTAATTTGATTGTGAATTTGAAGCGAATGACCTACCTGCCTGTTAAATAAATTCTTCTTATTTTTAACTTGCGTTGTCTTCATGACTCTAATCCTTTTTATCTTCTTTTCAGCCGAAATTCCGATTAAATACTCAGGGGGACAATTATGACTAGGACCTACTGATCAGGGGTCTAGTAGAACGAACATCTTTAGTGAGGTCTTCAAGTTAGATAGGCGACCACGATCTGCCCGCTAACGGGATTGGTGTTGTATTGGTTCTGGTGTTTTGGCTTAAGAGGACCCATGAGCGTTATATGCCGGTTCTTGTCAAATTCACCTTAAGGAACCCGATAGATACACACTGTCCTGGGCTCATAACTATCTATGCACAAAGGAAGGCATGTATTATGGTGGTCCGCCTCCTACCCTCTGGGGGCTTCACCGAACTGAGATTTAACAATAGTGCTAAACCCGGGAGCATATATTGAGGAATGATGGCACAAGATAGAGTCGAGTGTAACCACTCCAAGTTCCACGTATAGTTAAAACCAAATTTTAAATTATAATTTCATTTGGAGTCAGATTATCACGAGGGTAAAACCTAGTAACTGTTATGCTTACTTGCTGTGGTCACGGATATATTTGATGTGTTGTTCCGCTCATTTGTGAGTATTCTGATGCTCCCATTGGAATATTGACGGTCCGGCGACAGATCAGATATATCTCTGATGACAGCATAGCCCCGTTTGCGAACAGAGAGTAACAGGAATGCTACTGGTCCGTTTTAGGCCAGTCTTAAGCGGGATATGAAGCAGCACATTCATATCTGACCCGCGGCGACAGAACCAGTGCATTCTTAAGTGTAATTGTGCCCTGTTCTTACGAACAGAGGAAAAATAACCAAACATCTCCGTTTTTTAACTCACACCAGCTAAAGGAGAACACGCGGTGCCTTCCCCTCCAGCTACAAACCCTCATTGGTCTAGCTGTGAGGTGTTTACACTAAATTAGGGTGAAGATTCTGAAGAGAGTGGAGTGGAGACTGAGGGGGGGAACTCTAAACACCCCTCCTCTGGCACTGTCCCGTTCAGCGCTCCTGAGTCTCCACCTGCTGCTCCACCCAAAACAGGAAATGAGGAGGAGACAATCCACCCTCCCAAATCCAGCCCCTCTCCTCCCCACCCCCCTAATTCTCCTCCCCATAAAGCACCAGCTCCAGTACAGAATCAGGACCAGGAAGAAAACAGAAGGAGCAGCAGCAGCAGCAAATCTACTGATGAGACTGGAGCCAATCAGAGAGCAGGAGCCCAGAGGCAGAGAGAGAAGGGGGGGGGCAGGATGGAGGTAGTGATGGGGGCGGGGCTCAGCCCAGTGGGGCGGGAGGGGGAGGAGCTGAGAACCCAACAGCAGATCCAGCCCAGGAGCTCCCCAGCAGCCCAGAGGAAGAGGAGGATATTCAGACATGGGTGTCCAGACTCCGATGGGAGGGCACCCCAGTGTAGTGAGGCAGGAGGGGGAGGGGACGAAAGTGTCCCAAAACCTGATTCAGATCAGGATATAAACCCCAGATCAGCAGAGGAAAATCTAAGTGTCCCGCCCACTGAGCCATTAAGCACAGCTGATCCAGCCCAGGGACTCCCAGACACCACGGCCCGTTCCCCCCCTCACACTGGGGCGAGTGAGGAGTCCTGCCGTGCAGAGGAAAGCCCAACATCAGGCCCAAATCTGGAGCCCAACAGCACCTCTGAGGCAGAGGTAGAGAAGAAGAGAGGGAGAGAGGAGAGGAAGGATTCACAGGACAGAGGGGTGAAGTCCCCCCCAGACAAGCCTCCGAGAACCTACAGCCCCTACGGCCTCTAAAAAGTCTCTAAACCCTTGAGCAAGACTGTCCCAGAGCACACAGGAGGGAGAGATGCAGGAGAGCATGGCACTGAGTCAAAGTCCATGCACACACACTTGCATACTGCCCTACATGTGCTAATTACACTTGATTGATTTATGTTCTTTTTGTTTTGTATCTATTATCTTATTTTATTCTTATGTATTGTTGTTGTTTATACACCTTGTGGGCGGGGGGGCAATGGTTAAAAAAATGGGAGAAGACTCGTATTTTGTAGTTGAATTCCTCATTGTACAGTATATAAGAATATATCACTATGTTGCCAAAAAAGTTCAAGACTGTTATTGTTTCCCTTCAATAAAATGCATTCAAAACTACTTTCTGCAAATATCTGCTACTTTCTTAGGCTATACAAGTGCTATCTCATGCTAAAAAAAGAATGTTTACACCTATGCAGTGCCTTTAGCAATAATAATAATAATAATAATAATAATAATAATAATAATAATAATAATAATAATAATAATAATAATAATTTACTTTAATAAAGAAAACAATTATGACAGGTGTGTTGTAATAAAAATGAGTGGTGTCCACTGATTAAATGCAGTCTTTCTGCACTGTGAAGAGGGAAAACCCAGATATTCACAAAGTTTGTGATGAATGACAGGTTGTTTCTTCATGCAAAATAGATTTGCGGTTTAAAATTCAATTAAGCTGCTTTATTTTAGGGGTTTAGTGAAGGCGGGTCATTTTTGACCCTTAGGACAAGGGGAGCATACAGAATGTTAAGACTACACAAGGATTAAGATGGTAGAGTAAACTGGTGGTCAAACTGGTGGACTATATAGGCTGGTGACTATATAGGCTAGTCAGCTGGAGAACAGTTGGTCGGCCAGTTAAGTGTCAAAAACACAGTTTAAACCAGCTTGGCCAGCTATACTGGTTTAAAATTGAATTTTCAGCAGGGAAGTATTGTGCTTGCAGCAGATGTTGTTTGGATTCTTCTGATATTGTTTAACATACCAACAGCTAAGGGCACGGCCGATTCACATCAAATATGATTTTACTTTCACTTTTATGGTGCTTCTCCGGAGATACGTGGTCATAATAATCGAGTCCACTGTGAAGGCGAGCAATGACACACAGCTTTGTCAGAATCATTACGGCGTTATTTATCTTCGCGAACTTCAAATTCGGTAAGAGCTGTTGTCCTAAATCATTTAGGTAATTATTCGTTCTGTGCGATTTACAAGTCAGAACCTTTTTCAGAGGTTGCATGTTTAGCTACCTATCTGGCTAATATGTCAGATTAATATGCAGTTGGCTAAAATAGCCGTGCTGTAAACGAACGACCCTACCTGTTTTGTATTTGACGGTTTCGCCGAGTTTCCGACATGACCCATGAACTTTCTGGCTGTGAATTCGTTTTCTCCCTTTCTTTCTTTTTTAGATGTAATATTCTGGTGCACGCTACTGAGAGAGTGAACATATTTTCAGAGACATACCATAGACCATGTAGACGACATACTATACATTTTGTCAAAATATAACGAGATCATAACAAAACTCAATGACGAGAATAGGCCATTCAGGCAAAAAAATACTCCGTTTTCCTAAGTAAATTGTACCTAGGGCTCTGATTATCTACAGGCGAGATAGTATCTAACACCGTATCAAGCCTAGTCTTGAAAATTCCCGGAGTTTCTGCTTCTACTATGTGGCCTGGCAGGCTATTCCACTCTGCGTTAAAAAATTGTAATATCTTTATGGAATTTACCTTTTACCTAATTTTTATTTATTTCTCCTCGCTCTGCTAACAGAAGTCAACCTCGTAATCTCGTCGTTCACTTTGATAATCCCCTTTGTTAATTTAAAAGCCGAAATCAAATCACCCTAATATAATGGGATATCCGATATCATGAACTTCTCCGTTAGTTAATGTTTGTCAGGACAAAGCCATCATAGATAAGCGGGTTGTGACAGATTTCAGTAAAATGTATGGGCGTGAAAGATGTCGATGACACTTTTTTTTTATATCACCTATGTTACACTTAGAATTATGCATGTAGACAGGACGGATGTGCAGATACGCTCTCTGCGTCTATAGGCTGTTGGTGTCCGTCAACTTGGCTTGCAAAACCACAGGATTGCACAGAATAAATATATTTTATTTTTTAAAAATGGAAGAGGGAGAGGTGAGTTTTAAGCCTGGTTTTAAAAGTGCAGACTGACTCTACTTCCCTGACAAGGCCCGCCAGACTGTTCCTCAGCAGAGGGGCTCTGTATGAAATGCTCCACCACCTACTGTTTGTTAGTTTTGTTTTTTTGTTTTTAATTTTGGGGACAAGATGTCCTGAATCTTGGGAATGTAGAATTTGTGTGGGAACATAAGGTGTGAGCAGGTTGGAAAGGTATGAGCAGGGTGGGACCACAAAGTGATTTGTAAGTCAGAAGCAGTTCTTTAAAATCAACTCAGAATTTGATAGGTTGCCAAAGAAGGGATGCAAGGACTGGGGTAATGTGTTCTGATCCCCTAGCTCTGCTCAAGATTCTGGCTGCTGTGAGTTGAGGAGAGTAGCCTGGAAGAAACAAATGCATGAGCATATAATAGGATTATTATTGGTCCTTATATATATATATATATATATATATCAGTTTTGTCTGGATTAAGGAGGAGAAAGATGGTGGCCAGGTGGGGTACCATGCCTGTTTTCACATGAACGACTGCATTCAAATAAAGATGTATGCTGTGTTTATGGAGGATATTTCCCAGAGGTAGAATGCAAAGGGAAATCAAGAAAGGCCTAAGGACAGAACCCCATGGGACCCTTCATTTGACCCTACAGTGGTCTGAGGATTTATCTCTAACATGAATAAACTGAAATCTGTCTCCCAGGTATTTTATGTGTCGTCCTCTAGGTTTTCATTTCAACCTTAATTTGCCACAACCTGATTCTACTACAACTCAACGAGATCTCTAGATGCTGAATGTGGTGTGCTTTGTTAGGTTTGGAATGAAAACATACAGGAAGGTAGATATCTAGGAATGGGGTTGGGCAGCCCTGGTCTACAGTATCAAATGCTGCACTGAGATCAAGTAAGACGAGCACAGGAGTTGATTTCTGATCTGAGGCTAGGAGGAGGTCATTGAACCTTGACAAGTGCCATCACTGTGCTGGGATGGGGCGGAACCCAGACTGAAGGTTTTCATACACACTATCCATCTTCAGAAAGCTGCTAGACTTGTTGTTACAGCTTTGTGAAGTAGTTTAGATAAGAAGAGAAGATTAGAGATAGTTCTGCAGTTTTGGGGGCTACAGTCAGGGGCTAAATTTTGGGAGGTGGGTGGTGGGTGAAAAAAGGTACAAACAAATGAATGCCTCAGCTCAAAATAGGCTTGTTGTATCTTTAATGTATTGTGCACATAATTGTAATTAAGGAAAACAATGTTTTAAAAAGAATGTATACTATTGATGCAAGCTTTTACATAAAATATTTCAAGTTTGAGTGTCATTAATGCTGAGAATTTTTTTACCCACAAAAATAATCTGTCATCCTCCTCTTTTGTCCTCCCTTTCTTCCTCCTTTATCCATCTTTCTTAAACTGTCGAATTGACACAAAATAAAACCAGCGGCGACTGGTGAGCTGAAAATTGGTGATGCGCAAAAATTTCCTTTAAACTAATCATTGATCTCAAACTGTTTTAATTAATTTTCAGTGATTAACAAGCATGCAAACAATCTGACTAAGTAATTGGAAAGGGACACACAGCTTCTTCCCATTGTGTTAGGGAGATTAAATGGTAATTTAAATGGCGATTTAGAAAAATCAGTTTTAATCACTAAACAGTGGCGGAATCTTCCCCTGATTTTCCTCGAGTTTCAATGCAATTAATCCACAAAATATGCTACTCAATAGCAAATACTATCGTATACAGCCAGCTCTCCCCAAATAGGCAGTTTTAGCAAGTAGCCTAGGCCTTATAGCCTACATTTATTTTCATTTGCAGTACGAAATTGTATACATTTTTAAATCAACATTATTTGTGGATAGCTACATGCGCTTCTTTCTCCACACTCAAATTCATGGCAAATATCTGCAATGCGTAGATTGTAAACAAAATTGAAGTGCAGGTTTTGTTTTTGCTGGTTGTTCTGAAAGCTAACACAGTAGATAACAGACTGGTGTATCTTGTTAAGTGTAGACTACTTGGTGATTAAAACAGATTTTTAACAGATAAATTGAATTTATGATTTAATCCCCCTAACACGGTATGAAGATGCTGAGTGTTAGGCAACTTGCCCTTTGATTAGTCTGATCGTTGGCAGGCTTGGAAATAAAGGAAAATTACTAATGAAAACAGGTTGAGATCAATGATTAGTTTAAAGGAAAGTTTTGCACCCCACCAATTTTCAGCTCACCAATCGCCGCTGAAAAACGTTATGTATGTGGGAAATATTCAATCCTAGCTTAGCTGCTGACCAGCAACCTGCTGATTTTGCTCAAGCAATCAAAGTTGCCGTTAATAATAGCCGGCGTTCATGGGGGCTGTTTATTCATCTCTCTTTAAAATGTTGCATAGATGAAATTACATGTAATGAAATTACCTACCGTGTCCACTTCCAAACAATCAAGACAATCAACAATATTTTTCTTTCTATGCCTGTCTATATAAACGACTGTTTCTCCTAGAGTTTTTTTCTTTGGATTTTTGATTGGTTGAGCGAGTAACTGGCTAGAGGGAACACATGGACTGGAGCATGCGAAAAATGGATTGGATTCCTATAGTTATTTGTAAAACTGCCTGTCAAAAATATTTATTTATTTACCAAAGGCGAGTGGATGCTGTCCACCCCCAATTTAACCCCTGGCTACAGTGTCAACATTAGGCCTTTTCAGCTGGAGTTTGATGACAGTAATTTTAACTGGGTTGGGTTCACAACCAGACGAAAGAGATCCAAAAAACAACTTGAGGATTTGGAGAACATTACAACTTTAAAAAACTCTTCAAGGGATACGGGCAGGAATGCTTCAAGTGTCGAAAATTAGGCTCGTCCCTGCCCTGCTGCTTCAGTGGAGAAGAGTGCAAGGGGAGATCTGTCAGTGATCCACTGATTAAAGTGATGCCATTGATTTTATATACACTTGGACTTTTATAGATTTGTGTCTTTGATGTGGCACAACATTTAAAGACCAAATACGATATGATATGCAAGAGGAGAAAACTCAGGGACAAGTCTTTAAAAAATGTGGGAAAATACAGGCAGCTTTGCATTGGAATAGCACTTACTTAGAGCAGAATCAGGAGGAGCTAACTTTAAACTACAGCAGCTGAGTGTTTGCAGGTGTGTGTAACACCTTTCAACCGACTTAGGGTAATTCTGTTTTTCAAAGATTTGAGAAGTATTATCTGGTTGTAAAATTAACAGATGTTTCATAATGGCATTTTAAATGTGGATCCACCCTCTCAAATGTAGTGTAAAATTTAATGAATGAGTTTGTCAAATAGTTATATTTGCCAGGTGTCCTGGACTAGTGCCAGCAAAGGAACATATCTGATAACAAACCAGCCACCAAGTTTCAGTCTCTCAATCCACCTACCTGCATACCAGCTAACCTCAGATTAGCTCATAAACAGATTCTGTAGAGAGCATACATATGTGTTTCTAATGTCTTTAAAAAAGCAAAATTGCTCATGATTTGTATTAATATACTCTCTTGCAGGTGATGTCACGCCTGAGATGATTGTCCAGTCTAATGGGAACTTCACACTACAGCCTAATGTTCAGGGTACTCTGGAGGAAATTTTGTGGAAGTGGAATAATCATAAGGTGGTTGAATTTGACCAGAAGGAGGTGGTTGCATACAGGCAGTTTAAAGGACGGACGATCCTGGACCTCACAACGGGAGCCCTGACCCTCACACATCTCACAGAGGCTGACAGTGGGGAGTATGTTGGTGAGCTGCAGATCAAGGGAGAGCTGGTGTACCATCGTCAGACGGTGAAAGTGTTTGGTGAGTTTGCTTTTACTGAATGGCCCAACTTTTGGATCCGCGACCGACTGACCACATTACTAAAGGAACTCCTACCAGTATTGAGTGAACCTATGCTAAACATCTTTAAGTGAACTCTTTCCTCTGGTTGTGAACCCAACCCAGTTAAAGTCATCAAGCTCCTGCTGAAAGAGCCTAATGTGGGTTTTCATATGTTCTAGCCATATGTTCTGAAAAAATTATACAGTTGCTGCTGAAATACACCGTAAACCATTTTGTTGATCACTGAAAGTCTGTGCATCTGCTCTCTGTGAGTCACACAGGTCACCTCACACACCTGTAACCTGCTCTCTGTGAGTCACACAGGTTCATCTCACACACCTGTAACCTGCTCTCTGTGAGTCACACAGGTCATCTCACACACCTGTAACCTGCTCTCTGTGAGTCACACAGGTCATCTCACACACCTGTAACCTGCTCTCTGTGAGTCACACAGGTCATCTCACACACCTGTAACCTGCTCTCTGTGAGTCACACAGGTCATCTTAAACACACCTGAAAACTGCTCTCTGTGAGTCCCACTTGGACCGTCTCTCTAGGGTCACACACCTGTAACCTGTCTCTGTGAGTCGCCACAGCCTGTTGTAATCTCACACACCATTTTGTAACCTGCTCTCTGTGAGTCACACAGGTCACTCACACACCTGTAACCTGCTCTCTGTGAGTCACACAGGTCACCTCACACCTGAAACCTGCTCTCTGTGAGTCACACAGGTTCATCTCACACACGGTTCATCTCACACACCTGTAACCTGCTCTCTGTGAGTCACACAGGTCATCTCACACACCTGTAACCTGCTCTCTGTGAGTCACACAGGTCACCTCACACACCTGGAACCTGCTCTCTGTGAGTCACACAGGTTCATCTCACACACCTGTAACCTGCTCTCTGAGTCACACAGGTTCATCTCACACACCTGTAACAAGTTGGTCCATCCCAGAGCAACAACGCATCTGTATGGGATGTGTGTGCAGGTGTGGTAGGGGAAGGGAAGTTGGTCTGTAACCACAAGGATATGGGAGTGAATAGCATGTGAGACCCTACAGTCATACCCTAACGTTTCAGTAAAAAAGCGCTTTATATCACTCCATCATGTGGGTCAGGTGTGTTAATCCATGAAAGACAATGCTAAAGTTAGCTGTGAGGTCACAAGCCTTTGTTCTCCATGTGGATGCTGTAGGTAAACCAGCAGTCACCTGCCAAGTGAACGGCCCCTCAGTAACCCTGCTGTGCTCTGGGGGCGACAGACCAAGCACTCAGTACAGGTGGGAGGGGCCTGCCATACAGCCCCAGCCAGGGTCCCAGCTGAAGATAGAGGCAGCAGAGAGCTCTGATGCAGTCTACACCTGTGTGCTGCACAACCCTGTGGGTGAGAGCAGAACAGACTTTCCTGTAAAGAGCTGCTTCCCTGCTCCAGGTAAGGCCCACTCAGCTGATGTAGGGACTGAGCACAGGCCTGTTATCCTGGCTGCCACAGTCCTCCCCTAATGCTCATTTCACAGGTTTGGGTAGCTGTTCCAGTTATGTAGTCCACCCTAATGCTCATTTCACAGGTTTGGGTAGCTGTTCCAGTTGCAAAGCAGTTGACCCTTTATGTCTTACCTGTGTGAAATTATTCTTTTCCTGCTCACTTAATTAAAAAGTTCTTCATATTCTGCCATTCTCCTGGGGTTACAAGCCTCTGCTGAATTTTCTGTGCTGTCCTGTGGATCCTGTGAATTCCATGGGACTTCCACCCAAATTTCACCCTCTGGTCTACATCATAGAGTACTGGGTAAAGACCCTGTTTACGGTACTGTCGGGGTCCTACTAGGGCTAAAATGCTCAGTTGCCCAATCTACCCCACAGGCTCTGAAACATGACTGGGGCACATTGATTACTACTGACTCCAATCATCCCCAGCACTGTCAGCTGAGACAGCTGTTGCTGAGTAACCCGTCAACTTCAAATTAACTGCCATTTCATTAACACAGGGAACTAAATAAATCATCTAAAGTCAGAAAAAAATATATATACAGTGTATATATATATATATATATATATATATATATATATATACACACAAACACACACACACACACACACACACACACACACACACGTTTCAATAGTGAGATCAAAATGGGTGAGCTTTGTCTATGATATTTTTCTAACATATTCTGTTTTTTGTCTGTTTTTAGGAAGCGCCTCTGTCATTATTTCTGTAGTCCTTGTCCTCCTCCTCATCTTCATCATTGTGGGATTGCTTTTACTTTACTACAAGAAATGCTACAAAAGTAAGAGTCTTTTCAAACAACACATGAAATGATATTAATAAATGCATCCATATGCAGATCCTGCTGTTTCTGGAGCAGTTACTCAGGACTGGATTCAGTAGGGCTGCACTCCTGTTGTCTCCATAAAATGAGCACAAGCTCTCCAATACTGTGGGACTGAAAGCTCATACATTAGCGCTACTACACCCAGGACTAATAATAATAAAATCATTTTACATTGTAGAAAAACAAAATGAAGAGGACATGGAAGCTCAATCTGTAGGTAAGCTGCAGAAATGATGGTGATGACTATGATGCTATTACTGTGAAGCACAATGAATATTGAATATTTCATAATTTTATGAAACAAAATGAAATGGACACTGACGTTCAATCTGAGGGTAAGTTAAATTACGGCGATTAATATGATTATAGTAATGTATAATATTCCATATTTTTATATTGTGCAAAAGACTGAGAGAGAGAGACTCTGAAGCTGCAGTAAAGGGTGAGCTGTAGAACAGTGTTATTCACTCTGGCCTCAGAGCTGCAGGTGATGACATCACTGCTTCTGATACACTATATGACCAAAAGTATCTGGACACCCTTCTGTCTGGGGCTGATTTTCTTTATTTGGGCCAGGCCCCTTAGTTCCAGTGAAGGCAAATCTTAATGCTACTGCATACAGTGACGTTCTAAATGATTCTGTGCTTCCCCAATATTTTGGGGAAGACCCTTTCCTGTTTCAGCATGACAATTCCCTCAGGCACACAGCGAGGTCCATATAGAACTGGTTTTGTCAAGAATGGTGTGGAAGAACTTGACTGGCCTGCACACAGCCCTGACCTCAGCTGCATCTAACATCTTTGGGATCACTTGGAAAGCCTGCTGTGAGCCAGGCGTAATCGCCCAAACAGAGCCCAACCTCACTAATACTGTTCTGGCTGAATGGAAGCAAATTCCTGGTGCAATGCTCCAACATATAGTGTAAAGCCTTCCCAGAAGAGTGGAAGTTGTTATAGCAGCAAAGGGTGGACCAACTGCATATTAATGCTTGTAATTTTGGATGAGATGTTGGATGTAAGGTGTCCATAAACTTTTGGCCATGTAGTTTACTTTGTCTGAATTTAATATGGATAAATATAAATACTAGTTTATGCCTATACAATACTCAATAACAAAATGTATTAAAATCAGATGTATTCTTTTCTGTAATCTTCAGAAATAGGCATGCTGCTGGTAAAATAGATAAATTAAATGTGTGAAACATTTCTTTTGAAACAGAAATACAACAGCTATTACCAGCAGACACTGAAAACGTTGAGGAAACTCCAGGTAAGGCAGAATTAACTCTGCGCTGAACAGAAACGTGTCTCATAATGAAACAGCAGTACTGAAATGCCTCTGTTTCAGGGTTGGGATCAATTACCCTGCAGTTCAGGAAAGGAAATAAATGGCAAAGTACCTGTAGAACATCGTGGACATTTTTCAAGCCGTGAATTAAATCAGAAATTTCTTGGGTGGACTGAATTGACTCCAATTCTGCTCTGTTAAATATTTTACATGATTAACCTGATAATTTATCATGTAAACTTTACCTATATGTCCAACAAGTGACTGACTCTATATTTACTGCCCCCCATCACAAAAACCAGGTTTGTCCTTACCTTTGGCATTTAGTGTAAATCCTAAACTTTTAGTTTGAATTTATCAAACTGTGATGGTGGAGAAAAAATACATCATTTACATTGTGTGTCAACAGTTAGGACAAATGGTGATTCAGTCCTGGCCTTGATATAAAGTAGGATCAGATATACACCTATGAGCCTCCTTGCATTTGTACTGTACTCAGCACACAGTGATATTTCCTGTTTCTACAGTAAAAGTTTGGGATAGAGTAAAGCAGTATGAAAATATGATGAGCTCAGGTAAGACCCATGATGAGCATCAGAAGACAGCACTGACTGAGCAGCACAAAGGGACTGATGAGAGTGCTGGAATTTCACAGGAGGAGAGTCAGACAGGTAAGTACAGAGAAGCAGCAGGTAACCTGCCAGTCAGTCACCTGCTTTACATCATATTTAATATTTTATTTCATTTCTCCACAGAATCACTGAATCAGGGTGAAGATTCTGAAGAGAGACGAGTGGAGACTGTGGGGGGGAACTCTAAACACCCCTCCTCTGGCACTGTCCCGTTCAGTGCTCCTGAGTCTCCACCTGCTGCTCCACCCAAAACAGAAAATGAAGAGGAGACAATCCACCCTCCCGAATCCAGCCCCTCTCCTCCCCACCCCCCTAATTCTCCCCCCCATCCAGCACCAGCTCCAGTACAGAATCAGGACCAGGAAGAAGAAACAGAAAGAGCAGCAGAAGCAGAATCTACTGATGAGACTGCAGCCAATCAGACAGCAGGAGCCCAGAGGCAGAGAGAGGAGGGGGAGGGGCAGGATGGAGGTAGTGATGGGGGCAGAGCTCAGCCCAGTGGGGCAGGAGGGGGAGGAGCTGAGAACCCAACAGCAGATCCAGCCCAGGAGCTCCCCAGCAGCCCAGAGGAAGAGGAGGATATTCTGAAACAGGGTCCAGACACCGATGGGGGGGCAGCCCAGTGTAGTAAGGCAGGAGGGGGAGGGGACGAAAGTGTCCCAAAACCAGATTCAGATCAGGATATAGACCCCAGATCAGCTGGGGAAAATCTAAGTGTCCCGCCCACTGAGCCATTAAGCACAGCTGATCCAGCCCAGGGACTCCCAGACACCACGGCCCGTTCCCCCCCTCACACTGGGGTGAGTGAGGAGTCCTGCTGTGCAGAGAAAAGCCCAACATCAGGCCCAAATCTGGAGCCCAACAGCACCTCTGAGGCAGAGGAAGACAAGAAGAGAGGGAGACAGGAGAGGAAGGATTCACAGGACAGAGGGGTGAAGTCCCCCCCAGTAAAGCCCCCGAAACCCCCTGCACCCCCTACAGTCCCTAAAAAACCACTAAACCCTTGAGCAAGACTTTCCCAGAGCACACAGGAGGGAGAGACACAGGAGAGCACTGCATCACATGACCAGCGTAGATAACACTCAGCACACAGGAGAGCACTGCATCACATGACCAGCGTAGATAACACTCAGCACACAGGAGAGCACTGCGTCACATGACCAGTTAGATAACACCCACCACACTGCATCACTTGACCAGCATAGATAACTCTCAACTATAACATCTGAAGTGCAGGATAAAGACTTCAGACACAGGGAAAGCAGCTCCTAAGATTGAGAAAACAGGAGATCTTTTAAAGACCTGAAATTGTATCAAATCAAAATAAAAGAACAAGAAACAGAGTAAGGGAGAAAGAAACAGAGTAAGGGAGAAGGAAACAGAGTAAGGGAGAAGGAAACAGAGTAAGGGAGAAGGAAACAGTGTAAGGGAGAAGGAAACAGAGTAAGGGAGAAGGAAACAGTGTAAGGGAGAAGGAAACAGTGTAAGGGAGAAGGAAACAGTGTAAGGGAGAAGGAAACAGAGTAAGGGAGAAGGAAACAGAGTAAGGGAGAAACAGGCCCAAAAGCAAGCACATGTGGGGGGACATACCCTTAAACGGTGGTGAGAAAACTCCCTGATGGGAAATCTCAGGAGGAACCCAGCTATATATTGCACTTTGAGTGGTTCTTCAAACACAAGCCGATGTAACAGGTCACTATACAACTAGAAATTAGACAATTTATGCAAATTAGTCCCCTCTATTTTTTTTCTTTTGCTTTATACATCGCCACCTGGTTTGAGTTCTTAACGTTTGTAAACGTAATATATAGCTAAATTTAAATCTGCCCTGATTAGCCCCACCCCAAGATGACTCCCATTCAATGGAGGGGGGAAGAGAAATGATCTTCTCTCATGAGGCTGTGGCTTTAATATTATTCTATATTTTGTATTGTATTTATATCTATTTTAAAGTGTTTTTTTATGTATATAATAGGTCTACACAGTACTGCAAGGAGAGTCTATTCCATCTGACCAAATGAGGAGCCAGTTGTATTGTTGCTACACCACTGACTGCGTTCTGTATTTCATGCCTTTTGACCACATGAAGACCAAAGACCGTCTGCTCTGTCTTGTCATCCTCTGTACATCCCAGCAGCATAACACCACGCTGTATAACTCAGTAGGCAGATGTGTTCTGTGTTTACTTGGGTTTCCTTTGTCTGATGTTACGTTTTGTTAAAAGATCTGAAACCAACACAAATATGCAATGAAAGAGGAAATTAGGGAGGGGGTAAATACTTTTTCAAAGCACTATAGGCATGGACTGTGAACAGTTTAATTCTATGCAAGGCAAGCGCAGTTCTTAATTGAGACAAATAGTCTGCCCATTCGTACTGGAGAGGCAAGTAGCATTTTCCTGATTTACATTCATTTAGCATAGAAATGCAACAAGGCCACTGTGGGCCAGTAAGGACATTAAGCGTTTAAGGCGAAACTCTGGCGCACACCCTTTGTTATTCCAGCTGAGCCTTGGGCCTTGTAGTCTCACACAAAATGGCTGCCGTGCACCCTCACACAGGTTCTACACTACAGTGGCCATTTGGGTGAGCAGGCCTCCCTCACTGTAAAGTCATCAATAAGGAGTATTACACTACATTACAGGCATTTAGCAAGAGCAACTTATACAACTTTTTACATAGCATTTATTACATTACATCCATTTATACAGCTGGATATATACTGAAGAAATGCGGGCTAAGTACTTTGCTCAAGGGTAAAAATGGCAGTGTCCTACCGAACTAGTCAAACTTCGAATCGAAGACTAGCTCCTTACCCATTACTTTAGATCCTATTAAAGTTGAAAAAAAAGTCCTGCAGGTCACAGAATTTTGAAAATGTTACTGACTAAATCATGCGATTATATGAGTGTATAGATGATGTTCTGAATATTGGTGAAAATAGATATTTTTTAAAAATACTTAGTCAATAAACAGTCATTTTTAGGAGTGTATCTGGTGTCTTTTGGCTTCTGTCATTTCAAGCCGTTAGCCCAGCGCAGTCTGCAGCGAGCGCTGTGGATCCCAGGCTGGGGGGAGAGTGAACAGAATCAGTGCAAGGGGGAGACACTCCCACCTCAGGCTGTACCGCAGAGTGGACACCAGGGGGCGCTGCAGGGCAGCAGACCAGCGTGCCGCCATCCCTCCCTGCGGATGGGGCCATGCAGGGACAGGACACGCCCACATCTGTGAGACAGCGCTAGGAATGCTGGGTAATCACGCGGCATACAGGCAGCTCGGAGCAGTACTGGAGGGATGCTGGGCGACACTGCTGTTAAATCCTGAAGAATGATCGTGGCCAAGAATGTTGCCCAAGCAATACGTGATGAGCCTGGTTCTTTTCACTTAAATTATCTATGATGATACTACTACTACTACTACTACTAATATAATATTAATAATAATAATAATAATAATAATAATAATAATGTTTTGTTAATATCATTAAGATGTTAAAGCAAGCTCTCGTTTAACTGCGTTCATTAACTCGTTGCGCCCTAAGGTGATTTTAACGTTTTTTCCAGATTAAAGATAAGACACCTAATGAAAGAACTGGGGTGTTAACCACTAAGTGTCCTTATCAAAATCAAAAGCTGGTTCCACACAATACCTTACTATCCCTACCAATGTCACTACTTTGAGTTGACATTTCCAGGTTAAGAAAGGTTGGTTATGTTTTAGGAAAATACAACATGGAATGACAAAACCCAGCCCTTCCCCTTTCAGACGTCTGTTTCTGCCTTCAGCTTTTTATTAATAAATGAACCATATTGATTATTAATCAATAAAGCATGTAAAGCCACCAGATGCCACGCCGCATTGAAGCTGTGTGAGTCACAGTACGCGACTTTCCACAGGAAGCCTCATTGCATGAAAATGTGATGAATTTACTGAGCTGCAGGGTCTAGGGTGTAGGGTAGACTGTGTAGGGCAGACCGTGTTGGGTAAAGTACTCGGATAGGACATGACCTAATTCTTAGATAAACTTGGCGGCTTTGAAAGATGATGGATTTTGATCTGGCACTATTCTCCTGTTACTACCATTGACCACTCTCTTAAAATTGTGTTCTTCTAGAGGGAGTCTGTCAGGTGCTTTTATATTCTACAGGTTGTGATTTGTCCTTCATAACGCCAGTATCACATACATTAGGCATGTTTACACTGGGATCTCAGGTGGTGGAACAGATTGTCCAATCAGAGTAGAGACAGGGTCATGTGAGATTCTGTAGGGTGGAGTCACAGACAGTCGGGCACGTGTGCCTTAACCTGTGCCAGGCCGCGCCAAACCACCAAACCACCAAACCGACAGAACTACTGCCTCCTGTCACGACCATCAGCTCAACTGACTGTTCGGTTACATCATCCACCCAATGCCATATCAGTTCTGTTACATCCCCCACCGAGTACATTATCAGGGCTGCTTCATCAACATAAGGTAAATGCCCATCCTGGACAGTGTCAATTCTGTTACATCATGTCAACTGAACAATACTAAAAATTTTAGTGCATCAACCCGAGGTGCTAATTTTCTGTTCTTGTACAGTGCTCGATATTAGCAGTGTGGCTACACTATTGGAGAGAGAAATGATAGCATGTTTAGGTGAAAGTTTTTAGGAGGAATCTGCCTGGGCAGGCATCAGTACCTCGGTACCTTCTTCAGCAGAACAGCATGCGGACCCTGAGGCTCCTCCTTCTTTCAGATCCGAATGCAACAGGGGGTCCAGAGGACCAATCAGGAGCCAGAGAATGTGACCATTACACACCTGGTCATGCTGGTTTCGCAGTGTCTAGAATAAAAACAAGGGTTGGATCAGGAGCCAGAAAACGTGACTAGAAACTCAGGAAGAACACCTCAAAATGATTCCCCTCCACATTTCCACATTAAGCGTGATTCAGTATGGCTCAGATTGAGTATGGCTCATCATGTGACAAGATGCTTACTTTAACTGTGAGAATGAGAAAGTGTGGCATGCTTTAATGAAGAGAGACTTTTATTAAACAGAAATAACAAGAGACAGCAGACCAGCCAGGCAGAACAAGCAGCTGACCTGACCCCACACTCTTATGCTACAGCACACCATTAGGCCATTGTTCCACAGATGCACCAATTCATCACTGTTGGTATAAATCACTGAATAAAGCTGCTCAGTCATTTCAGTTCATTATTAGAGGCAGTTTCTCATGCTTTCCTCATTGACTATTTTAAAACAAACTGTCCTTGAATGGATCCAAGATGTGCACATGTATGATAGTGGCTTCAACATTTACTCTTTTTGGTGCAGATAGTTTTGTAGTCTGAACACCTTATAACATTACCTGTTCAAATATTTATACAGAGTAATATTCCCTATTTCAGTATTTACCCCCTGTAGAGTACACTTTTTCAGTATTTACCCCCTGTAGAGTAAACTCTTTCAGTGTTTACCCCCTGTAGAGTAAACCCTTTCAGTATTTACCCCCTGTAGAGTACACTCTTTCAGTATTTACCCCCTGTAATGTGTAGTGGGGTCATATGTGGTGTCTGGGCCTGGGCCTCAGATATCGCTCATCTGGGCCCGTTGAGAGATGCTAAGTTCTGCGGCCAGTGCAGTAAAGATTTGAGTGAGAACAGCGTGTTCCATTGTCATTACCATCTCTATCACCATCTTCAGCACCATCTCCATCTCCAGCACCATCTCTATCACCATCTTCAGCACCATCTCCATCTCCAGCACCATCTCTATCTCCAGCTCCATCTCTATCTCTATCGCCATCTCCAGCACCATCTCCCCCTCCAGCACCATTTCCTGCACCATCTCTATCTCCACCTCCATCTCCATCTCCATCTCCAGACTCAATACACAGTCCAACGTCTGCGCCCCAAAATGCCAGTCAGCTGTCTGTCTGCAGCTCACCAGGGTCTTTCCATAAGCACCATGGCCAGATCACCCACATCACAGTCTTTCCATAAGCACCATGGCCAGATCACCCACATCACAGTCTTTCCATAAGCACCATGGACAGATCACCCACATCACTAGGATACTGTGTGTGTGTGTGTGTGTACATGTGTGTGTGTGTGTGTGTGTGTGTGTGTGTGTGTGTGAGTGTGTGTGTGTGTGTGTTTGTGTGTGTGTGTGTGTGTGTGTGTCGTTCTAGTGTGGCAGAGGAATTGGGCTGGACAGCTATGACGAACAGACAGAGCTCCTGGAGTGGTGTGGCTGGTGTCTCACCCTCTTATCTGTCAGCTGTCTCTTAGGAACTATTGAAAATATAAAACATTTTTTAAAAATTCATATTTTTATAATCTAGCCGTTTTGTACAAATTTGTCGTCTTAAACATACAAAATCCCACATCAACACCAACAGAACATGCCATGGATACTGGGCAGCTTGTCTGCGTTGCTCACAGCTAGTTTGTGCACTCAATCCAGGAGTGAAATTACACGTAAAAATGTATACTCAGAATCATCCAGAGCCTGAATTTTCAGCAGGGGCTCCCTGTCCAGACCTGACATCGACTATCTGAAGATTAGGGTTCCTTGGGTGCCTTTGAGCCTGAGTTCCAGGTTCAGAAAAGATTCCCCTGAACTCAGATTTTATACCTTTATGCGGAAGGCATGCCTGTATTTAAAAAGATAATCAGGCGGAAATCCACTGGGAAGCTTTTTAAGGTAGTGTGTTTAGCAGGTGATGCAAAAATGCAAACAAACATTGCAATCCAAATGCACAGCTTTAGCTTGCAAAAGTCAAGCAGTAACCAAGAGAGATGCAGTAACCAAGAGAGCTGCAGCAACCAAGAGGAATGCAGTAAACAATGGAGCTGCAGTAACCAAGAAAGCTGCAGCAACCAAGGGAACTGCAGTAACCAAGAGAAATGCAGTAACCAAGAAAGCTGCAGCAACCAAGGGAACTGCAGTAACCAAGAGGACTGGCCACCGCTGAGATTTACTGTAAATGCGGTAAATTAAGCACTCGCGATGGCTTGTTTAGTGTGGTTTCAGTGCTGCAGGGCTGCATAACTCATCAGATTCAGGATCTGAACACGGGAGGATGTTTCTGAGGGGATTCTCAGCCCATCTGAGTCAGTATTCTGCTAGCATTCCTTACTGCTGGCTTCCTAAGAAATGAGACAGGATGTCAGAATACCCAAAGAAATAACACCACCAGGCTGTCACCACAGACACTTTACTCTTAATTTCAGGTGCCACTGGGATACTGAAGGACCCGGCAGGAGGTTGATTAAGAAACTGATTTTCCGTGCAGAAGTGCTGACGCAGCTGGTCTGCCTCCCTCCGTCTCCATCCTGAACAGCACTGCTGCAGTGAGAGAGAGAACAGCACTGCTGCAGTGAGAGAGAGAACAGCACTGCTGCAGTGTGAGAGAGAACAGCACTGCTGCAGTGTGAGAGAGAACAGCACTGCTGCAGTGTGAGAGAGAACAGCACTGCTGCAGTGTGAGAGAGAACAGCACTGCTGCAGTGTGAGAGAGAACAGCACTGCTGAAGTGTGAGAGAGAACAGCACTGCTGAAGTGTGAGAGAGAACAGCACTGCTGCAGTGAGAGAGAACAGCACTGCTGCAGTGAGAGAGAACAGCACTGCTGCAGTGAGAGAGAACAGCACTGCTGCAGTGAGAGAGAGAACAGCACTGCTGCAGTGTGAGAGAACAGCACTGCTGCAGTGAGAGAGAACAGCACTGCTGCAGTGAGAGAGAGAACAGCACTGCTGCAGTGAGAGAGAGAACAGCACTGCTGCAGTGAGAGAGAGAACAGCACTGCTGCAGTGAGAGAGAGAACAGCACTGCTGCAGTGTGAGAGAGAACAGCACTGCTGCAGTGTGAGAGAGAACAGCACTGCTGCAGTGTGAGAGAGAACAGCACTGCTGCAGTGAGAGAGAACAGCACTGCTGCAGTGTGAGAGAACAGCACTGCTGCAGTGAGAGAGAGAACAGCACTGCTGCAGTGTGAGAGAGAACAGCACTGCTGCAGTGTGAGAGAGAACAGCACTGCTGCAGTGTGAGAGAGGAGGCAGAGGAAGGAAAGACTCCATTCTTCAGGAGGTTCTGACAGCAGACAAATCAGCCACTAAACCAAGCGCGCTCACACACGCACACACACACACACACACACACACACTCACTCACGCACGCACGCACGCACGCACGCACACATACACGCACAAACACATGCACACGCACACGCACACACCCACACATGCACACACGCACACCCGCACATGCACACGCACACACACACACACGCAGTGGGCAGCAGTCGGGTATATATAATGGATGGATGGATGAACATTGATCTCTGCTCCTGGCTCTGGGAATCATTGCATCTCATTATTACCGCCACTGGCCATCTGATGCAGATAGTTTCTGTCAACCAATCATTTTGATACTTGTTGTAGAGATGGTAGTGGCCAGTCTGCAACAGGGGCCACCCCAGGACAGTAGTGTAGTGTGATTGGTAAGGAACTTTGTAACCTAAAGGTCACAGGTTCAATAAAAGAATGCTTGTAGCACCAGAAACCAGAATGAACACTAGTCAGAATGAAGCAGCTTGCGATCCGTTGTGAATGTGTTCAGTGTGAATGTGTTCAGTGGGCCTGTGTTCAGTTTGCATACTGACCAGTGTCATCTTCAGGAAGCTTGCCCTGACTAACCACTTTAATCAGGCGCAATCTAAAGTACTCATTGCATATGCATGACGTCCGCTAAAAAGCTCTCCTTAATCAGGCAGCACATCTGAACACTGCTGAACACCTGCAGAGTTCAATCGCTTATTGTGACTGAACGGACTGGAAGGTTACTGGTGCGATTTCTGGGCCCGAATCTACAGCTGTGGGCTTGAGCAAGATTCAAAAGCCGCTTTTCCACTGTAGGGCCGAACCGTTACCAGGGCCACTCCGTGGCCTTCCGCGCTGCTCAGTACTCGTGGGAACGGTTACGGTTTCTGTTCCCACCGTCGGGCTGCTAAAACCAGGACTAGGAAGTATCTGTGAGGACAGCAAGTGACGCGGTGGATCAGCGACGGCGTCCCGTTGTGAATGTA
Source organism: Anguilla japonica (assembly GCA_025169545.1). NCBI lineage: Eukaryota > Metazoa > Chordata > Actinopteri > Anguilliformes > Anguillidae > Anguilla > Anguilla japonica. Next base: position 3,929,577 of record CM045885.1, read on the forward strand.
ATTATGCGCCAGTTGTTGTCGTCGCTCCCCATACTGTTTTGTTTTTGTTATGTTATGTTTCGTTGGCTGACGAATTTTCAGTGTATTTTGGTCTGTTTTTGGTTTTTATTTTTAGCGTATCCTCCACTGACCATCACTGTTGCATGCATTCAGAAAACTACAAACTAACGCTTACAATACAGTGTGAAATAACCACATTATATACCACTAACCTATTTAAAGACTCTCAACCCAAAAATAACGTGTATAACCTAAATATTTTGAGCAGTAATACTTACATAGCCATGATGAAATTTTATCTGTGTTCAGACAGACAGTAAATCAACGAGTTCAGTCCGCTTCTGTTTTGCTCCAGAAAACGATATCAGATAGGTCTATCAGCAAATGTACGGCTTGGCTATGCCCAGAAGTCCTCAATAATAGTTTTTTCCAAGAAATTACGAAAAATCGTTAAGGTTTCGTTAGGTGCAGCGTCTTAATGCGTAATTGAATGCGATAAGAAAATTTTCGGTTACGCTGACCTATAAAACGGTATTCCAAAAGAAAAATTAGACGTTATACATCGTTAGAAAGCTTATACTCTCACCTACTGAATAAATTAATTGTCAATCAAGCCAGACTGTACTAAAAACGGCAACAACGCCGCAAACGATACGTGTGGTATTATGCACAGCTATTTTGAATGTACCCAGGCATCAAAAATGCGCGAAATATATTTCATAAACGGATTGTCCAAGACAATATATGACCACTCGGTCTCAAAAGGGACATCTCTACGCGTAAAACCAATGGTAAGGTTATGTAGCCTATTTGTTCAATATTTAGTCCCAGGTATTGACTGTAGAATGACATAGTATCCTTTTTTAAAAACTTTGTCCCATTTATTTCGTTATTCAATGAGCAGCGTTTTTACTGCTGTATATCGTATGGCTATTGTCGGGTTTATCTTGTTGCTATGACGGAATACGATTTTTGATTGCCATTTTTATTTATATTAGCTTCTCCACTGACCTAGCTTATGGAAGAGGACGTGAAGAGACCGTATGCGGAGTCACAAAACTGACGTAATGAAACCAATCAGTGAATACGTCATTAAGCCTGCCCACCCGAACGGTTCTGCTGCACTGAGAACGGTTGTCTAACCGTGCCGAAAATATCGTGCTGGGCACGGTTTGTAATCGTTCCGAGCCAAACCGTTTCCAGGTGGAAACACCATTGGAACCGTTCCTCTCCCTGCTCAGAACCGTTCGGCCCTGCAGTGGAAAAGGGGCTAAAATCTACATCGCTTTAATACGATGGATATTTGTCATCATGTGTACCAGCAAATATCATCGCCTCTTTGTTCACAATAGGATGTAAATTGGGTACGTGCAAATGTAAAAAATAAATGACAAATGAACAGTCGAAAAGAAAAAACAGAATGGCGCATTTCCCGTTAATTTACACAAATGCAAACATTGTCCGGTTGCTATGTGCTGCGCTCGTATCCATGCCCATATAAATATGGCAGACAGAGTGATGCACAAGCTGCTGTGGACTCGGGCCAGCCGAGCAAACACTCCCGCATCACCAGCAGCGCAGTGAGGAAGTGGGCGGGGCAGCAGACACCCTCGGGGGCGAGCAGGGGGCTGGGAGGGAGGTGGGGGCTGAATTGGGCGCCTGCATTGCAGGGTGGTGGATGCATGCAGCAGGCAGTCCTGTGTGTGTGTGTGAGTGTGTTTGAGCGGGCAGTCCTGTGAGTGTGAGTGTGTGCGTGCGTGCGTGCGTGAGCGGGCAGTCCTGTGTGTGTGAGTGTGAGCTTGTGTGTGTGTGCTTGAGTGGGTAGTCCTGTGTGTGAGTGTGTGTGTGTTGAGCGGGCAGTCCTCTGTGTGTGTGTGTGTGTGCATGTGTGAGAGTGTGCGCGCGTGTGTGAGAGTGCGTGTGTGTGTGAGTGTGTGTGTGCGCATGTGTGTGTGCATGTGATGTGTGAGAGAGAGTGCGCGTGTGTGAGAGAGTGTGCGTGTGTGAGAGTGCGTGTGTGTGTGTGTGTGTGTGCGCATGTGAGAGAGTGTGTGAGTGTGTGTGTGCACGTGTGTGAGTGTGTGTGTGAGCGGACGGTGTACAGAAGCTGCTGAGTGCTCAGATCTGACAGCAGTGTTACGGATGGGAGTCGATATGTCTGAGCCTCTGACTCTCACACACACTCTGCTGCAGTAATAAAGTGAGGTAATGTTGCGCCAAATGTTTTAATTTTCTCCCATAATGCACAGGGAGGGGTGAAGAGAGCCAATAGATTAAAGAGCGCAGGGCAACGGGCTCTCGTTTGAATATCCAAACGGATCATTTAACTACAAAACTTCAGATTCCTGCTTGCCTGGCGAAGATACTGGAAAGAGGAGATCTGAAGAGATCCAGAAGGTGTGGGGTGGGGACTGCTGCTTCACTTAGGGTGGGGGTTAACTGAAACTTTCTGCTACTGAATTGTATAAAATTGCATTTCAACAATTTGATTGGTTGATTGATGTTCCTTCCATATCACTTGTGAGGGCACACAATATGCACTCAAGGATGTGATAATTTATTTTCACAGGGTGTATTTCTGCCATGACACCTCCCAGGTGGAGTAATGGGCACTTCCTGTTCTGTTCACCATCAGGGGGTACACCGTTCATATTTAATGAGACCTCTCACACATATTTGGTGAAACTTTAAAAAAAAAAAAAAAAAAAAAAAAAAGGGATACTGAATAGAATGCAGTAAACCCTTAAATCCCTCCCCCTGCGTGAGGACTATGGCCGTGCATTTCATGCAGTTTCCTGCATGTGAAGAGAACGTTGGTGAACCACGTGCGGTCTGATCTGAGCTCAGGTGGATCAGCCTTCCCCTGAGGACTGACCCATCTGTCTTCCAAGCGAAACCTTACGCTAGGTTCCTGATTCACTGAGTCATTATTTATTAAAGGTCCCACTGCAGAGTACCAGGGGACTCCCCCTGCGTGCTGGACAGGTGCCCAGGTTCTCCTGCTCTAAATTATGAATCTGGCCAACTGTAGTTTCCCTGCTTAACTCCAGTTCCCCCCTCTTCACCCTCGCTATGGTGAGCAAGCTCACACACACACACACACACACACACACACACACAAGTTCACTCACACACACACACACACACACACACACTCTCACACACACATGCTCACACTCTCACACGCGCACACACATGCTGTCTCTCACACAGAAAAGCTGATTCACGCTCGCACACGCACACGTTGTAATTTTAATAATGAAAGACTGCAGGAGTACAGATAAGTTTCCATTTCTGTTTATCTGCCCTGGCTACGGGTAGTAACCAAGTAACCAATCAAACGTCAGCTTTACCTAACTTTTACGCAGGTTTAGATTGGTCAAAAGTAAACATGGCACGAAAGCAGATAACAGCAGGCTGCAGACACACAGTCCGCCTCCTGTTAGTTTATACATCATAAAGTGCATCTGAAGTTTCTGCTTTCATTCCATTCAGACAATGTTGGCCCCTCCTTTCTGCCATTGGTGAAATGACAGCTAGTCAGCCACGCATCTGCAATATTCGTGTCTAAAAGCAAAACGTACAGAGAAACAAGAAGTGTAGTAACATCACAAGAGACCACACAAGTTAATTAACATAGTTAAAGTTACACACTTGCAAAGTGCATCAGTTTGACACTACAACTAAGCAGACGTTAGGACTTTGCTGAACGAATGTCAATCCAGCTGTCAGCCAGTTAACATCAGCCACTTGGTATACAGTAATGCAGACATTCGCTAGATGGTAAACAGTAATGCAGACATTCGCTAATTTGCCCACTTAATTGATCATTAGCATTCATACAGTTAGTGACAGAACCTACCCTATAGAACCCACCCTACAGAACACACATCAGAACCCACCTGACAGAACATTCTGCAGAATACACACCCTACAGAACATACCCTATAGAACCCACCCTACAGAACACCACCTACAAAACCTACCCTATAGAACACCACCTACAGAACCTACCCTTTAGAACCTACCCTATAGAACACACATATCAGAACCCACCTGATAGAACATTCTGCAGAATACACACTATAGAACACACTTCCTTCTCTGCTCTAGAGAACACACCCTGCAGAATATTGCCTCCACAACAACCTGGAAACCATTCTAGAAAACACACAGCGTAGAGCACCCTGTAGAACCCACGCCATTAGAACACACCTTGAACCAGGAAGTCAGGATGTGCCTGCTTCCTCCCGCGGCCCTCAAGGTGCAGATGTTCAGTCGCAGGGTTTGACTGCGCTTTATTTTAACGCATGCACCCCAAATACAACCTGCAGCCATGTACTGTCAGGGTTTTTTTTACACAACCATTTTGTAGGAGAGTTATGCGCTGGATCACTGGATTGCTCTGAACACATCTGCCCTTTTAACACCATGTTGTCCGAGCACACTCACATCAGGCTGCGAACTTGCAGGAATGGCAGCAGTTCTGCCACTTATGGGGCCTGGTCTTTAGAAACTGATGTGTTGACTCTCTGAGTCAGAAGTTTCTCACCTTTGAGGACTGGTCAGGATCAGCTTGATCAATGAGCAGAATGAGCCAAGGCCTCCCTGTGAAAACATCACACTCTCACTGCAGCTGCTTGCTTTTGAAAAGTAAAACTCAGCATCAATCTCCCCAAATCTGACCATCCAGGCAACTGTTACTGCTGTTTTTCATTCTTCCCCTCTGATCAAAACTCAAACCTGAGACCCCAGGTGAGTCAAATCTCTGGCCAATCAGTGGAATTGATCAATTAATTATCAAGGTAGTTCTCAAACTCGGTCCTGGGGGACCACTGCATATTCTGGTTTTCATTCCAACCACAACTGCAATCCCAGAATTTTAACAAGCTGTTAATTATTCTTAATTAGGTGCTTTTCATGTTTTAGAGCTGAGTCTCCAGTCTTCTTCAGAAAGGGCCAGTGTGGGTGTACACACCTGATTCTACTAATCAAGGTGCTTAACAAAGACTCTAGTGGTTGATTAGTAAATGGTATGGACTGCATTTATATAGCACTTTTATCCAAAGCGCTTTACAATTGATGCCTCTCATTCACCCATTCACACACACACTCACACACCAACGGTGAAAGGCTGCCATGCAAGGTACCAATCAGCTTGTTGGGGGCAATTAGGGGTTAGGTATCTTGCTCAGGGACACTTCGACATGCCCAGTAGAATCAGGTGTGTGCACCCACACTGGCCCTTTCTGAGAACTAGCAGACACAGTGGTCCCCCAGGACCGAGTTTGAGAACTACCTTGATAGTTAATTGTTCTATTAATTCCACTGATTGGCCAGAGATTTATCAGGTAATCTATCAGGTAAAGAAGAAAACCAGCAGCACTACTGGACCTGAGGGCCAGATTTGAGTGTCCCTGGTGTGGAGTGTAAATGCTTCCCTGTTTCAGGAATGTGGTGAATAAAATGCACAATTAGCTAAAAAAAAAAGACCATCAGGGCTTGGGACATCAAGGTGTGGCAGATCTGGGTGCAGCAGATCTGAGTATGAGAAATGTGAGTGTGGCTTGATCTGGGTGTGGGTGATGTGGGTGTGGCAGATCTGGGTGTGGGTGATGTGGGTGTGGCAGATCTGGGTGTGGGTGATGTGGATGTGGTAGATCTGGGTGTGGGTGATATGGGTGTGGCTTGATCTGGGTGTGGCAGATCTGGGTGTGGGTGATGTGGGTGTGGCAGATCTGGGTATGGGTGATGTGGGTGTGGCAGATCTGGGTGTGGGTGATGTGGGTGTGGCAGATCTGGGTGTGGGTGATGTGGGTGTGGCAGATCTGGGTATGGTTGATGTGGGTGTGGCAGATCTGGGTATGGGTGATGTGGGTGTGGCAGATCTGGGTGTGGGTGATGTGGGTGTGGCTTGATCTGGGTGTGGGTGATGTGGGTGTGGCAGATCTGGGTGTGGGTGATGTGGGTGTGGCAGATCTGAGTATGGGTGATGTGGGTGTGGCAGATCTGGGTGTGGGTGATGTGGGTGTGGCAGATCTGGGTATGGGTGATGTGGGTGTGGCAGATCTGGGTATGGGTAATGTGGGTGTGGCAGATCTGGGTGTGGGTGATGTGGGTGTGGCAGATCTGGGTGTGGCTGCTCAGGGCAGGTGCAGGAAGTTTAGCTCAGGAACAGTGAGATTTAAAATCCCTGCTTCTGCTGTGCGTGGCGTGTGGATGTCCTGCAGCCCTGGTGTCTGAGAATCACAGGCCCGGTGGGTTCTATGTGCTTCTCTGCACAGAATGACTCCATTAGACCAGATCCTTACCCATACTGCACTTCACTGACTTACTTGGGTCTGAACCGGGTCCTGATTTCCAGGTGAAAACAAACCCTGGCAGCGCCTGCTGCTCTTCAGGCCCAGAGATACAGACCCCTGTCCTACAGGTGCTGTTGACCTGATCAGCCAATCAGAGAGGAGAGAACAGGCAGTGACATCACTCATCTAACAGGGCTAATCTTTAAAGGCCTGCATGTCTTCTTTCTGTCAGACATACTGAGGAATGGTACATTATGGCAGAAGTTTGGGAGTGACCCACATTCAGCCGTTTACATTCTCTGTGGCCATTACACTGAGCGTGGAGCTGCCCTGTATGAGCAGGAAGTAATGAAGCGTAACTGCGGCAACCCCCTCCAGACTGCTCATGACTGATTTAATAAACACTTCTTTTACCTCAGTTCCTTGTCCATGTGTGCGTGCATGTGTATCTGTGTGTGTGTGTGTGTGTGTATGTGTGTGTGTGTGGGTGTGTGTGTATGTATCGATGTGTGTGTGTGTGTATGTATGTGTGTGTGTGTGTGTGTGTGTGTGTGTGTGTGTATGTGTGTGTGTGTGTGGGTGTGTGTGTATGTATCTGTGTGTGTGTGAGAGAGAGAGAGAAAGAGAGGGAGAGAGGGAGACACATTTGCCTGTTTTTTCATCCACGCAGTTCCCCTCCCCCTCAGAGAGAGATGTGCTAAAAATAGCCCATTCCACTCGTTGAAATGTGAAACAGTTCCACAATCTCATTGTTTTGCCCCAGATATTCCCCCCCCCCCCTTAAGACGGGGCGTTACAGACCCTGCCCCCCCCCCCCCAGATGGGGCATAACAGACACCCCCCCCCAGATGGGGCGTAACAGATGGTGTTGGCGGTAATTACTGATCTCCCCCTGAGTGGGAATTCTCAGAAGGACGGGGAGGCGGGAAAGCGTGGAGCTCTGAGGCTCTCTGGCACCTTTCTGTGGATCTCACTCCCATCAGCCTTAAAAAGCCCTTCTGCCCCCCTGTGCTCACTAACAATGCACCTCTTTTTGGGAAAGCAGCACATAGGCAGACCTGCTAAAGCTGCCATTTTACTGCAGTGATCACGCCTATCTCTCTCCCATCCCCTTCTGAATGACTGCAACACCACCCCCCCCTCCATCCCCCCCTCCCTCCCTCCCTCCCTCCCTGACCCGATTCAGCCCAGCCCTTCCCTAACAACTCACAGTGATCTCACCACCTGAACACAGTCACCCACGGCACGTTGCCACGGCAGCATCACCACACCGCCGGTAGTTGCTGATTTCCGATTTCTGTCCATCTACACAAATGCAAGGAGCTCAGTGCCAAAAAAAATGACCCATCAGCCGAAAGATCCCCTCCTATCATGAACCTGTGAACATGCAAGCCGATACCGTTAGCATGTGCTCAGGTGTGCTTGCCAGCGGAGCACAGAGGAGCCGGAGTGTTTCCTGGCAACAGACAGAAAGTGCGATCAGCCTCACGCACCATGAAGCACAGCAGCATCCTCTCTGAAGCTCAGTACCAGCTTCCTCTGTCTCTGAAGCTCAGTACCAGCTTCCTCTGTCTCTGAAGCTCGGTACCAGCTTCCTCTCTGAAGCTCAGTACCAGCTTTCTCTGTCTCTGAAACTCAGTACCAGCTTCCTCTCTGAAGCTCAGTACCAGCTTCCTCTCTGAAGCTCAGTACCAGCTTCCTCTGTCTCTGAAGCTCAGTACCAGCTTCCTCTCTGAAGCTCAGTACCAGCTTCCTCTGTCTCTGAAGCTCAGTACCAGCTTCCTCTCTGAAGTGCAGTACGCACTACCTCAGTTAAGCGCAGTAGCAGTTTCCTCAGTTAAGCGCAGTACCAGTTTTCTCTGTTAGAGGGCGCTGCATGTCTGCATGTAGCCAGCAGGTATCCACCTTGCAGCTGGCCGATCAGTATTGCCACGTCAGTGGCTGCCAGATTTGAATAATCAAATCTCTCCCTCCCTCTTTCTCTGCTTCCCCCTCGTTCACTCTTCACCTCCGCTTTATCACTCTCTCTTTCTCTCTCCCCCTTGTCCCTCTTTCTCTCTCTTCCTCTTCTCTCCTCTCTCTCTCTCTCTCTCTCTTTCTTTTTCTCTCTCTCTCCCTTTCCCACTCCCTCTCCCTCTCTGTCTTTTCCTCTCCCCTCCTCTCTCTCTCTCTCTCTTCCCTCCTCTCCCCTCCTCTCCCTCTCTCTCTCTCTCTGATGGGTGGGGAGGATGGTGTGTGTTTGTGTGTCTGTGTGTTGAAGTGTATGCGTGTGCTTGGGGGAGGGTTGCCAGATGTCACTGAGCTATATATAGCTCCCTCATTATCTCATGCAGGGGGTGTTACGGGGGGTTGGGCCAGGTACATTAACCCTTGCACGGGGTGTTATGGGAAGGGGGGGGAGCTGTTCAGGTTATTAAACCATGCAAGGGGAGTTATGGGAGATGGGGGGGGGGGGGGGGGGCAGGCTCATTATCCTACACAGGGGGAGTTATGGGGTGGGGGGCAGGTTTCTGAGTGCAGACAGCTCTGCTGGGGTGGGGGGACGAGATGCTCATTAGCGGCTCTCGTTATCTTGACTGCTCCGTGACAGCTCCGCCTCGACACCCCCTCCCCCCCCACATCTCAGCGCTGCTGCTCGGAGGATATTTTTAGTATCAGACTCAAGCTGTGGGGTCAGCCCTCAGCTTCAAACCCCCCCACACCCCTCCATGTGCCGGTGATGATAATGAGCTCCATACGGGAACAACCGCCACACCCGCCACAAACCGCCACACACCGACACAGCCCCTACACCCGCCACACCCGCCACACCCGACACACCCGCCACACCCCCCACACCCACCACACCCACCACACCCACCACAGCCCCTACACCCACCACACCCGCCACACACCGACACAGCCCCTACACCCGCCACATACCGCCACACCCACCACATACCGCCACACCCGCCACACCCCCTACACCCCCTACACCCGCCACACACACCGACACACCCCGCCACACCACACCCGCCACACCCCCTACACCCCACCACATACCACACCCCCTACCCGCCGCCACCCCGCCACACCCCCCACACCCCCCACACCCACCACACCCCCCTACACCACCCACCCCCCACACCACCCCCCCACCACATACGCCACACCCCCACACCCCCTACACCCCCTACACCCCACACACACCGACACACCCTACCACACCCGCCCACACCCCTACACCCACCACATACCGCCACACCACCCGCCACACCCGCCACACCCACCACACCCCCTACACCCACCACATACCGCCACACCCCCACCACCCCCTACACCCCCCTACACCCGCCACACCACCCGACACCCCACCACACCCCACCACACCCCCTACACCCCACCCACATACCGCCCACACCCGCCACACCCGCCACACCCGCCACACCCCCACACCCCCTACACCCCCCCCACACCCCCCACACCCACCACCCCACCCCCCCCACACCCCCTACACCCACCACATACCGCACACCACCCACCACACCCGCCACACATACCGCCACACCCACCCCCACCACACCCACCACACCCCCTACACCCACACCCCACCACACCCACCACATACCGCCACACCCGCCACACCCACCACACCCACCACACCCCCTACACCCACCACATACCGCCACAACCGCCACACCCGCCACACCCACCACACCCCCTACACCCCCACCACACCCACCACAACCGCCACATACCGCCACACCCACCACACCCGGCACACCCCCTACACCCCCTACACCCGCCACATACCGCCACACCCACCACACCCACCACACCCACCACACCCGCCACACACACCGACACAGCCCCTACACCCACCACATACCGCCACATACCGCCACACCCGCCACACCCACCACACCCCCTACACCCACCACAACATTCACACCCACCACACCCACCACATACCGCCACATACAGCCACACCCCCCCACACCCGCCACATACCGCCACACCCCCCACACCCCCCACACCCCCCACACCCACCACACCCACCACACCTGCCAAAACTGCCACAACCGGCACACCCGCCATGCAAGACTCGAGAACGGGTTCCACCTGCTTCAGAACCACCAGGCGGGGTCCACCTGCTTCAGAACCACCAAGCTTTCCCTAAGGAGCACTTTTATTCTGAAACTGCACTGAAACGACACTGAAAAGCTCTACAGCGTCGCCCAACAAAGGCAGGAAGTCAGCAGAATCCACCATTGATTTTTGGAGGGCTATTGTGCTGTGCTACATTTATGGAGACATACAGAGGAACGGCTTGCAAAAGGGATTGCCTGTTCTATAAAATGGCCTCCTTAATCATATTCAGTATTCATCATGTTACATTTTTGTTTCTATTTAAAGATGTTCATTGAAAATGAGAGGCTTCACGTTTAGTCTACCAATCAAATAGCTGTGAAACAAAAACAGAAATGCCTGGAAAAATAGGTTTGGATGCCAAACGCAGCATAAATTTCAGTTATTATAAAATTATTTCCCCACACATCTGAGAAAAACGCCACATATTCCACAGTTTTACATTTTTTTGAAAATGTTCTCCTTCTGTAATTATTCAAAATTAGTTAACAAATTTTCCCTTTATCCCATTTGGAATATCCAATCATATTCCAGACCCATTTCATTTTACCTCACCACACAATCCTTTTACAAACCAAAATACCTCAGGGTGGTCTAGAGAGAGATATGGTGCTGTGTGACTGTAAGGGTGAAGGCTTCGCTCATCCTGGGGCCTTGTCGCTGAAATCAGGCCCCCAAGTAATCGAAGGTACTTCCGGAAAGCGTAATTAGATAGCAAAGTGCACCGTTTATGTGAATTAACGTTGAACAACATTAAGCTGTAGTATTTGAAAATGTGTTTAGCTTTTGCTTTTAGCCCCATGCGCTGCAAATACAGCCCGTCAGATACACTGTCATGCACTTTAAGTGCAGATCATGTGACCAGCTCCGGGAAACACTGAGATTTATGGAACCGCTCCCTGAGAAAGGAGGGGAGAGGTGGAGGGAGGAGAGGAGAGGAGGAGGGAGGAGAGGAGAGGATAGGAGAGAAGGAGAAAGGAGAGGGACAGGGAGAGGAGAGAGAGGAGATGAGAAGAGAAGGTGAGAGGAGAGGAAAGGTAGAGGGAGGAGAGGAGAGGAGAAGATAGGTGGAGGGAGGAGAGAGGAGAGAGAGGAGAGGAAATGAGTGATTGTTCTCATACCTGCAGCCATGTTAGAATTGAGAATGATATTATTTGAATGCTTCCGATGAGTACTGTGCAGTTACCTGATTATTTACTGGCGACGGATCCCACAGAACACTCTTGTTCGGGCTCCGGTTCCAGTAAAGAAAGACAGAGCCCCAGCCCTCCTCCTCAGTCTTCTGCCAGTTCCACTTTCCCTGTATTTCCTCTGATGCGTTCCCTGCATGACCTGCCAAACCTCATTCTGACGGAACTGCAGGGCTTCAAAGCAGAGGAAATGGATTTAACTGGGCTGTAATTCATTCATTTTACAAGATCAGACCCCATCCACTGTCATTCACTTTGCTTGCATTTGACAGGTGATCTGTTCCATACAGTGGGGCGGGGGGGGGGGGGGGGGGGGGCTAAGGACCATGGCACTGCCCTATTTGAAGCTTGAACATTGAACAGGTCCTTTTGCTGAAACACTGTACAATCACTGAACAGTTCTTTTTGCAAACACACTGCACAGCATTAACTTGCTGAGCTAATAATGACTGATCTTAGAGATTTGTGTTTGAGATGGTTTGGGTGTGTGATGGAAAAGAAGCATGCTCAGTGATAACTCACAGACATAGCCATGGTTTTTTTCTCCATTTGGGAATAGAGTGGATTTATTTATTCTCTAAAAAAAACCCAATTAATTAATTGCCAAATCAAACCATACTAGATGATTTCTTGTGTTCTTTTTTAATGCTAATTAGGAGATTAGAAATTCTAATTGATACTGTGAGCAGGGTGTTGAGTGTGCAAAAATCAGCTTTACGTTAATCTCTGACAAGCAAATCCACTTCATCACTACTGTCCATGCTCTCTCGCTCTCTCTCTCTCTGTCTTTCCCTCTCTTTGTCTCTCAGTCTCTCTCAGCTAATATTTTTTCTATTTACTCTCCATTCTTACATCATCTTGCTGCCTGCCTTATCTTAACAGGGATGGAACAGCAGGTCACGATGTGATTGATATCGATTAGTAATGTCTGAGCTCCACAGCCCATTGTGTGAGATCGGCCCATTTGGCTCGCTCAGAGGATCAGAACTCAACCCCATTTGCATGTTGAAGATCAAAATAGAAATGCAGCTAATGGTTTATAATGTTCCTGGCTGTCATTAGTGCAAATGGGATGTACTCAGAGTGTTGGTTCAGGAAAGCCATGTACGCTGAATGAAAGGCACAGGTGAAGTAAGCGAGTAATTTCTCTGTTCGCTGTGATGTTTGTTTGATGGCTGCGGAGGGGGTGCAGCTTCAGTGGATGGATTAGCTGGGGCTGGAGACAGAATGTGCTCTGTAAGCACAAGCTGCTGGATCCTTATTCCCAGCCTTCAGAGTTCACAAGCTACTGCAGACACTTCAGTTACTGCCTTTAAATATTCAGCAATCAGCCCACACTGAGGATGTGAGCTATGACCAGCCCACACTGCGGATGTGAGCTATGACTAGCCCACACTGTTGATGTGAGCTATGACTAGCCCACACTGATGATGTGAGCTATGACCAGCTCACCCTGAGGATTTGAGCTACTGTATGGCCGGCCCACACTGAGGACGAGAGCTTTGACCAGCCCACACTGAGGATGTGAGCTATGACCAACTCACCCTGAGGATGTGAGCTACTGTATGGCCAGCCCACACTGAGGACGAGAGCTTTGACCAGCCCACTCTCAGAAAACCTGTATGCAGGTGAGCGTTTGCTCAGAATGTTCTGCTTAAGCACCTGTTCAAGGATACCAGGGCCAGCCTGGGAACTGACCGTGTGGAGAACAGGAAGTAAATAGAAGCAAGTCTTTAGTAAATAATACAGAGTACTTCTGTCTGTTTTTCACTGGCATTAGCTGGGCTTCCGCCAGGCTGTTCCTCCGTTGGTTTCGCTGGCTTGGACCTGAGGCCGGTCTAAAGGCCTTTCTGTGATGCTGTTTTTAGTGGAGGGAGCTGGTGGCTGTTTGCTAGTTAGCCTGCTATCAGAACAGCTGCTCCATTCATTATAAAGCTGTGTGCTGCTTAGAGGCAACCAGCCTGATGGCTTCCACTGGGCGCTGCTGTCATAGGGCATGTGTGCTCGGTCATCCTGCCCTGCACAAATAAAGGCTAATGACGTTATAAAAACCACACAGGCATACCGTACTCTAAAATGGCTGACTGGAACATTTGTGTTTCACTTCTCCGAGTAACCTCTGGTGGTATACTGCAGTTCTGCTACAGTCAGACTTTCATGAAAACGGGAAAGCATTGGCTAATAGTGAAGACTATTTTATACTCTCAACAATTGCCTTTGTGATAGAATTCATACCAACTAGAAACAATTTAAACTCCTCGTATTTATGTCATAAGAATCGCATGACGGGTGGACGTTTCTGAAACTCATATGAATCATATGGGTTTCTGTGGCTTGCGGGTAATTAACTGTGTCCTGACCCTGACAGTGGTTGAGGATTCTTGCGCTAAAATCATCAGCTCGTGAGTTTCCATGGCTGACGGGGCGAGCCATTGGTCCTCCAGCTCCTCATTGATCTATAAACTCGCCAAACTGGGGCAAGCCCCGGCTTTGTAATGTTATATGGAATGATAAAGCAAATATGAGCAGCACATTTAAGTGCAATGCTTTCTCAGATGAATCCTAAGTGAGCAAATGTTCCCTGGCTGAGGGCTCCTAATGGGGTTCATTCATAAGTCATTAATGCTGATGTCTCCACCACCTGTTTTCAGAAATGGGGACCAGATCAAACTGAAGAATAACTGGAGGTTATTCTTCAGAAATGAGCAAAGTGAAAAGGCAGAAGTCTTTTGCATCTAATGGTGGAAGATATGTAATATACAACCATTCCCTCATAATCAGCTTGTTTTATGGGCTGAGTAACAGCAATGTTTCAGCAGATCTGAAAGAGTATGGAACAATGCATGCTACGAACACAGAACTTTATTGGCATACCAAACCTATTTTCCATTGGTTTGCACAGTTAACAGGGCAGCTTATATAAAGGACTATCATTGAAACCATGTGATGCAGTAACTCTGGTTTTGTGCACTTTCAATCCTCTAAAAATGCGTTTTAGTTTCATCATTAAAAATACATTTGATTACCTGTTATGAACCCAAATCTCTGAGCTCTTTTCATCAAGATGATTTAATCAATCAGAAATGAAACATTAAACACACTGTGGTTGAGGGGAACCAGCTTCTCCTAGCTACAGACTCAGGACCAATATCACCCTCCCCTCCCCTCCTCTCCTCTCCCCTCCGCTCCCCTCCCCTCCCCTCCTCTCCTCTCCCCTCCCCTCCCCTCCTCTCCTCTCTCTGTCCTGGTGGGTCTGCTGCTTAATAGCACACAGCCTCCGGGGGGTTCACTCGCTGAGTGAGGGCCTCGCTGGGGGGAGATGGGGATACACACACACACATCTGTTTACTGTCTTAATCCTTTGAAGAGTAGGTTTTTTGGAATGTTTTTTTTCAAAAGTTTAAGTCTGTATTTTAAAAAATTGCTTTAAATTACCGGTAATGATTGTTACAGTACATCAGCATTAGAACGTTTACTTAAGAACATTCTAATCACATATCTGTAATCTCACACCTTAAACGGTTAATTACCTTAGCAGCCTCTAGCCACAATGAAAACACAATCAGAAAATACACCTGTCCTGGCAATGTACCTGAATCAAATACATCTGTCCTGACACCATCTTTTGGTCTCCAGGCTCTTCTGTCTGCCTATTGGTTGGAGTTACATCTGATGTGCATGCCCATTGGGTAGAGCTGGTATCTTGTATCTGAGTGGGAGGTGATTCTGGCCTGAGTGAAAGGCCCTGTTCTGTGGGAGCTGGCCCACTCAGAGCAGGAGAGGACTGATGACTGACCTCCTACATCAGCAGAGTGCACATGAGCAGAGTGTACATCAGCAGAGTGCACATCAGCAGAGTGCACATCAGCAGAGTGCACATCAGCAGAGTGCACATGAGCAGAGTGTACATCAGCAGAGTACACATAATCAGAGTGTACATGAGCAGAGTGCACATAATCAGAGTGTACATCAGCAGAGTGCACATAAGCAGAGTGTACATAATCAGAATGCACATGAGCAGAGTGCACATCCTGAGTGTACATAATCAGAGTGCACAACAGCAGAGTGGACATCAGCAGAGTGTACATGAGCAGAGTGCACATCAGCAGAATGCACATCAGCAGAGTGCACAACAGCAGAGTGTACATGAGCAGAGTGCACATAATCAGAGTGCACATCAGCAGAATGCACATCAGCAGAGTGCACATCAGCAGAATGCACATCAGCAGAGTGCACAACAGCAGAGTGCACATGAGCAGAGCGTAAGGGGAACGTTCCGCTCCGAGTTTGGCTTACACCAGAACTGGAATAATAAAGACACATCCACTGCCCTAGAAAAGCTGCATCTTTTTTGGTCAAATGCTGAAGATAAAAACATCTATATTAATCACTAGAGCACACAAGCTGAGCTGCAGCAGTATCTGTGACACCACAACTCTTGCTCTCTCTGCTTCTAGGTGACCAGTCCAAAAAGTTTAAAAAACAAACAAACACACCTGCTCTTGGTATTTGGGGAGTGTTTTATTGCAGGTTTTCAAACTTTTTATAGTTCAGTTTACTTTGTATCAAGAGCAAAAGAAAAAAACTGACTACAGTGAGGAAAACAATGTTGGTTGTGTTGTGGAAGGCTAGACCATACTTTCATCACAGCAAGTGCAACTGGCAACATTTCATAGTTTGTAACAGATTACTATTTTAGCAGAAACCAAAATTTTGTTTACTGCATGACAAACTGAAGTCAAACAGGCTACTCCTGAACGTGGAACATGCAAAAATGGCTAATGAATCAGAACATTGTCTCTCAGTACAAAAAAAAATATATATTATACCAGACTCGAATCGGACTGAGAGGTTATTTTATATTATACACTCTTAAAAACATGTATAAAATTTGTCCTGCTCCAGAACAAAGGCACACAATCTCTTGGTTCACGATCTCAGTTTTTGTGTCAGGCATTCTCTATATAAAAACACATCCAGAAGTTACTGAGGTTAAAATTTTCCGAGCAGCAAGACAACCATGCAAAAGGACTGTGTGACGCAGACAGGAAGCTTCAGTAGTACGTCTCGCGCTCCACCCAGCCTGCAAAAGAGGAGAGCAGGTCGGGGTTTGAGCAAACTCACGACAAAATGTCCTCACAGCACAGTTCCCTCAGTAGAGCTGAAGATAAACCTTTCTGCGCTTTTAGAAATGACTAGAGATCTGAGGAATCTCAGACAAGCGGGTCAGTGTCTGCAGTCTTAATCAAAGCGGATCTGAGACGTACCTCCTGGACTGCGCCGGATGATGAGTTTTCGGATTTCATCGTAGATGAAGATGAGAAGTGAGTAGGGGAAGGCGCAGAACCACCAGCTGGGTCTGAGGAAAAAAACAAACCAAAAATGAATCTTAGACGAGATCAAATGTAAAGCATAAAAAAGCAAAACACATTTTGAGCTCTTAATGGCTGACAGCAGACCAGCTGTTACAGGCAGGGCTAAGACCTGCAGCTACGCAGACAGAGGGAGGCCTCCCCTTTGGGTGACGAACGGCAGGAGAACTCACTTGAGGGGGTACATCCTGAGGGCCACGTCCATTCCCGGGCAGTAGGACAGGAAGGCTGCCAGGGCCGTCTCTTCAAACAGCCCAAAGATGAGGATTTTATTCCTGAGGAGGACAGAAATAAGACGCGGTTTCAGTTGAGTTTAGTTTATTTAGTTGTCACCCACCCATGGGAATTCTGTTTCCTGTGCTTACTTCATGCCCTGCTGAAAGACAGAGTTCCTCCTGGTTTTGCAGATGATTAAATCAGCCCACTGCACGATCACTATACTGACGAAGAAGGATGTGTGGCAGGTGTATTCCACAATCTTTCTCTGCTCATAGGTCTGAGATACAGGAGAGAGAAAGAGAGAGAAGGTTTAGTTTTTCATTGAACTTTGACTCTGCTCACTGTCATATATTTCATTGTCTCTCAGAGGTCCCTGGCATTAAGTACTGACCCACTGCTGGCCGTAGCTGTCCTCCAGGTCGTTGATATTCTTGTCGTCCCATTTGACACGGATTCCCAGCAGTGTGGAGGGTAGGAACCCATTCTCAGCAAGGATGACAAAGTAGGAGAAGAACCCTGCGGTGGCTTGCATCATACCTGGGGAGAAGGATAACAGAGGTGAGCTCAGAGACCTCCATCAAACTCTACTCTGCGCCACACACATATCCACCCTTGCACTCTTAACATCTGTTCCATAGGGAGAAGTGCTGACTCAATTAGGAAGCCTTGATTCTTACCTATCTGACCGTAGGCGATGCTGATTAGCCTCTCATTCACCAGCTTGTCCGTTTTGGGGTTTCTGGGCTGTCTCTTCATGATGTCACTCTCAGCAGCTTCATAAGCCAGAGAAATAGCAGGAACCTGGCAGATTATAAGAGGAGTCCAGTGTTAGCAATCTAACCACATTTTGAGTGAATGAAAGACATCACCAGCAGAAAGGTCAGCACTCCTACCATCAGGGCTGTAACTACCATTGAGGACAATGAGGTCACGTCCTTGGTATTTTATTTTGCAATTAATTTAGGAGTCTCTTGACCTCTGTATTTTTTAGGTCCCGGTTACAGTCCTGCCTACCATGTCAGTGCCCAAGTCGATACAGAGGATGGTGACTGTGCCCAGGGGCAGGGGGATGTTGGCAATGATGAAGAGGAGGAAGGGGGTAATTTCTGGAATGTTGCTGGTCAGGGTGTAGGCAATGGACTTCTTCAGGTTGTCGAAGATCAGACGGCCTGGGAAGAACAATCAGAGCATGAACAGAGGCCTGTGATTGAGGCTCCTGAGAGATCAGCTGTGATGGAGTGGAAACCTCGATAGATCCCTCTACCTTCTTCCACTCCTGTCACGATTGAGGCAAAGTTGTCATCCAGGAGGATCATGTCAGCGGCCTGCTTGGAGACATCAGATCCAGCGATGCCCATGGCAACACCGATGTCCGCCTTCTTCAGAGCGGGGGAGTCGTTTACACCATCCCCTGTCACTGCCACTATGGCACCCTGAGTTTAAAGACACACAGAATCCTGTCAGACGTCCTGCGGTAAGCTCAGACCACAGCTTTCAGGACTGCTCCACAATCATGCATATAACCAGCGAATGTACAAAACAGGAGTGAGACACTCACTTTAGCTTTTCCTGTATGGACTACGGAATACAGTAGAGTACCCAATTATCCCAAATGCAATTATATGTGGTGGGACGTACACGTCTCAACAGATGGTATTACTTCAGAGCCATCCCAGGATATGTAAAAATAGGCAAGGGTACTGCGCGTGGGCAGAATTACAGGGATGTGCAGAGTTTGGAGTGCGGTGTGGATATGAGATACTGTTTGAGATACTGTTGGGGGAAGGGTTTTTGATGTGAGCCAGGTTTAGAGCACCAGCGATGGTTGTGTACCTGTCTCTGGCAGCCCTCGACAATGATGAGCTTCTGCTGGGGCGAGGTTCTGGCGAAGACAATCTCAGTGTGGTACTTTAGAATGTCATCCAGCTGTTCTGCGGTCAGGTCCTTCAGCTCCCCGCCGTGGACCACGCAGGCTTTGGCATCTCTGCAGAGGATGAAACACAGAACCTTGCTTTAGTTCCACATTAGCAGCACTGCTCATGATAGGTCTGGTCTCAGTCTAAAATTAGCACCAGATTCAAAACAGACATTCCTAAACCTTTCAGGCTCAATTCACCAATTTGTTTTCTTGAAAGACATGATGGCTTGGGAATTGTAATCCGATTACAAGCTGATATAAAAAATTTACTAGCGAAGAAAGTTTTTACATCTGATAATTATTTACTCAGAAACACTTCATTTAATCAGCTTAAGAAAGATTTGTATACCTCCAAACTGGTGGATTTGGGCTTAGGTTTCTCAAACCCAGACCTGGGTCAAATATGTATTTGTTTTGGATTGAAATACTTTTCTACGCTTTACTGATCTTGTCTGGTGTATTGGAACCAATTAAATACTCAGAAAAAGTGCCAATCCCGCCTTCTGGTCATATTGGCAGGCTCAGTTACTACAGGCAAGATCAAGAGCACAGAAAAGTATCTGAATCAAAACAAATATGTATTTGACCCAGGTCAGCTCAAACCAACTAAATACCACAAAAAAGAGATTCCCTCCAGCCTTGTACTCAATACAACACCTTCGCTGGTAGCTGTAAATGATACCGAGGGTTGACTTGATTAACTGGGAGGTTTATACCAGGGTTCACCTCATTAACTGGGATGTTCATACCTGGGGTTGACTTGATTATCTGGGATATTCATATCTAGGGTTGACTTCATTAAGTGCGATGTTCATATCTGAGATTGACTTCATTAACTGGGATGTTCATACCTGGGGTTGACCTCATTAACTGGGATGTTCATACCTGGGGTTGACTTGATTAACTGGGATGTTCATACCTGGGGTTGACCTCATTAACTGGGTGTTCATACCTGGGGTTGACCTCATTAACTGGGATGTTCATACCTGGGGTTGACCTCATTAACTGGGATGTTCATACCTGGGGTTGACCTCATTAACTGGGATGTTCATACCTGGGGTTGACCTCATTAACTGGGATGTTCATACCTGGGGTTGACCTCATTAACTGGGATGTTCATACCTGGGGTTGACCTCATTAACTGGGATGTTTATACCTGGGGTTGACCTCATTAACTGGGATGTTCATACCTGGGGTTGACCTCATTAACTGGGATGTTCATACCTGGGGTTGACCTCATTAACTGGGATGTTCATACCTGGGGTTGACCTCATTAACTGGGATGTTCATACCTGGGGTTGACCTCATTAACTGGGATGTTCACCTGGGATGTTCATACCTGGGGTTGACCTCATTAACTGGGATGTTTATACCTGGGGTTGACCTCATTAACTGGGATGTTTATACCTGGGGTTGACCTCATTAACTGGGATGTTCATACCTGGGGTTGACGTGATTAACTGGGATGTTCATACCTGGGGTTGACTTCATTAATTGGGATGTTCATACCTGGGGTTGACGTGATTAACTGGGATGTTCATACCTGGGGGTGACCTCATTAACTGGGATGTTCATACCTGGGGTTGACCTCATTAACTGGGATGTTCATACCTGGGGTTGACCTCATTAACTGGGATGTTCATACCTGGGGTTGACTTCATTAATTGGGATGTTCAGACGAGCAGCAATGTCTTCCACAGTCTCGTTGCCCTCAGAGATGATACCCACACCCTTGGCGATGGCCTTGGCAGTGATTGGATGATCACCAGTTACCATGATAACCTGAAATAAGGAAAGGGAAAGTCGGCGGTGTTGTTTATGGTCTTGAACATGGCTCCAGTTCGACAGTAATGAGTGACGGAGAGGAGAAGGTGAGAGACGCACCTTAATTCCGGCGCTCCTGCACTTCCCCACGGCGTCAGGCACAGCGGCTCGGGGCGGGTCGATCATGGACATGAGGCCGATGAAGCACAGATTCTCGGTGGGGAAGTTGACCTCATCGGTGTCAAACTGGAAGTCCTCGGGGAACTGCTCGTCCGGCAGTGTGAAATGACAGAACCCTGCAGGATGAAGGAAAACTGTGACTCACTGAAAATTCAGCCACCACTCTGCTGCTCCACAGCTCTGTATGGATAAGCACCCTCCAGTCAAGGAGGCTCACTGTTCAGCAAGAGGTCAAAGTTGAACAGTGACAGTAAATGAGTCACCCAGAGAAATGTGTCATTCACATCATGCTGTTACCCAGCTGTCTCTACTGTGAGCTTTTTAACCATAGGTTTGCCCCATTGCATTGTGGGCACTTGCCGTACCCAGTACTCTCTCTCCCAGGCCACCCAGCTCCATGTAGGCATTCTGGAAGGCGTCCTTCATCTCATCATCGAGGGGCTGTTCTTTTCCGTGGATCATAATAGTGGAACAGCGATCCAGGATCCTCTCGGGAGCACCTTTCATCACCAGGAGGTGCTTAGACTCTTCAGAGTTGGAGTTCTTGTGGATGGAGAGCTACAAGAATGGAATATCCACAAACAAAGATTGTTAAGCTGTGTTTCCTAGAAAGACGTGATTAAATCATGTTCCGCTGCAGCTGACCTGCGCTGTCACACACTTACCTGGTACTTGTTGGTGGAGTTAAAGGGGATTTCTGCAATCTTGGAGTACTGCTCTCTCATGTCCTTCACAGAGCCACAGCAGAGCTCGATACACTTCAGCAGGGCCGACTCAGAGGCGTCTCCAGCAACGTCTCTCTGTGAAGGAGAAAGGGGAGGGGCCACTGGGGAATGAGCTGGGGAGCAGCTCTATAAAACCCTCACACCACCTGCTGAACTCAGGCTCCGGGGGAGGGGGGGGTGGTTTCTATAGCGGCAGTTCAGGATCTGCCCCTATGCCTGGGGGAATGTCAGGAAGTCAATGGCTGTTCCTGAATTCCTGTTCGGCACAAACACAGAGCTCGCGGCTCCACCTGATTATTCAGTGTTCATCTTGCCTAGTGAGTTAAAAAGGCATTATTAGATTCCAAATTACATACCAATGGTTAAACGCATTGTTGAATTAGCCGCATGTTGTGAATTTGAATTGGAGCAGGATTATGATAATTCCCCACATTAAAAACAAAGGGCATAAGGTGAACCGGGAAGAGGTTTTAGATCCTAGGAACCGAGGGGAGGGGCGTGTGCGTGGGGGGAGTTTAGCCAGTCAGACAGCAAATGACAATGGTACATCGGGAGCAGAGCAGTTACAGGAGCACATTATACCCTTTCCTTTAACTTCAGTAAAAATAAAAACAAATTAGCTGGTGCACCAGTCTGCTTTACCCAAGAGGACTTAAGCAGACAAGCCCCAAGCAGAATCAGGAGACACAGAAAACAACAACGTTAATGACACAGCTGCAGAACCAATGGTCTGGATCTACAGATGCAAGAAAGCGCTTCCTGTCCAGGCATTTTTCACACAATAAAATCCCCAGTAATCTGTGGCAGCTTGTGGCACTGAAAGCTGTTACACCCTAAATCGTACCTCCCACTAGGCAATCCAAAATAGAAATCCCAAGCATTGCTAAAATAAATTGGGGTTGGTGACTGCAGGGAAACTCAGCGGAACAGACCTTCAGGATGGGCAGGTTGCCCTGTTCAGCCAGGAAGACGGCTCGGTTGCACAGGCCGGCGATTCGAGCCAGAGCCGCCCAGGTGGCAGAGCTCCTGTCGAAGGAGGTTCCGCTCTGGTTCTCGGTGGTGTCGGCCTCGTGGATCTGGTTGTCGAACCACATGTGGGCCACGGTCATGCGGTTCTGGGTCAGGGTGCCGGTTTTATCGGAGCAGATGGTGGAGGTGGAGCCCAGGGTCTCCACGGCCTCCAGGTTCTTCACCAGGCAGTTCTTCTTGGCCATGCGCTTGGCAGTCAGGGTCAGGCACACCTGAGAAAGGGGGTGAAGAATGGTCACATGACAGCTGAGATCATCGATTCACATGACCTCAGAGAGAGGCCGCTGTGATGAGTGCTCACTGGCTAAAAACATTTGTTCTGATTTTAGCAGCCAAGCAACAGTGCTGGTCAGTACATTAATCTCCTCAGAATCCACCTCAAAGCTTTGCAGGACGGACACAGGTGACTGCAGCGCAGTCTGAACCCTTGAAGTTTACAAACTGGAAAGAATTTCAGGAATCTCTGTGTGACTGAATCTTTTAAACAGTGTTTGAAGTCAATCTCAAGCTTAACTGCCTGCGCTCGGAAGTCCAAGATTAGCTACAATGATTCTTCTCTTTAAATTGTGCATTTTAGAGAAAATTTCAAGGAATTTTGACACTTACAGTAACAGTGGCCAGCAGACCTTCGGGCACATTGGCGACAATGATTCCAATGAGGAAGATGACGGCTTCCAGCCAGGAGTACCCTAATATTATTGACAGGATGAAGAAAGACACGCCCAGGAAGACGGCCACGCCCGTGATGATGTGGATGAAGTGCTCGATCTCGAATGGAGATGGGCGTGCGTCCCACTTCCAAACCCGAGGCCAGGGTAGCAATGCGTCCCATCACCGTGCGGTCGCCAGTGTTGATCACAACACCACGGGCAGTGCCTAGCAGGAGGTACACACAGCATGGAGAATGAGGAAGATCAACGACATTATAATCATTCTTATAAACAACACACAAAGCGCACAGCTCGGAAAGACATGATATGCACGGCTGGTTATAACCATGAAACAAAACCCTGGACTGCTGTCACAAACAGCCTATTCATACACAACACGGTAACAACCTCAATCATGTAGCCAGGTTCTCTGGCTAACTGAATCCAATTGCCTTACTATGCACAGAACAATGAGCTCCTATGAGTTCCGCTTTACCTTCGACACAGTTAGTGGAGAAGAAGGCGATGTTCCTGGTCTCCAGCGGGTTGTCATTGGAGAAATCGGGGGAGCGAGTCTGAGGCTCAGATTCTCCAGTCAGGGAGGAGTTGTCCACCTGAGTGACAGACAGAAAGCACAGTAAGGACCAGACTGTCCATGGGGCACTGCTGAAGGGCTGGGGCCTTTGGAGAGAAGCTTTGGGGTCTCACCTTGCAGCCGTGAGCAGAAACAACGCGCAGGTCAGCGGGGATCCTGTCTCCTCCCTTCACCTCCACCAGATCTCCCACCACCACCTCCTCTGCATTGATGCACTTCTTCTCACCGTCACGGATCACCAGGGCTTGCTGGCAGAGGCAGGAGACAACAGCCGGATTATTCCTAAATTCTTATGGCTGATCATTCCCCTTACAAGGCTAAAGGTGGATTTTTTAAAAACTTTGTGATACATATATTATGAAGGGTGGATCAGTAATCCGATTGTGAATCCAGTGAGCATTGTGAAGGTTAAGTCCCAAACAAGGTATGACTGCTGTATTTTTTCAGCGATTTAACATGTCACTCAGTTACCTAAACCAGAAACATGTTAATTCACACTCTCTAAAGAAAAAGACCTATTCATTGATGATTCAGCTGATGTTTGCTACTTACGGAAACAAGGTTATTTCCATCAAGTTCGTTTTGATGTGACAGTTTTATTGGAAACAGCTGAAAGGCCATACCTGAGGGACGAGGTTCTTGAAGGAGTCCATGATCTTGGAGCTCTTGGCTTCTTGGTAGTAGGAGAAGCAGCCAGTGATGATGACGACAGCAGAAAGCACCACCCCCAGGTACAGCTGTGGGGGAAAGAAGCAGGAGGTCCAAGACATCACAAAACAGGGCCTTATTGTGGGCAGTCAGAAAGCACTCACTCCTACGATGGGGTGCTACTGGGCATGGCCTCACGTTATCATTGGCCGGCTCGTCCTCCATGGCGGCCTGGATGCCATAGGCCAGGAAGCAGAGGATGGCTCCGGTCCAGAGCAGCATCGAGAACCCTCCAAACATCTGCTTGCAGA
Source organism: Anguilla japonica (assembly GCA_025169545.1). Lineage (NCBI taxonomy): Eukaryota > Metazoa > Chordata > Actinopteri > Anguilliformes > Anguillidae > Anguilla > Anguilla japonica. The sequence continues at coordinate 3,954,608 of CM045885.1, forward strand.
ACTTGACCCATTCTGGGGTGGTGGGGGGAGGGGTCAGTGCATTGGGACCATCCCGGACCAGAATCTCAGCGGCTCGGGCACCTGTTAGGCCCTGAGGAACAAAAGAGGAACGCAGTTTAAAAAATCCTGCATAAGCTTAGAGTTGCAAGCACAATCATTTAGAAATGCTTAATTAACATAATGGGATGAAATGAAAGACTAAAGGATTCACTAATTCAAGAACATACAAGTTTTCAAGACTTGTGTGAAAAAACTGAAAAAAAAAACCAAGTCCAAAGAGCTGGAGAGAATCTAGGTTCTTGCTGTTGCTAAGCAACAAACGGTTGCAGTAAAAACAGGGCTGTCTCTTCGTATGAAAGAGTTGCAATCCTCGGGGCGAGTTTCTGTGGTGAATTATTCAGAGGTGCTGAACTGCACAGCTGTGTGCCAAACTTCACTAAAATTCACACTGAAATCTGCATATATTACCGAAGTAGTGCACACGCATGTACACAGAGGTGAATGACACGCACTGTCAGAAAGAACACACATTCTGGCTGAAATCCTTACTTATTAATACCTACCCGTTTCCTGGATGGCAGCCAGAACAGCACTAATACCAGTCAGTCAATTATCATAGAGACTCACTCTTTTCAAATCTGCACACTAAAGGATAAAACTTTAGCGTACAAGATTTGTCCGGTTTGGATCTATACTGGATCTACACTGGATCTATACTGGCTAGCTCCATAATTATCTTTGCAGGATTAAAAGTATCACCACTCATAATTTTACTGGAGAGCCAACTTTCCATTTTCAGCTCTACACACTCACCCTGGTCAGGTCTGTGCCATACTTGCGGTTAAGCTCTTCCAGGGTAAGCTTATGGTCATCCTACAGAGAGAAGGAAGAAAAACACAAGTCATTTTAGTCCTTTAAATCCACTACAGTACCTGCACTATACAGAACCAAATGTACGCCAAACACTGTAGCATTGTCAAATCAGGTTCCACACACAAAATTGCAATTACAATTTCAGTAAGGTCATGTTTACATTTTTTACAAGCATGCATTTGCTGCAGGACACCAACTAGAGGCTAATTAGTCCATCAGTGTGGAAGTGCGCAGTCAGGGGTTCAGAAGTCCTTCCTCACCAGATCCACTTCCTTCTTCAGCTCGTCCATGTCCTTCTCCTTCTTCTTGGACTTCTGCTTCTTCCCGGTCTGCTCCGACGTGGCCGCCAGCTCATACTGATCCCGTCCTTCCTACAGAGCGGGCAAAAAGCCGGTCATCATCATCATCATCATCATCATCACACTCATTAAGCACATTATTACTTACACGCATGGTACAGGTCTTTGTCCAGGACAAATGACAGATCTCCCATATGGCTCCCAATGGTTTATTCAAGCTGGATTTTGGCTAGACACTGAATTGATTCACGTAAAATTTTAGTGGCAAAACATCAAAGCCACACCTTAGAACCTCAAGTCACATGACCACTGCACCTCACTGTCATTGTGATTGTCGCTCGCTCTTTGCACACATATATATAGTACATACTCTACCTGTATCACTGGGGAAAAAAGCACCAAAGCCCATGACTTTACCTGGAGAACCTGGTGAAAACTAGACCAAAATGTTCCAAATCATTGAATGCAAGACTGAGGCCCCTATTTACCCAGGTTATGCTTCAAGTTATGTTCTAGAACGTGCTCTCACCAATTTATGGTTTGAAAGAAAAAAATATCTTTTGCTGTGTGTTCTGGAAGCACAGAAGTGTACAGTCAGTGTTCAAGTGCATATTTCTGGGGGAGGTACCAGGGTGATTCACCCTGGAATACACGCACTGCAGTCTCAGTGCAAGCAGCCAAAGCTACAGTAATTCACTTACACATTTTCCTTTTATACAGGATCTTCACTCTGCCCTTCCCACTTCAAATGCTCCATTAATTAGTCCTCAATCATTTTTTCTTTTACAAGTCAAAATAAGGCAGCAAATTTTTGCCTACCAAAAAAATGCCACATTATTGATCGGCTGAACTTTATTGCAGCCATAAACCTTACAGACAAATGATACACAGGATGCAAGAAGACCTTGAATCTCAGCAGGTGATCTTACAGAGTCATGGTCAGATTTATGGAGAAACATAAGCCACTGCTAAAAAGAGCTGTAGCCTGTGGCACAAAACTATCAAGGGCCACGCTTCTGAGCATGTCAGACCTGACAAAACCAGGAAGTCGTGTCACCAACCCCATTCAAAATAGGAAACAGCTTAAATGAATTGCTTATTATGGATATGACAGATGGCATAAATTACAGTGGGGAATTTGAGCCAACAGACCATCTCTGAATCAAGCCAAGTGAGGAAGGATTGCTATTCATCAACCTCAGCCCCACTCCTATACTATAAACCTCAGCCCCACTCCTATACTATAAACCTCAGTCCCACTCCTATACTATAAACCTCAGTCCCACTCCTATACTATCGACCTCAGCCTCACTCCTAGACTATCGACCTCAGCCTCACTCCTATACTATAAACCTCAGTCCCACTCCTATACTATCGACCTCAGCCCCACTATCTATTCTATAAATCTCAGTCCCACTCCTATACTATATATCTCAGTCCCACTCCTATACTATAAATCTCAGTCCCACTCCTATACTATAAACCTCAGCCCCACTCCTATACTATAAACCTCAGCCCCACTCCTATACTATCAACCTCAGTCCCACTCCTATACTATAAACCTCAGTCCCACTCCTATACTATAAACCTCAGTCCCACTCCTATACTATCGACCTCAGCCCCACTCCTATACTGTCGACCTCAGCCTCACTCCTATACTATCGACCTCAGCCTCACTCCTATACTATAAACCTCAGTCCCACTCCTATACTATAAACCTCAGTCCCACTCCTATACTATCGACCTCAGCCCCACTCCTATTCTATAAACCTCAGTCCCACTCCTATACTATCGACCTCAGCCCCACTCCTATTCTATAAATCTCAGTCCCACTCCTATACTATAAACCTCAGTCCCACTCCTATTCTATCGACCTCAGCCCCCCTCCTATTCTATAAATCTCAGTCCCACTCCTATACTATAAACCTCAGTCCTACTCCTATTCTATCGACCTCAGCCCCACTCCTATACTATAAACCTCAGTCCCACTCCTATACTATAAATCTCAGTCCCACTCCTATACTATCGACCTCAGCCCCCCTCCTGTACTTGCAGAGATCCATGTGATCATATTGCAGTGTATTCTCCTGTAGTAAGGCGAAGTGCACAGAGGCATTAAGATGTTTACGATGGTTTATGAGAACAGCTCTGGCAATAATGGAGTCCCCACAAAGGAAAAGCATTTACCTTGTGAGGACCGTCCGAGGGGTGCTCCCTTATCAAAGCCACACAAGGGGCTTCCAAAACCTAAAAGATAGGAACCAGAGCAAGCGCTGGATGTAGCCTACTTCGGGCTCACTGACACATGATAAACAGGCTAAATTTATCCCGCCACCACACTGCGGCGCGAGGAGCCACAGCCTCCTTCCACTCTTAATTCCTCAGCCAACAAACTCCCGGCTCATCCATCACAGTGTCAGACTGCGGGAGAAAGAAGAGGCCGCGCCTTTCGGTCTGAATATCGCAGGTAACGCTGCACCACAGCTCCAGCGCCAGAGACCGGCCCCACCCAGCAGACAAAGGCCCAGTAAACCGCTCCATTCAGACTCAGTGAACTCCACCAATCCCGCAGCTGTCTGCCTGGACCGAAGCTGGGCGCACTGGCGTTCTGTGTGACCACTTTTACACCCGATCGGTGGCTTTAATGCAGATCTGATTACAGGAGACCAGTGAACTGAACAGGATGCTCAAGGTTCCAGGCACTGTCACGAAGAGCACGTCTGCATTGCTGACCAAACGGAGCAGACCAGCTCCACAGCACCACCACCTGGGTTTCAGCTCATTGACTTCTCGTGTGATTACAGGACAGCTGCTACGATGGACAGGCGTTAAAGCTATAAGTACAAAACATCGTAATGTATATCACAAACAACTCACTGAATCCCTGAAGTTATCACTCTACACTTCCTCCACAACTAGATTAAGAGAGTCATGAACCATCTGCACAGAGGTCTCAAGACGTCACAGTATTTCTGTCCGACTGCTGGCAGTAAAAAAATGGATTTCATGCTTGTGTGCATCAAGCATGTCCGTCTCAGCACTGAGCAGAGCAGGCACGGGCTGCTCTGACTGATCCCCACGGGGCTGTATGAATGTCCTCCTTATTTCTGAGGCCAACGAGGAACACTACAGTTTGTCAAGCTGTCCGTAAGCTGGAATCTAGACGTCTAGAGGGGTCTGAATGTGGGCTGAGAGATGTTTTCACAGACTGACAAGTTAAACCCAATATAGCTCAGGTTTTATCTGGATGCAGCCTGGCTGCGTCCTAGTTGATTAGAAAACTTTCACTTTTCAACCAAATGTAGCCGAGCTATAATGAGCCAGCCTGGTTCCAGCTCTACAGTGGGAAAGAGGTATAATGAGCCAGCCTGGTTCCAGCTCTACAGTGGGAAAGGGCTATAATGAGCCAGCCTGGAAGTGTTCAAGCTTTGCATTGTCAAGCTCACCACATTTTAATGATTACTATGTTGTTTCATTTAAAGAATGACACTACTGAGCTATGGGTTTGAAATTAATACATGAAAAAATCATACTGTTCCAAATAGAAAGATTCTGCCACTCATTGTATGTCACTTTGGATAAAAGCGTCTGTCAATTAAATGCAATGTAATGTATAAATTCAATACTTTTTCACTGTTCATTGCAGTTTTGTTTTTTATTTAACTCCTCAAAGAAGCTTCTTTCTCCCACAGCTAGACCCAGCCCGGTTGCCATGGTCACAAAGCCACACCCCTGGCTGAGAGGCTTGCTCAGCCCCGCCCGTCTCCTTAATAGAGCAGTCCCTTAAATACAAGCCCATGCCTGTATCACACAAGCTCAAAATTCCCTGTGTCTCCTCTACAGGTCTACATTCTGCACACAAGCAGGGGACCTTAGTAAAGGTGTGTCCCTGTAGGCTGGGCTCTGCAAGGCCGGCTGAGATGGCCCTATAAGTACCTCTCCTCTGCTGCACTGCGAAATTCGAACGTCCAGCAAACTGCAACACAGCTCCACGTGACTAACACTTCACACAAGAGCTCCACTATTAAAATTCCACACGTCACGGGAAGGAAAGACAATCAATGACTTTTCCTGGACTGCTGGGGTGGGGCGAGCAGCCCCTCTTTATTTTAAGCTTTAACGACCCGTCTGAAGATGGGATCCCAAGGGGCGGGGTTTCCTGAAACACTGTGCGCTGTATAAACGCTGAGGATCTCTAAACTGTGTGCTGTATAAACGCTGTGGATCTCCAAACTGTGTGCTGTATAAACGCTGTGGATCTCCACACTGTGTGCTGTATAAACGCTGTGGATCTCCAAACTGTGTGCTGTATAAACGCTGTGGATCTCCAAACTGTGTGCTGTATAAACGCTGTGGATCTCCAAACTGTGTGCTGTATAAACGCTGTGGATCTCCAAACTGTGTGCTGTATAAACGCTGTGGATCTCTAAACTGAGCGCTGTAAAAACACTGTGGATCTTTAAAAGCACAGCACTGACCAGCCCCACCTGTACTCTCTGGAGGACTGGGGGACCACTGCACTAAGTCCAGCAGCATCACAGCAATCAGAGAAAAAGTGTTTCTGTTGTTAGGGATGTCCCAGCTTTATCAACAAAATAAAAAGGGGGGAATGAAAACTATTTAATATAAAATTGATCTATCTATAGCAATTAACATTAAGAACTTGATTTGTGGACTATCTTGTCTCTACAAAATAAATCCAAGTTTTCAGTACATTTGTCTCAGCAATTCTCACAGTATCTCTGGGTACAGGAAAGCTGTTATGGGCCTTTGGATTGTATGTTTGCATTATAGGCATGATACCTGTAAGGGAAAATACCAACTGTTTAAAGACGTCTTAGTTATCTGAATAAAGCTTTCGTATCAATATAAATTATACCAGTTGCAATTAATAGGCAAGTCTGCTAAGAAAAACAATGAATAGACACAGCCAGTATGAGAACCGTAATGAGGACCGGCGCAAGAAACCTCACAGGACACACCTTGCGATTATTTGATTGACTGGCGTGTGTAACGCCCAATAACGCCACTGGGCGCAACCGCCCGGCTCGAGACTTGCGCGCTGCGAAAAAGGCGGAAGGCGAGCTATTAACCTTTCAGCGATTCGGCACGCGGTAAATCCATAGTGTCAGGTTGAAGCATGTTTGAAGCATCTGTAAGCCCACATCTTTCTTTAGTCTTCATACAGGGGCGTTCACAGTGGACGGGCTTGTTCCTACATTACGTTCTGGCAGCAGGCTGCAGAGAAACCTCGTTTACGACACAATGCGCTTTTCACATGCCCCCACCCCAATTTCATTTTAGAAAATATCAACTACAACTCGGCTAGAACAAGGCTCAACCTGGTACTATTTTCACACACAAAGCAATTTTCAGACACGTGTAGAACAGAATTTAAGCATACGCTTATGTTTTAGCCCACTGCAGTCACTAAGTTGTCTGCGTTTCGGTAATGGAAATGTGCGCAGCGCCTTTCTGCACATCCAGTCTACTCCGGCTCAATCTGCGCTCGCTCTCAGAAAAGTGCAGACATTACTACGTCAAGTCACAAGATCACTTTCTCTGTAAGAGCCCGGCGACACGGGCCACGCTGCTATGTGGCGGTCTAGGCAGGAAATTAACTCGCTCCGTTCCAGTAATCTTGTTGGTAGGCTATGTTCCCCAGCGCAACCATTTCACACCGCGTGCTTGGGTACGCATCAAAATACTGCGAATCCACCTGAACGACTGCGATGTTTCCTTACAAAGCACATATTACACAAAATAATACTTTTATAACTTGAGAGATCGGAATTTAAAGTAATATATCTAGATCGCAACTTTCTTGCACCAATGCGGAAGTAAAGCAGTTTGTAATTAAACCCGCATCCTTTTTGATAGTTATTATTTATCGACATTAGACACAATTTTGGAAAGTTTGATATGTTCTCCTTTTATGAACCACCTGTTTGTTAAAAAAACCTGTTTGTCAAACAGAACACGAAACATATCTGACAGACGGCAGCACAGCAAACTAACCAAAGAACATACTTTTAATGAAACGCTAAATTAAATAATAAACACTTACTCCAAGTCCCATCTTTGCCGACTTAGAATAACAGTCTTCTTGATTGCAAAGTGTTAATAAAAACGAATAAAAAAACAAATATTTCCCTTTAAAATGAGTGTATTTTGCGAGCCCGTCTTCCCTGTCCACACGTGTCACTCCTCCACGACACGCACAGAACCGCCCTTGCAGTCAATCCGAGGTTCAAATACTTATATACTGTGTTCCTTCGCTCGTGACGTCTGCTCCTTTTGCCATGGTAACCATGAATAAGGGGAGGGGTTTTTGCAGTCCAACGCTTTATTACTATCGGTTCTTGCTATAAACGACCATGTCTGTATAATGTGCTAAAATACTCTGATCAGGAACCTCCAAATAGTTTCATTCCAGTTCCATTCCTTTCATTTGCGAGGTCCTGGCACTGAAACGTTAAAAGATATCTCATGTTGTGTCACTCCTATGGAGATTTTATTCAAAACCTCCGAAGTGTGATGATTGTGTGGTGTCATTTGTATCACAATCTGGCGGAATTCAGGAATATTACTGAATTCGTTTTTGGTGACCACACACGAGTACAGTCAGACAGAGAGCCAGTCTCTTGCGTGATCCAGGTTTCTCAAATCTCAAACCCCAGGTGGAAGCGTCTCTCTCATCTTGTGTCTATCCTACATGTTTGACCTTCACCAAATCAATGATTCATCGCGTGAGGAAGCATAGTGGTTTTCAAAGGCTTTTGCTCTTTTCCAAATATGTGGGGGTTTTCTCCATTGCCAGTGTTGGCATATTTTATTATTCACTCTAACGGGTATCGTTGTGTATTTTATTTCCACTGTGTTCATTAGGCTACCTTCACTCCCAGCAGTTGTTGATTAGTGGACGTCTAATAGAAATTCAAAGTATCGCAAGATAAGGATCACTTGATTACCGGATCATATAGCATCTTTTTTTTTTTTTTTTGAAAAGTTGAACGAGCCTATACATTAAGCCTGCACATCAGCACATTCACAATAATACTTGCCAAGCATATTCTCTTTGGATAGTGCGCAGTAAGAAAACAGTGTGTGCAGTGTGTGTTTAAAATTTGAGGGATAAAAATTCCCACCCTTTTCTTTTAAACTGTGCGGATTGAATGTGTTGCCATGGAAACAGCCATGTACTCGCCCTGCCCAAAGCACAAAAGATTCTGTTGGACTGCAGTGTTTCTTTGTTGGAACAGCGTCCTCTGCTGGCGGCTACATGTTCATTAGTGAGAAATATACCGCCCTGTCCTCCGAGCACACCCAGCCGGTACAGACTTAACTGAGGGTGTGCACTTTTCTAAAACACAGCACCAAGACCCCACTGCAGATAAATCCTCATGAATTATTAAAGCCTCAGTTTTACTGAACACACGTTTTCCAAACACTCTCATGCTCCCAAAGAGATCGATGAAAAGACAGGACATTATACATCAGGACAGCAGCTAACTGAAGTACTTTGTGTGAACCCACAGAAAGATATTTACAGCCGTGTTTCTGAACGGAATGGGGAAATTTCAATGAAAGTTATACTGATATGTCAAATAAGGCAAGAGAAGAATGAGGAGAGAGAAATATTTTGGTAGGTATGTCAGGGTATAAAAATAACCCCAAGGATGTACACACACCCCTCCCAAAAAAATACATTGTTTTTTGACTGCAGAATAGAAGGGAAAATAATACCAGCCACAGAGGGACCTCCCCAGCCCCCTCCACCCCCACCTTCATACAGACATGCAGTGTTCCTCCCCCAGGCCAGATACAGGGCAGCCCTTGCACACAGTGTCTGAAATTTGCTCAGCTGTCAGTGAGGGTGGGGGGCAGGGGAGACGCTCTGTCAGTGAGGGTGGGGGGTGGGGGAGACGTTCTGTCAGTGAGGGTGGGGGAGAGGGGGGCGGGGGAGACACTCTGTCAGTGAGGGTGGGGGGCGGGGGGAGACGCTCTGTCAGTGAGGGTGGGGGGCGGGGGGGAGACGCTCTGTCAGTGAGGGTGGGGGGCGGGGGAGACACTCTGTCAGTGAGGGTGGGGGGCGGGGGGAGACGCTCTGTCAGTGAGGGTGGGGGGCGGGGGGAGATGCAGAAGGAGTCTCCACCTGTGGGACTGCATGCAAACCCAAACACAGCAGCTGAGCTCACTCAGGCACTGAGAAAATACTGCAGTACAAACGCAGCAGCCCCCGCCCCGCCCACCCCCCCCCCCCCCCCCCACCCCCCTCCACCACCCACCGCCAGCCTCCCCCCAACCCTCCCCCTCAGCCGAAGGAGGGGATGTTTTAGTATCAGAAGGGATGTGCTGGTTGCAGTCAAAGGAGCCAATCTGTGACTCTGCACTGATCTCTTCAGCCCAAAGTGCCTACAAACCAACACCCTGAGCACAGCCAACGCGGGATCAACGCCCCATGCAGTGTGCCTGCAGGAAATGTAAAATGGGCGGGGCTGGTCCCTCTGTTTACTGCGCTAGCTCTTGTGAAATGAGTGCTTCAGATCCAGATAGCTTTCAGGAAGCTGGTATAGGTTTGGTAAGCCCAGCATTGCACAGTGACTCTCGGCAGATCCACATTATTCTTTTAAAGAATCATGCATTAAAGAACCATACATTTTGCTCCATAAACCACAAAAATAAAAAAATAAAATGTTTTTGTGGAACCATACATTTTGCTCCATGAACCACTAATTTTTTAAAAAGAAAACACAGCTTAAAACATTTTTAAACAATTGTGGAAACTCAATGTGCGTGTTTCATTTTGCAGAGAATGAGTCAGGAGACCTGTGCTGGTACTGGGGAAGGGACTAGCTGTGTGTCTTGACTTCCTGAATTAATCTGATTGGCTCTGAACGACCATAACACACAGTGAATGGGTCAGTAGAACCACGTGAGTTTTGCCAAGTAGGAGAAGTTGTTGCCAGATTTAAATTACCGTTGAGAATATACTGTACGAAGCAACATATGCTTCATTTCATGATTTCCTGATCATTAACTTCATATCATTTCAGCATATTAAAAACTTGAAACACTGTACAAAAGGAGCAAATCTTCCCTGTGGCAGTGACCCAAACCTGGTTAGAAACTAGTAAAGTCTCTTTAGTCCTCCAAAGGAAAGGAGGACTAAAGAGACTTTACTAGTTCCTAACCAGGTTTGGGAAGGACTTCCACAGATTAGACCAGTCTCCAAACCTCTTTAGCCCTTCATATTCCATAACAGCTATGTTCAGAAGTTAGCCAGACCCACCACGTGTCTTTGGCACTAAAATCACAGGGATTCTAACATGGTAAATGGACTGCATTTATATAGCGCTTTTATCCAAAGCGCTTTACAATTGATGCCTCTCATTCGCCAGAGCAGTTAGAGGTTAGGTGTCTTGCTCAAGGACACTTCGACACGCCCAGTGCGGGGTTTGAACCGGCAACCCTCCGACTGCCAGACAACCACTCTTACCTCCTGAGCTATGTCGCCAACATGTATTTCAATCATTATCCTTTAGGGGTCCTCGTAGGAGTAAAATCATATAGTCAAGTGACCAATTATTTAATTGATTTATTTTTTGTGACATTTGTGAAAATAATTATTTGATCAAATACGGGGAGAGTGAAAGGAAGGGAATTTAACATGCATGGAATGTTAGTTACGGAATATCAATTGCACACATTCACTTTCAATGAACAATTGAAACATTATTGGCCCAGTGCACTGAAAACAGTTAATTTAATTAATCTACTTGAAATTTAACAATCAATCATACAAAGAATATAACAGTAGACCAATAATTAAAATCAAAAGAACATTATATGCAGTCTGAGTTCTGCACTGAGGGGGAATCGTCTGTTAGCAGGGGAAAAGACATGTCATTCAGGATTTAACAGGTGCGTTTCAAAGTGCAGATACCCCTCTGTAAAAAGGTGGGGCCGATTATATCATACGTACCTTGTTTGTTCTTCATGGATATTCCATCACAGATTATATGGAAGTTTTCCTTGCTGATGCACAGTTCCGTCCGATCATGAAAAAAGTTTACTTCCTGTTGGTAGAGAACTGAAACGCATGGGAACAGGCAAGTACAGACACACTGGGCTCCCTGCAGGCAAGTACAGACACACTGGGCTCCCAACAGGCAAGTACAGATGCACTGGGCTCCCAACAGGCAAGTACAGACACACTGGGCTCCCTATAGGCAAGTACAGACACACTGGGCTCCCAACAGGCAAGTACAGATGCACTGGGCTCCCTACAGGAAAGTACAGACATACTGGGCTTCCAACAGGTAAGTACTCTTATAAAGTACATATGATTCTTATTGAACACATATGCAATATGTCAGAGTTGAATTAACCCTGGACATTTTAATTTGCGTAGGCCACAGCAGATGCTCTGACCCTTTAATGTGATTGAGTGGGTTGTGTACATTTACTTACTATTTCTGAGATTTTCTGCATATCTCTTAAGCAGCTGCCAATCTAAACCTCCTGCATACCTGTCCCAGAGCCCAGCTACCTGCTGTGACAGGCAGGCTGACCTTCTCAGGTTTACCTTCGTTCTTTGTGTTAGTTCATTTTCTTCCTCCTCAGGCCAATGCTCGATTAGCTTGGTTGCTGCTGATGTGCATCTGATCCCTGCTCTGACTGATGATGTATTGAAGGCAAGTTAGATTCTAAAACTGCTTGACTTCATCAAGGCCAAAGCCTAAATATTAACTTCATTAAGAAGAGCTGCTGCCAGTTTAATAAAGTGAGTTACAGCAAGTCATACTTCTCTGGATTATTCTGGATTATGTATTTGTGTTTGCCAACACACAGAGTCTGTTTTCCAGAGCCAATCTGTCCTGTTTGTTTGCCAGACCGACAGGTGTGCATTCCTGGCATGGCTTCTTCAGCCAATGTGGACAGCAAACCTGGGGGGGGGGGGGCAGGTGTTTAGGTTTTTGTCACCACTTGCTGAAGAGATGTCTTTCTGCTAATTCAGCATGAAATCTGAAATGTGACTCATAGTTATTTTACTCTCCTCTGTCCAGAGGGCTCCTGGAGTCTCCTAGACCCACAATCCTCTTCAGTACCCCTAACCTACCCCTAAACCCGTGCAGTACCTCACCTCTATTATCGCCTCTACCCCTAACCTAACCCTAACCCTGTTCATTACCTCACCTATTACCCCTAACCTAACCCTAACCCTGTTCATTACCTCACCTCTATTATCGCCTCTACCCCTAACCTAACCCTAACCCTGTTCAGTACCTCACCTCTATTATCGCCTCTACCCCTAACCTAACCCTAACCTGTTCAGTACCTCACCTCTATTATCGCCTCTACCCCTTAACCTGTTCAGTACCTCACCTCTATTATCGCCTCTACCCCTAACCTAACCCTAATCCTGTTCAGTACCTCACCTCTATTATCGCCTCTACCCCTAAAACCTAACCCTAACCCTGTTCATCTACCTCACCTAACTATTATCGCCTCTACCCCTCTACCCCTAACCTAACCCTAACCCTGTTCAGTACCTCACCTCTATTATCGCCTCTACCCCTAACCTAACCCTAACCCTGTTCATTACCTCACCTCTATTACCGCCTCTACCCCTAACCTAACCCTAACCCTGTTCAGTACCTCACCTCTATTCGCCTCTAACCCTAACCTAACCCTACCCTGTATTACCTCGCCTCTACCCCCCTAACCTAACCCTAACCCTGTTCAGTACCTCACCTCTATTACGCCTCTACCCCTAACCTAACCCTGTTCAGTACCTCACCTCTCTACCCCTAACCTAACCCTAACCCTGTTCAGTACCTCACCTCTATTATCGCCTCTACCCCTAACCTAACCCTAACCCTGTTCAGTACCTCACCTCTATTATCGCCTCTACCCCTAACCTAACCCTAACCCTGTTCAGTACCTCACCTCTATTATCGCCTCTACCCCTAACCTAACCCTAACCCTGTTCAGTACCTCACCTCTATTATCGCCTCTACCCCTTGGGATTCCAGATCCGCCAGTGACAACATACCGTTTGGAATGTGAATCTAAATCTGGAAGCGATCAGGGAAAATATTTTTTTCTCATATTCTACTAATTTGGTACTCCAGTTAATGCATTTAATGGGTCCACAGGGTCTGTTTTATCTTGTTAAGCAATCAGTTGTGATGATGGAATTCATGATAGGCATTCTCTGGGTGTGTTGGCAATGTTATTTCTGAGGGTTTATTGCAAAAGTGCTTTCCTATTTACGTGTGGTTGTGGCCATGCTATTTTAGCCTGTTACAGCTCTGTTCCGGTGGACAGTCATTAGTATTTAATGAATATGGTATCTCCACATGAAAATATGTTTATATTTTGGTTGTGTTATAGTCAGTGTTTATATTTACACTGATTTAAAATAGTCGTGTTTGTATTCACTGTGTTGTAGTTCACTCAGAATATTATAATCCATTAAATAGATATAAAATAAATTCAGAGGTTAATGGCAAAGCTACACATAACCAGTTGCATTGTATCCTTCTCTTAGGCTAACCCTAACCCTTCTCTTAGCTCACGCATTTGCACACTGGCGCTTCTCTTAGGCTAACCCTAACCCTTCTCTTAGCTCACGCATTTACACACTGGTGCTTCTCTTAGGCTAACCCTAACCCTTCTCTTAGCTCACGCATTTACACACTGGTGCTTCACTGAAGTAGATCAGGTGGAGTAGCTCGCTCAAGAGTATGGCCCCACCCGGGACTGAGCGTGTCACCCCTCCAGGAGCTAGCCTGTTACCTTCCGGTTATAGTCATTTCCTTATTGCGACTGCCACATTCATTTTGTGGAAAGGAATGTGGTAGTCGTCTTAAAACCCCAAAGTTTGTATGCAGTGATTCATTTGTTAATATTCATAATGCGCAGTTTTTTTCACAAGGCCACTAAGTGACTCTTAGCAATACATAAGTTAGCAAGGGAGTCGCTTCAGAGAGCAGCCCAGCCGGCCAATCGGAAGCAGAGATCCTTTTCTTCTATAGCACACCTTTCCTCCCTCTTCATAACCACAACACAGATCACTGTATACTTGGGCTGAAAATTCCAGCTTTTTAAATTCATTCATTCCAACAGTCCGTGGTTTATGTATTTCTGTCCCCTTTGTTTGGGAATTGGAAACGAGGTCACTCAAACTAGCACAACAAGCCAACTGTAAGAGAACATCACAGCTCTCTCTCACGCAAGGATGCGGCGTCCAAACCACTCATGTGAAGGAATGACAACACAGCAAAAGACAGCACTGCCACAGACAGCACTGCTACAGACCACACTGCTTCAGAACACAGACAGCATTGCTACAGACCGCACTGCTTCAGAACAGACAGCACTGCTACAGACCGCACTGCTGCAGAACACAGACAGCACTGCTACAGACCGCACTGCCACAGACCACAGACAGCACTGCCACAGGACAGCACTGCTACAGATCACACTGCTGCAGAACACAGACAGCACTGCTACAGGCCACAGACCTCACTGCTACAGACCACAGACAGCACCTCTATAGACCGCACTGCCACAGACAGCACTTCTATAGACCACAGACAGCACTGCTACAGACAGCACCTCTACAGACCACAGACCACAATGCTACAGACCACACTGCTACCGACCGCACTGCTACAGACCACTGACGGCACTGCTACAGGCCACAGACAGCACCTCTACAGACCACAGACCGCACTGCTACAGACTGAGTTACCTGAATACTGAGTGAAAAAAAGACTGGACACCAAAATCAAACCCAGCAGACCATTTATTTAAAATCACACTAATAAAAACGTGCATAAAGAACCCAAGGGCTTGCAGGTTAAATCTCCAGGCAGCAAGACAACCATGCAAATGTGTGATGCAGGCAGTACTCTTCAGTAGTATGTCTCTCGTTCCACCCAACCTGTAATGGAGGGAAAAATGAAGGTTTCAGGAAACACATTCACTACCTTTCTGATCCATAGGAAAATCTCCACAGTACTTTCAGTACTAATTAGCTGAACAGAAAGCCATATATAGTCTGACTTACATACCCTGTCTGCTACAGTCTAATTTAAAACACCAGGCATGGAGAATCAGTTCAGTTTTTAGACTACAGTCTTCTGGGCAGCCAATGTCTGCTAACCATTACGCATTACGCAAAAATGCACATGGAAACATTTGGAAGCGAAAAAATTACATTTTAAAATAGATAATGAAATAAATGAATATCTATTAATTGTTTTATGCCTCTTTTATTTATTTCACAGTGTTTATATTGTTTCCTAAGGACACTATTGTGTGTGTGTGTGTGTGTGTGTGTGTGTATGCGTGTGCATTAGTGTGTGTGTGTGCGTGTGTGTATGTGTGTGTGCATGTGTGTGCGCGTGTGTGTGTGTGTGTGTGTGTGTGTGTGTGCAGTAAGCAGACCACAGGCTTACTTTGGGAAGATAACGCTCCAGAGACTGTGTGCAGATTCTGTGCTACGTGGTTTTGCCAGTGTGGCACTGATCTCTATGGTAAATGAATTTCCTAAGGCGCTATTCTCTCTAGATATGGATCAGCTGTGCCAAAGGTCTCTATGGTACATGGATCACTCTATATGTTGCTGATCTCTGTGGTATGGTTGATGTACCACTCTCAACAGAAAATGAATTGACCAAAGTAGTAGACATGGTAAACAGGGTGAGTCAAAGTAAAGGGATGATTTAAAAATGCATATAAGTATGGGGAGAAGCATCTTACCATCTGGATTGCGCCGTAGGATGAATCTTCGGGCTTCATCATACAGGAAGATGAGAAGTGAATAGGGGAAGGCACAGAACCACCAAGAGGGCCTAAAAACCAGACATTTATTCAGCCAGCAAGCAAACATTTAAAAAATACAAACATGGTTGAGTAGAGTGTGGTGGAAGATGATAAATGAACAATTATGGCATCCATCAGGAATTCAAAGAATAACTTAATAAATTAAAAATAAAATTTTAAAAATAACAACTTAAATTTAGAAGTGACTACAAACACTCCCTGCATGTAAGAAAGAAGGTGTGTCGAAGTGTCCCTGAGCAAGACACATAACCCCTAATTGCTCTGGTGAATGTGAGGCATCAATTGTAAAGCGCTTTGGATAAAAGCGCTATATAAATGCAGTCCATTTACCAAGAATCAGCTAGAACACATAAAGAAGCTAAATTATTGAAGTGTGGCACGAAAGGCCAAAAAAAATATGCAGGTGGATTTTAGGTTCTCCTAAATTCGTAATGGCTGGTAAGGAGGGACAGGAGAACTCACTTGAGGGGGTACATCCTGAGGGCCACGTCCATTCCCGGACAGTAGGACAGGAAGGCCGCCAGGGCCGTCTCTTCAAACAGCCCAAAGATGAGGATTTTATTCCTGAGGAGGACAGAAATACACTCATTTTATCTTCATGTTAATCTCCGAACACGCATCATTTTCCAAGTCTGAGGTAAACATACAGGAAAACTTAGCACACATTCAAGAGTTCTCTCATGGTGCTAAACTGAAATTACTTAATATCAACACAGAAATGAAAATTTGGTGCTTCAAAATACATGGTCCAAATGAATCATGAAATCTCCCAAACTGTTAGGTGTCATGGTGGTGTAGTTCTGAAGATTATATCCATATCTTCAGTGTTTTGTGAATAAGCAGACACCTGTCCCTTACTGGCCTATTATTCCCCATGTTACATAGAGATGGAGTCTGTTACGCCATTCCGGGCCAATCAGAGACAGGCATGCTGGTGTTGATGAAGGGAATCTTGCTTGCCCTACTTACTTCATCCCCTGTTGGATGATGGAGTTCCTCCTGGTTTTGCAGATGATTAAATCAGCCCACTGCACGATCACTATACTGACGAAGAAGGACGTGTGGCAGGTGTATTCCACAATCTTTCTCTGTTCATAGGTCTGAGATACAGGAGAGAGAAAGAGAGAGAAGGTTTAGTTTTCCATTTAATGTTGACTCTGCTCACTGTCATATATTTCATTTTCTCTCAGAGGTCCCTGGCATTGAGTACTGACCCACTGCTGGCCGTAGCTGTCCTCCAGGTCGTTGACATACTTGTCGTCCCATTTGACACGGATTCCCAGCAGTGTGGAGGGTAGGAACCCATTCTCAGCAAGGATGACAAAGTAGGAGAAGAACCCTGCGGTGGCTTGCATCATACCTGGGGAGAAGAAGAACAGAGGTGAGCTCAGAGACCTCCATCAAACTATACTCTGCGCCACACAAATATCCACCCTTGCACTCTTAACATCTGTTCCATAAGGAGAAGTGCTGACTCAATTAGGAAGCCTTGATTCTTACCTATCTGACCGTAGGCGATGCTGATTAGCCTCTCATTCACCAGCTTGTCCGTTTTGGGGTTTCTGGGCTGTCTCTTCATGATGTCACTCTCAGCAGCTTCATAAGCCAGAGAAATAGCAGGAACCTGGCAGATTATAAGAGGAGTCCAGTGTTAGCAATCTAACCACATCTTGAGTGAATGAAAGACATCACCAGCAGAAAGGTCAGCACTCCTACCATCAGGGCTGTAACTACCATTGAGGACAATGAGGTCATGTCTTTGGTATTTTATTTTGCAATTAATTTAGGAGTCTCTTGACCTCTGTATTTTTTAGGTCCCGGTTACAGTCCTGCCTACCATGTCAGTGCCCAAGTCGATACAGAGGATGGTGACTGTGCCCAAGGGCAGGGGGATGTTGGCAATGATGAAGAGGAGGAAGGGGGAGATCTCAGGAATGTTGCTGGTCAGGGTGTAGGCAATGGACTTCTTCAGATTGTCGAAGATCAGACGGCCTGGGAAGAACAATCGGAGCATGAACAGAGGCCTGTGATTGAGGCTCCTGAGGGATCAGCTGTGATGGAGTGGAAACCTCGATAGATCCCTCTACCTTCTTCCACTCCTGTCACGATTGAGGCAAAGTTGTCGTCCAGGAGGATCATGTCAGCGGCCTGCTTGGAGACATCAGATCCAGCGATGCCCATGGCAACACCGATGTCCGCCTTCTTCAGAGCGGGGGAGTCGTTTACACCATCCCCTGTCACTGCCACTATGGCACCCTGAGTTTAAAGACACACAGAATCCTGTCAGACATCCTGCGGTAAGCTCAGACCACAGCTTTCAGGACTGCTCCACAATCATGCAGTCAACCAGCGACTGAGTTTAAAGACACACAAGAGGTTGTCATAATGCCTGCTGTTAGCTTTTCAAATCAGATTGGATTCAGATTTTTTAACAAGCCATTGCAACATTCACTTCTAGAACATGCTTTTTTTTTTTTTTGGAAAACACTTTCTCAGAATGACTTAAAATAGTCTAAGAATTACAGAGGTGATCTTCACTACAAAGTAATTTCAGATTTTCATTTAAAATGATGATGATGACGATGATGATGATGATGATGATGATTATTATTATTATTATTATTATTATTACCTGTCTCTGGCAGCCCTCGACAATGATGAGCTTCTGCTGGGGCGAGGTTCTGGCGAAGACAATCTCAGTGTGGTGCTTTAGAATGTCATCCAGCTGTTCTGCGGTCAGGTCCTTCAGTTCTCCACCATGGACCACGCAAGCTTTGGCATCTCTGCAGAGGATGAAACATAAATCCTTGCTCTATACACTCACTTGGATGCAGCCAACCTGTATACAGCCAAACTCATCATACTTATAAAAATGGCTGATAGCCAGACAGGTCACATGCCTAATCCTTGGCAAAGACCATCTACCCTTACACTGATCTCACAGGAATGGTAGAAGCATTAGGGAATGCCCTGACATGGGCTGTCATTTTTTTTACACCTAAGTTTAGCTGGTACCTAAGAGGATTTGGTTTATACTAACCCAGCAAGTGCACTGAATGGTACCTCCTAAGGATATATTGTTCACTTCATTGTAAATCATGTTTAATACTCTTGCATTTCTCATTGTCACATGCTGTACCTCTGATGTTCACCCCTAGGGGGAGTGTCAACAACAGTCACTATACAGCCATCGAGCTCAGAGAAATGAATAAGTGATCCGAAGCTTGTGAAGCTAGTTTAGGGAGACAACTCGAGAAGTGTGCCAAATCACCATCATGATGCTTACGTCTTAATGGGAAGGCTATTTAAATCACCAGAGTCACCTGCTATGCCTCGTTGTCCTTGTGTGCTGCTGCTGCAGCTTTGCCTGTTATTGGTCACTCCCTGTTACCATTTTGGCTGGTTTATGCAAACAGGGAGCGATAAGAGGCCAAGCCCTGGCGCCAAAGTTGCAGTCATATTAACCCTAATAAATATTGCTTAATTCAAATTTTGGAGTTGTCAGACTAATATGGTGAAATGGTGTCCTCTTTTTAAACTCATTTTAGAGCATGTCTTTTTGTCTCTGATTTTGGATTGTGCCCTGCCTTGATTTTAACTATCCACTACGGTTCAGATTTAGATTTTTGAACTGTTTTGAACTCATGAGTCATGACTAACTGGTGCAATCATTTCCGCAAATCAAAGGGATACTGACCACTGGTTTGATTTCCCTTTCTGCTCTGTTTTCCTCTAACAGCCTCTCTGGGTTTCTCACTTGGGACATCCCATGTACTTCTTTCTCCATGTGTATGTTTCTATTGGACCATATGTCTTACTAGAAAAAGACCATTCTGCCCAGGGCTCACTTAATACCAGGGGGTGACCTCATTAACTGGGAAGTCCATACCTGGGGTTGACGTGATTAACTGGGATGTTCATACCTGGGGTTGACCTCATTAACTGGGATGTTCATACCTGGGGTTGACTTGATTAACTGGGAAGTCCATACCTGGGGTTGACCTCATTAACTGGGAAGTCCATACCTGGGGTTGACTTCATTAACTGGGAAGTCCATACCTGGGGTTGACTTGATTAACTGGGATGTTCATACCTGGGGTTGACTTCATTGACTGGGATGTTCAGACGAGCAGCAATGTCTTCCACAGTCTCGTTGCCCTCAGAGATGATACCCACACCCTTGGCGATGGCCTTGGCAGTGATTGGATGATCACCAGTTACCATGATAACCTGAAATAAGGAAAGGGAAAGTCGGCGGTGTTGTTTATGGTCTTGAACATGGCTCCAGTTCGACAGTAATGAGTGACGGAGAGGAGAAGGCGAGAGACGCACCTTAATTCCGGCGCTCCTGCACTTCCCCACGGCGTCAGGCACAGCGGCTCGGGGCGGGTCGATCATGGACATGAGGCCGATGAAGCACAGATTCTCGGTGGGGAAGTTGACCTCATCGGTGTCAAACTGGAAACCCTCAGCGAACTGGTCATCAGGGAGGAAGTAGTGACAAAATCCTGCAC
This sequence comes from Anguilla japonica, assembly GCA_025169545.1. Classification (NCBI taxonomy): domain Eukaryota; kingdom Metazoa; phylum Chordata; class Actinopteri; order Anguilliformes; family Anguillidae; genus Anguilla; species Anguilla japonica. Next base: position 3,975,153 of record CM045885.1, read on the forward strand.
AGTAGAATCAAGAGAAGGTCATGATACGCAGAAATTAATGGTTTTTCCACATAAGCCCTAAAACACTGATTGAGGAGACTCTACAAAATTACTTTCATACAAAATTCTGCAACATCTATTTAGTTTTTTTTATGTTTTTTGGGATTTTTCAGCTTTATTGGACAGAACAGTGTAGAGAGACAGGAAGAACTAGGAGGAGAGAGAGGGAGAGACGTGTGACAAAGGTCAGATTCGAACCGTCAACGTCGTGGCTCGCATTGAGCTCTACGGGCTGTGCCACGAGAGGCCCCAACATCTACTTCTTTAATTGAATAATTACTTTGCAAATTCTGTTTTCATTACAGCTAAGCACTACTTGTTCTGCTACTGTACATGTAAGACAAAATACTGCAGTTTCTTCTACATTTTTCAAGATGTCAACAGTCTGGAATGCCTCCACATTCCAAGTATGGCATTTTTATTTAAGTCCTTTCTTCACTCAAAATCTTGAAGAATTGAATTAGCTTCATACAATGTGGATGGTCATGAGGTGAAATATTTTTGCTGGGGTACCATGAGAGCATCATTTCCCAGCCATACTGAATTCTTTGGCCCAGATTTGAAACAAAGCTTCATGAACTTCGTACAATCTTCATAAATGTGTCAGTATTTTGTGTTAGATGGAGCATAAGCAGTCGTTTAAATACAATACAGCAAATATAAAAGTAATGTGTTTTAAATGGCAACGATTGATCAATTTAAAATGATTTATGGTTGAACCTATGACCCAAAGTGCCTCAAGGACCAGAACTGATTTTAACCCTAGGTTTGCCGCATTGCATTGTGGGCGCTTGCCGTACCCAGTACTCTCTCTCCCAGGCCACCCAGCTCCACATAAGCGTTCTGGAAGGCGTCCTTCATCTCATCATCGAGGGGCTGTTCTTTGCCATGGATCATAATAGTGGAACAGCGATCCAGGATCCTCTCGGGAGCACCTTTCATCACCAGGAGGTGCTTAGACTCTTCGGAGTTGGCGTTCTTGTGGATAGAAAGCTACAAGAAAGGAAATATCCATCAGCAAAGAGACTATGAAAACCAATTTCCAAAAAATTATTTCTGCTGACTTGTTCCCCTAAAGGGAGGGGGATATAGGGCAATATAACCTTCATTAAAGTAGAAGGTCCCCTGAGATGCAGAATCTGGAGTTGCGAGTCTGGAATCTGCCCACAAGAGCAGCTCCAATAAAAGAACAGGAATCTCACAGAAAATGCAGAGAACCTCTAGTTTCCAACAATTTCACGCTTCTTGAACTCCAGTATGACCATGGGAAGAGGAAACCAGAGACATGAGCTGGGATGTCATCTCCATTACAGCCTGACATCACATCAAGAGTGATTTGTTCCCTTGGCTGGGAACCTGGATCTTTAGCTCATTGGTATAATCATATTTGCTGTCATGCAGGGTGGCAGGTGAGGTCTGTGGTTCTACCGCTGCAGCTGACCTGCGCTGTCACACACTTACCTGGTACTTGTTGGTGGAGTTAAAGGGGATTTCTGAGATCTTGGCATGCTTGTCTCTCATGTCGTTCACAGAGCCACAGCAGAGCTCGATACACTTCAGCAGGGCCGACTCAGAGGCGTCTCCAGCAACGTCTCTCTGTGAAGTAGAAAAGAAGAAGGAGCCATAAGCTCGGGAGCCTGTCCGTTACCTGCACCTCCATGCAGGGGTGATTATGAATAGGACTGGGGATCAGAATGGGTCCAGCAAACCTTCAGGATGGGCAGGTTGCCCTGTTCAGCCAGGAAGACGGCTCGGTTGCACAGGCCGGCGATTCGAGCCAGAGCCGCCCAGGTGGCAGAGCTCCTGTCGAAGGAGGTTCCGCTCTGGTTCTCGGTGGTGTCGGCCTCGTGGATCTGGTTGTCGAACCACATGTGGGCCACGGTCATGCGGTTCTGGGTCAGGGTGCCGGTTTTATCGGAGCAGATGGTGGAGGTGGAGCCCAGGGTCTCCACGGCCTCCAGGTTCTTCACCAGGCAGTTCTTCTTGGCCATGCGCTTGGCAGTCAGGGTCAGGCACACCTGAGAAAGGGGAGCAGGTGAGACGACTCTAATCCACAGCAGCATCCACATCCATCCAAGAAGGTTCGCGATGTCTTACTTCATAATTAGACTAAATTAACAGGCCGCTTTTACTAGTATTTCATCACATGAAGTCTGCTACGTTCTCTGCATCACATTATGAATGAACTGAAGTGAAAAGACAACAGTTGCCTTTCTTTCAGTCCCTGAGTTGTCTGTTTATGACCTTTTGCCTGGAATTCGCTCAGCAACTGACAACATTATGTGGTTTATTGGAGTCATGCCCTTCTTTAACAATAGTAATTCTTCTACATTAATACATTCGTTATATTCAGGAAGTCGAGCTGCATTGTGATCTTCCACTCTGCTTCTGCTGTAGCTGCAGGACTCTCTGCTTTCATGTGTCTTAGTGATTTATTCTGTGCTTGGGAAATGAGCTTCTGCGCTTCTGTGCTTCCATGATAGGGAAACACCAGGGCTGCTATCCTTAAAATCACATGGTTTTACACTTTCTTGGTATGGGCACACAAAAGTGAAAACACAGCCGAAAGAAATCCTTGCAGATTCCCAAATACTCACAGTCACAGTGGCCAGGAGACCCTCGGGCACATTGGCAACAATGATTCCAATGAGGAAGATGACGGCTTCTAGCCAGGCATATCCCAGGATGAGGGACAGGATGAAGAAAGACACGCCCAGGAAGACGGCCACGCCCGTGATGATGTGGATGAAGTGCTCGATCTCGATGGAGATGGGCGTGCGTCCCACTTCCAAGCTGGAGGCCAGGGTAGCAATGCGTCCCATCACCGTGCGGTCGCCAGTGTTGATCACAATACCACGGGCAGTGCCTAGCAGGAGGTACACACAGCATGCGGAATGAAAAAGACCTGATTTGATGTTTCTCAGCCAATAAATTAGATCACTGAGAGTTTTTTCTTTCGATTTCTCCTCATGGAAAATATTTTGCAAGTTTATATTTTAAGTAGTCGCACATTTGGAAAATAGTTACCAGATATAAAATATTTTTGGCTGCACTTTGTTAAAAAGCATTTTCTCGAAATCTAAAAAAAAACCCTCCGTTTTTTTAGATTGCAGACATAATTAGGCACTTCCTGGTGTGTAGGAAGTCTTCTATAAACCTGTCACTTGGTACTCCTATGAGTTCCGCTTTACCTTCGACACAGTTAGTGGAGAAGAAGGCGATGTTCCTGGTCTCCAGTGGGTTTTCATTGGAGAAATCGGGAGAGCGAGTCTGAGGCTCAGATTCTCCAGTCAGGGAGGAGTTGTCCACCTGAATGACAGCCAGAAAGCACAGTAAGGACCAAACTGTCCATGGGGCTCTGCTGAAGGGCTGGGGCCTTTGGAGAGAAGCTTTGGGGTCTCACCTTACAGCCCTGAGCAGAAACGACGCGCAAGTCAGCGGGGATCCTGTCTCCTCCCTTCACCTCCACCAGATCTCCCACCACCACCTCCTCTGCATTGATGCACTTCTTCTCACCGTCACGGATCACCAGGGCTTGCTGGCAGAGGCAGCAGACAACAGCAAAACCACATGTTCAGCAAAAACACTCTCTGTAGACGGATCCTCTGTTGATGCAATTGTGCACCTGGGGGGTAGTTAGTGTTTGTGTACTGGGTCGGGGTGCCCTCCAACTACCATAGACACAATGCATGGATGGTGGATGGTGCTGATGGACTGCACCCAACCGAAGCTGGTGGCCTTCACTTGAGCTCACGTATTTAGGGCCCCAAGGGTTCTGAAGAGATCTTTTCAAGATGAAGAGCGATGTGACATTTGGTTAAATGATGTTTTGCTGATTCAGAAATTTTAAAAGGAACAGAGCATGTAAACACTGTGGACTGTGAGGACCATGATTAATGGTACCTAAATGTTGTGATCTTTCGCCAGGTATTGTTATTTTAATGAAATTGAGTTCAGTATAGCATTCTTGCCAAAATAACCATTAGAATGCATTACAGTGAATAAAGAATGTTACTTAGAAACAGTGAATGCTTGATTTATGCGTGCATGAGTTAAAGAGAAATGTAACTAAACAAACAAAAAATAAAAAATAAATTTTTATGAGAGGGATATTAATGACATTGAACTAGGCTGGTTATAGATCAAGCAATGCCCACACTGAGCATTTTGTGGAATGCCATGAGTATACAGTATAAATACATATAGGTCCTTGTATATGTAAATGCACCTTAAAGAATTATTCTTTAGTTGAGGAAAATAAAAAATAAAAAAATAAAAATGATGAAACAAAAACAATGAATTCCATAATTACGACCAAAGATATGTTTGCATTTCCATACCTGAGGGACGAGGTTCTTGAAGGAGTCCATGATCCTGGAGCTCTTGGCTTCTTGGTAGTAGGAGAAGCAGCCGGTGATGATGACAACTGCGGAAAGCACCACCCCCAGGTACAGCTGCGAACAGGTGAGTGCAGGTAACACGTTACTAACATGTACAAAGAAGACAGCAAGAAGACGGCCTCTCATCCATATATTTTCTCACGTTATCATTAGCTGGCTCATCTTCTGACGCAGCCTGGATGCCATAGGCCAGGAAGCAGAGGATGGCCCCGATCCACAGGAGCATGGAGAACCCCCCGAAAAGCTGCCTGCAGAACTTCACCCACTCTGGGGTGGTGGGGGGAGGGGTCAGGGCGTTGGGTCCGTCCCGGGCCAGGATCTCCGCTGCACGAGAGGAGGTCAACCCCTAAAACAGGAAGACGAGACCTTACTTCCTATCAAATGCTTATGATCATAACTCTGGTGACATTGCAATCAGCAGCCATGTTGTGATAAGCGATGGTGGCATGTCTCTGACTCTTAACCCCTGCAGGATACTGAGCTACAAACAGGGGAAGCTGAGAATTCCACCTCAATTTCAAAATCATCCTCAGCCTTTCATTTTCTTTAGATTGACACATATGATTTAGAGTTTTTCTGTTTTCTGTTTGAAAAGAAAAAAAAACAGATGTTTACTAGAAAATCATCTTACAATCTCATTCCTTAACCTAGATGTATCTAATAAATTATTTCACAGAGTAATCTGATGTCTCTGTTACTGTAACTGAAAGAAAAGCCCCATGGGAAGAGCATGCCCATCACCCTCAGGCCGAGGAAGAATTCAGAATGAGTGGGATGCGTCACATGCTCCACCAGGAGTGTGACATACACCCTACTGTGCCCATGTTTTAGCTGTGTTTAGGCGAGATTTCTAGAACCCTTAAAGCCAGCATATCTGAATTAAAGGAGAAGTATTAGGACCCAGGGCAAGGGGACCCCTGTTACTCTATATTTCATGGAGGCCCATCATGATGTCTCCTCTTGGAGATCTTTTGGTGGAGATCTTTTGGTGTTGGACATGTTTCACTATTTGGAACATGTGCAAGCTCCAAAGAGAGGGGATGATGTTAAAAAGATTTTATTGCAAGGGAATACTTTCTAGATTCACAAATTAAATGGCTTATTGCCTTCTGTAAAGGATATTGATTGCAATATAAAACCTTTCCTGCAATAAAACGAAATCATTTTGGATTTGTTTCTTTACGGAATTAATCCACTGCATACTTGTACAAGTATGACTTTTTATGTTATACTCGTCATATGTATTCATGTCACAGTGGACTATAATATTCTTTTTCTGATGTGCAGTTTCCCTGTTCTGTCCTTTCTTCAAACCTGTTCCAAGTCCTTGCTTTGGCTCAGGAGGACCAGCTGGTCAGGTGACTCATAGAACCATATATGGGCATGAACTCATATGCCTCCTAGACCGGCCGATGATCCGCTTGGACAGAAACATTGTGAGACAGTACAGGTGCGCATGGAGCAGTTCAGAGTGTGGCAGTGTCTTTTTTTCTTTATATCATGCGCTTCTCATTATTAACTAGATGTGCTGTTTGTTTGTTACTGTATGAAGTTAACTCTGCCACAAGTGGCAGATCCTTGTTAGAATTTGCCAGGGAAAGCAGGTTTAAATTTTCATACAGTCGGTGCGTTCTCAGCAAGTTACCGGTTAACTTCCACTCCTGAATCCTCTGTGTTTCCCTGCCACGCTCAGAGGGAGGCCTTGTGAGGCCTTTTCGTACATGGAGAAGGACTTTTATAAAATCTGCCACTTTGTTTAGATTAAGAATGCTAGAAAAGTTTACTGGACTTGTATCTAGCCTGAAGAGAACAAAATCTCAGCTTGGATCTTTATAGCACTGGAGAATCTGGAGAAATGTGTTTAGATCCACTGTGGCTGTTTAGAGGTTTAGATCTGCTCTGAAACACTGAGACTTGTCCTGTTTAGACCTTTCTCTGATTGCACACTTACCCGGGTCAGATCGGTGCCATATTTTCGGTGAAGTTCATCAAGGGTCAGCTTATGATCATCCTAAAAAAAAAGATTTCAAAGGAGTTTTAAAGATATGGAATTCTCTTCTCTTACAAATGCTCTTACAGGACACATTAGGATCCCTCTATTCATAAAAAATAATTTTAAAAACATATCTTACATATTTTCTGGGGCTTTTAAATGGTTTAGCCTCCTACCAAATAAGAATATTCTGGTTGAAACACCCTGAATTTGGAGTGGTTCGGCCCACTATAAGACAGTGCCCAGCCCAGCACACATAAGATCACTGTTCCTCAGAGATACATGCCTGCATCAGTGGACCCAATGTCACCTCAGTAACCCCATGTGCTTCTCTCTAAACACATGCTCTACTCACCAGGTCCACCTCTTTCTTCAGCTCTTCCATGTCTTTTTTCTTCTTGTCGCCTTTCTTCTTCCTGCCTCCCTCGGAAGTCGCCGCCAGCTCATACTGGTCGTGCCCCGTCTGTGAGAGAAACACAGAAGATTTAAAATGGAGGACAACGTGTTCACCTGCCAGGGACCCGCCGGCTGATTCCCATGAACACACGGAAGCCTAAACTGCAGCATGTGCGGAAAAAACCCAGCGTGGATATCTGTACTGCGATAAAGATCTCCACAGCAATAAACAACAGCGCCAGGTCTGAAGAAGCCCTCTCGCGACTGAAAGGTGTGTTTCCTGCACAGACTCTAAATCAGGTCTTTATTGGCCTGTATCACACCGGGCTGGCCAGCCTGGTTACTCCCAAGGTTTCTTCCCCTTTTTTTACCCCAATTTCTCGCTTTTTGTGGGTTCAGACCCAGTTTTTGCCCAATTATTTTTAGTATTTCTACTGCAAGGCGTCTTTGAGACAATGTCTGTGTAAAAAGCTTTATACAAATAAGTTGAACTGAACTCAATGGTGAGAACACTGAATGAAAAATAAGAATGGTAAATAAACAGAAACTCAGCAAAGATGGGTTCATAATAAGCATTTTAAACAGATTCAATGTGTACAGTCTGATTCTCAGTCCTGACAGAGCAGGAGCAAACCCTAGCTCATTCTGTGAGCTTATTCTGCGAGCTGTCTTTATTCTGAACTCTCTATTAAATATAATCACAGTTTGCTTGTCTGGATCTTAACCTGCACATGGATCTTAATCTTAGTCTTTTTCTTCTTCTTGTTTCAGTTTCTTTCAAACTTATTTTACTGTTTTATAGTGCCAGTAAACGCAATCATGGAAGATAGCAGTTTCATGAATGAGTTTAAACATCGCTCGCTTCCTCTCCTTGGCTCGATGTCTTTAGGAGAAACCCGGTGTTTCCCTGTCAGCATAAAAGTGTTCAGCATCTGTCCTGCCCCCTGTGCCACATTCAGGTGCTTTGAACACTTTAAACTATAATGCATGTCTCACACACCTCCTCTGTGCATCAACACAATTCATACAGCCTCCCTGATTACCTGTACTGCCTGCCTCCCTGATCACCTGCACTGCCTCCCTGACCACCTGCACTGCCTCCCTGATCACCTGCACTGCCTCCCTGATCACCTGTACTGCCTCCCTAAATACCTGAGATTCTAATCACTAATGCGCAGCTGTAAAGCCACGGTGGACTGCCGTCTGCACATCACAATACTGGCCTGGACCCCCGCATGTCCAGCTGCTCTTATTGCACTACTCTGATTGGTGCGTTTCTGTTTGATCTTTACAGCCCTGTCACTTCTTCCACACAAGCAGTTTTATTGCAGCAACATCCTGTCTATTGTGCTGACTTTCAACAGCACTGAGGAACCTGTGGACACGTATAACAACTCAGCTAGGGCCCAAGACAGATCAGCTCTGTCAGATCAGCCCTTTCTGTTTCACGATAAGCTTCCATATACATAAAATCATTATTATTATTATTATTATTATTATTATTATAATAATAATAATAATAATAATAATAATAATAATAAATAATAATAATAATAATAATATATTAGCACTGCTGTTATAAGACCACCGCCCATTTCACACAGGACATACTGGCCATACTCAGTCAGAATTATCCCTTATCACTGAACTGTAAATTAAATGAATGTCTAACTTAAATCTCCAAACTCACTTTCTTCATGAAATGTGTTCACAAAGAAAGAAAAGTTCATTTTAACGTTGGGAAAGTTAAAGAAAATGTTGGATATATCTAGGTTGCTTCTGAAAGGCAGACAGATTCACCTGAGGGAGTTTGCCTGTTTAAAACAGGATAGTTAAGTTATGGTAATGTAGTATTAAAAGCACTAATAGCTTATTTTGGTTGTCAGCACAGCTGACATTGTGGGGTTACACAGTAGAGATCATTAGAGGTCAAATCTAAGATGAAACCCTGTCTGAAAAAACTGACTCACTTCTGTGCTGACGCAAACTTTTAGTTATAAAATACAAAGTTTTAAATTACTTTTTACAACTTTTAAATCTGAGCTACAAACAAATAAGAACCCGGCGACGCATTTAAAAATACAAACGGAGAGAAAAAGAGGCAGACTCACTCCTCGTCCCATTGCGGCTGGCTTGGTGCTACAGTCCCCTTAAATGTTTGAGTCCAAAGGTCTGAGTCCAGAGCAGTGCTATATGAGCCTGGCTGTTCCTGCACTCCAGCGAGCCGGAGCAGTCCTGAGCCCCCGCTCCACACGCCCTTAAATACTCTCTGCCTCAACCTTCACCCGGGGGCGGAGCCTTCGCTGAGGTGGGCGGAGCCTCGTGCAGTGTAAAACTTAATTTATTAATTTATTCAACCTTCATTTCGCCAGGTAGGTCAGCTCAAAACCAGTCTTCCTTTTCAGTGAAGCCCAAAGAAAAGGCTCTCTGTGCAAACACTTCGATAAGCAGAGATATAAAGCTGTGTGTGTGCACGTGTGTGTGCCTGTGTGTGTGCCAGTGTGTGTGTGTGTGTGTGAGTGTGCCTGCGTGTGTGTGTGTGCCTGTGTGTTAAAGATGTGTGTGTGAGTGTGCCTGTGTGTGTGTGTGCCTATGTGTGTGTGTTTGTGTGTGCGTGTGTGTGCCTGTGCGTGTGCGTGTGCGTGTGCCTGTGTGCCTGTGTGTGTGTGATGCATTAAATTTAACAGTAAAATTAAGCTATTTTAATGAAACACAGTGCCAAATTCACCTGTCCAATGCTTTCAGGGGTACCTAGAGGATCGTTGCAAATGTACATTAACAGTTTGGCACATTGTTCAAGTCCATATGACACCATTTACCTCGGTTATCTATATGTGAGAAGTCATATGACCTTGAGAGGAAAGACAAAAATTGTACATTGTAATCCCTGGGAGAAAAGATCTCACTAGGTTGGTAATAATATACTTTATACTATTTAACACATGTTGACCAAGATTTATACAAAGCCTTTGTGCCTATATGTCAGATTAGGTTTAAAACACTATAAAACTACACACAAAGCAAATCAGTCGTCTTTTGGCTCATACCCAAAACACTGTCCTCTGGTGGGTGGGGGAGGGAGGGGGGCGAGGGGAGGAGATTCGTTTTGTGTGTTGTGAAAACTCTGAATTGTTTGTTGTTCGTCAGTGTTAGAACGATGGATTGTATCTGCTAGACAGAGAGGCCACAATGACAGTGACCTTCACACCGAGTCATAGACTCACTAATACACACCGAGTCAAAAATTCACTAATACACACCGAGTCATAGACTCACTAATACACACCGAGTCAAAGATTCACTAATACACACCGAGTCATAGACTCACTAATACACACCTAGTCAAAGATTCACTAATACACACCGAGTCATAGACTCACTAATACACACCGAGTCATAGACTCTCTAATACACACGAGTCAAAGATTCACTAATACACACAGAGTCAAAGATTCACTAATACACACCGAGTCATAGACTCACTAATACACACCTAGTCAAAGATTCACTAATACACAACGAGTCATAGACTCACTAATACACACCGAGTCATAGACTCTCTAATACACACGAGTCAAAGATTCACTAATACACACAGAGTCAAAGATTCACTAATACACACCGAGTCATAGACTCACTAAAACACACCGAGTCAAAGATTCACTAATACACACAGAGTCATAGACTCACTAATACACACCGAGTCATAGACTCACTAATACACATCTAGTCATGGACTCACTAATATAAACTGAGTCATCGACTCACTAATACAAACACACAGTCACAGAGACTCACTAATACACACCGAGTCACAGAGACTCACTAATACACACAGAGTCACAGAGACTCACTAATATACAGAAAGTCACAGAGACTCACTGATATACATAGAGAGTAACAGACACCCAGTGACACACACAGAGAGTCACAGAGAGAGGGAGTTTCACAGAGAGTCACAGAGACTCACAGTGACACAGTGATTCACCGAAATTCACAAAAACTCAGTGATTCACACAGAGACACATAGAGACACAGTGATTCACCAAAATTCACAGAGACTCAGTGATTTGTACAGAGTCAGAGAGACACAGTGACACACACAGTAACAGAGAGACACAGTTGCAGACACAGCCAGAGCGGGGCTTGGACTGACACTCTCATACTATTTATTTTCAGGTTTGTTATGAAAGCTTCAGGCCGCTTAAACATTCCAGACGGAGCGAGTTTCTCATGCCCAAGCGCCCATCCGGACTGAGGGTGACTTTGCCCAGTTATACTTTAATACCAACCATCAAAAGCCTGCATAACCTTCAGCATTCATTAACTTCTTACCTCCAACTGAGGAACTGGAGGACATGGCTAACCGGGCACTATCCCTAACCCTGACTCTCCCCTGCATGTGACCAGAGGACACAGTTAACCGTAACTCTCCCCTGCGTGTGACTGGAGGACACAGTTAACCGTAACTCTCCCCTGCGTGTGACCAGAGGACACAGTTAACCGTAACTCTCCCCTGCGTGTGACCAGAGGACACAGTTAACCGTAACTCTCCCCTGCATGTGACCAGAGGACACAGTTAACCGTAACTCTCCCCTGCGTGTGACCAGAGGACACAGTTAACCGTAACTCTCCCCTGCATGTGACCAGAGGACACAGTTAACCGTAACTCTCCCCTGCATGTGACCAGAGGACACAGTTAACCGTAACTCTCCCCTGCATGTGACCAGAGGACACAGTTAACCGTAACTCTCCCCTGCGTGTGACCAGAGGACACAGTTAACCGTAACTCTCCCCTGCGTGTGACTGGAGGACACAGTTAACCGTAACTCTCCCCTGCATGTGACCAGAGGACACAGTTAACCGTAACTCTCCCCTGCGTGTGACCAGAGGACACAGTTAACCGTAACTCTCCCCTGCACTGTGGACCAGTTAACCGTAACTCTCCCCTGCATGTGACCAGACACAGTTAACCGTAACTCTCCCCTGCGTGTGACCAGAGGACACAGTTAACCGTAACTCTCCCCTGCGTGTGACTGGAGGACACAGTTAACTGTAACTCTCCCCTGCATGTGACCAGAGGACACAGTTAACCGTAACTCTCCCCTGCATGTGACCAGAGGACACAGTTAACCGTAACTCTCCCCTGCGTGTGACCAGAGGACACAGTTAACCGTAACTCTCCCCTGCGTGTGACTGGAGGACACAGTTAACTGTAACTCTCCCCTGTGTGTGTGACCGGCCGCATGCTGAGAGAAGCTCACTGAGAGAACGAGCGCTTCAGGTGTGTGAACCGCAAATACCTGCTCGTCGGGACAGACAGACAGGAAGTCTGTACCTGAGGACCTGAGAACCTATCAGAACATTCCTGTGGGCAACATCCTGCCGTTATTAACGGAGATAAGGCACGCCGCGGGCGAGCCAGGCCCTGGACTTCGGTCACGGGAACGCTCGCTCAAACACGCCAGCTCGTCACACGCCCGCAAACGCCAACCTTTGCTCCTCTGTTGCACCAACCAAAGCCATAAAGAACACAATGTCTTAATCCATTAACTGAGTTACTCTCAGGAGGGAGTCAAGTCACTGAAGTATTCTTTTCCTGCTCAGGAGGAGAGACCGTGGTAAAATATTCACCTGATGAATTCAGACGCATCGGAGTGTTCAGCTGAGTTTTAAACCCAACGCAAAATTTTTACCCTGTTGTTTTTTACCAGTCAGCTAAAGCACACAGACATGCATATCTCAGCTGCCTGTGTGCCTGTATGTTGACTGCAGGGCTGTGTGCCTGTATGTTGTCTGCAGGCTGTGTGCTGGTTGGGATACAGCATTTCACAGCACAGGCAGAGCTCCCTGGAGGGGGGGGGGGGGAGTATGTGGTGGTAATGGAGCTCTTCAAATGGTTTTTTTCTGCAAGCACTTCCCCCCCTCACCAAGCCGCACTTCCCCCCCTCACCAAGCACTCCCCCCCCTCACCAAGCACTTCCCCCCACCTCACCAAGCCGCAGCCAATGCAAGGCTCCTCTGTTCAATCCCAGCAACATGGTGGTCTGAGATTAGCAATAAAAAAAATCTAAAGATCGATCAGGTTACCATGGCACCAAACGCACGGCTCCAAGGGTTGGCCATCCAGCTGCACCCCGAGCTGACCAATCAGACGGACCTGAGCCGAAATCCCAGGCAGCTGTACAGGCGTTATATTGACTCTGCCGCGTTCAGACACACAATAAGCAGCTCAGGAGAGCAGCTGAGTGTCGAAGCGTGGAGGAGCATCCATCACAAAAGGTGACATCATCCTCTGGAGCCTGAATCAGGGTTGGCTGTGGACCGCGGTCTTTGGCTGAGCGAGACTCACACAGACGCATAACGCCCGCGGTCCAAAGCGCGCGGTAAACGGTCCCCTTGCTTACAGAAGCACACAGCGCACGCACCCCAACCCCCTGCAGCGCACGCACCCCAACCCCCTGCAGCGCACGCACCCCAACCCCCTGCAGCGCACGTACCCCAACCCCCTGTTGACTGAGCAGGTGGCTCGGAGAGCCTCACTCACCATTATGGCAGTGCGATCCGTCCTGGCTCTGTGGGAGAGGAGTGTGTGCTGCTCATGAGCAGCTTGCTGTGGATGCTGGTGTCGTTGTGAGCTGTGCTTCAGAGCATCCCCGCTCCTCGGCTCCTGCCTGTAAGTAGGCGATTGCGGGAGCCTATGGTGTGCGGTCTCCCAAGTAACGCAACCAATCTGTGCGCACCGTAATCCTCCGGCTCAGCGACCCCCCCATCCCCCTCCTCTAATGGAGGCAGAAACATCTTCCTCTTTCCCGCCCATTCTCACTCCCAGTTTCACAGCCCTCTGAGGACCAGGATCACATCAAACATGCATGAGATGGGGATGGCAGTGGGGAGAAAACAGCGCTTTTGAAGAGCATTCGATGATTTAAAATTCAGCGCAGAGAGGAAGGGGCTGGTTACTGTAAGAGAACTGCGTGTCTGGGGCTTGCCTTCACGCCAAACAAGCAGCTTTACTAGCTAACGAAGATAACCGGATGCACAGCTCTGGCTTGTGAGCTTCTAGATGTTCAGACTGAAAGTGTATATATAGTGGTAAATGGTAAATGGACTGCATTTTATAGCGCTTTTATCCAAAGCGCTTTACAATTGATGCCTCTCATTCGCCAGAGCAGTTAGAGGTTAGGGGTTAGGTGTCTTGCTCAAGGACACTTCGACATGCCCAGGGCGGGGTTTGAACCGGCAACCCTCCGACTGCCAGACAATCGGTCTTACCTCCTGAGCTATATCGCCCCTGTGCAAAAAATGGTAAATAGTGCTACAGATGTGGATTTATAAATATAAATCGTGCAACAGAAACATTCCATATTCCATTCAATAGAACGATGGTGCCAGTGCCATGACGCGTTGTTATTTTCATGCATTGGGGATGCACACACGCAGCTGGGGATGCACACGTGAGACCTGATTAAAAATGTTTTTTAAAAACACAATTTCAATGCTGGAAAAATTTTAAAACATGCTAATGGGAATTTTTCCAGCATCTACACGGTGCCAGGGGTTCATCCCAGAGCCCCTTGCACACGTAGAGCTATGAGAGATGTGTAATATATGAGACGTGCAGAGGGGCTGGGGGAGTGCGTCTGTAAGTCTGTATGTGAGCCCAGGGCATTCTGGGAGATACGTAGAGGGGCCCGCCAAGGTGTGCAGGGACACAAAGGCATCTGTCACCCGCATGGCAACTTCCCTCTCCTGGCATTTAGCAGAAGCTCCCATCCTCACTGACTTCCAATGCAAACACCAGAGCAAAGATCGCATACTGAGCATTTTGAGGTCTGGCAGGCGAAACTCACTGGATGACTACAGCTGCTGCATAGCCCGTGGCACTGTGTGTAGGAGGAGAAGAGCACACAGAATTCTGCATGTTTATATCACCATTACAGACTCCCAGCACAGGCAAAGGAAAGTAGGGATGAAAATAGCATGTTTGGCTCCATTATCATTTTTTGCCACTACAATATTCCATCAATTAATATCTTTTTTCTGTAATTGGCTGTCATTCTGTAATCTCAGTTTTTGGTTTTAAGGATTTGCAGCCTCACACATTTGTGGCTTATGCAGTAACAGTGAAAGTGCCATTTCTGATTACGAGTATAGAAGATAAAACTGTGCCATTAAAAAAAAAGGTTTTTACAGCGACAACAAAAATGACAATAAAACATATTCAGAAAATTCCAGAAGCGACTGTTTGGGGATTTATGAACCGGCACTCTCATTTCAGCTGCCCAGGTCCCTCAGCACTTAGAGGCGAAGAGCAGCTTTCAGCGCTTAGAGGCCAAGGAGCAGCTTTCAGCACTTAGAGGCGAAGAGCAGCTTTCAGCGCTTAGAGGCCAAGGAGCAGCTTTCAGCACTTAGAGGCAAAGAGCAGCTTTCAGCACTTAGAGGCCAAGGAGCAGCCTTCAGCACTCAGAGGCAAAGAGCAGCTTTCAGCACTTAGAGGCGAAAGAGCAGCTTTCAGCGCTTAGAGGCCAAGGAGCAGCTTTCAGCACTCAGAGGCGAAGAGCAGCTTTCAGCACTTAGAGGCCAAGGAGCAGCTTTCAGCACTTAGAGGCGAAGAGCAGCTTTCAGCACTCAGAGGCGAAGAGCAGCTTTCAGCACTTAGAGGCGAAGAGCAGCTTTCAGCGCTTAGAGGCCAAGGAGCAGCTTTCAGCACTTAGAGGCGAAGAGCAGCTTTCAGCGCTTAGAGGCCAAGGAGCAGCTTTCAGCACTTAGAGGCCAAGGAGCAGCCTTCAGCACTTAGAGACGAAGAGCAGCTTTTAGGACTCAGAGGCGAAGAGCAGCTTTCAGCGCTTAGAGGCCAAGGAGCAGCTTTCAGCACTTAGAGGCGAAGAGCAGCTATCAACACTTAGAGGCCAAGGAGCAGCCTTCAGCACTTAGAGGCGAAGAGCAGCTTTCAGCGCTTAGAGGCCAAGGAGCAGCTTTCAGCACTTAGAGGCGAAGAGCAGGTTTCAGAAGAATGGGAAAAACCCGGAGCAGCCGTCCGTTCCACCTCAGAGAGCAGCTCTACATACCCTTTCATCCTCACGCCTGGCAGCTCGCGATGAGGTCTGACAGCCCGAGAGCGTGCTCTACACAACAACACCAAATTATGCCCCTGACGGAAGCGCTTTTTTCTCTTTTAATGAAATGATTTCCCCCCGACTGAAGGGGGCTTTTCTCGCACGGGGCATGAGGCAGCAGGCCTCTGACACCGTCATTTTAGAGAGGAAAGGGCTGCATGTGCCCCCCCAACTCAGCAGCATGTGACAGTGAAGAGGGGTGGGGGGGAAACGTTTATATAACATTATCTGAACATTTACATAACATTAGCGGCTCACCTGTGTGGTGTACTGTATTCCTCCCATTGCCAGTACAGATCTCTACTAGGCATAAGAACCTATCAGAAATGCTGAGGGGCATGTCTTGAAAAAAATGAGTGTTTTTCCACTCAAAGAGTGTGTAGAAGATGTTTCAGGCTTTGTTTGATTGGTTAATGACGGGTTAGGAAACTCTCTGGGTGATGAAGTGAGATTACACGTGATGCTCCAGCCTGCAGTCAGCTACTGATCTGGGTTAACCATCCAATCATCAGCAGGGCTACGTTCAGGATTACAAAAACAACTTTTATAAACTGAAACCTGAAATTATGCCTCGCTGGACATCTAATTGCCAAGCGCTTTGACAGCTGATAGGCCGGCTGTCTGTGGTGTTACTACAGCTCTCAGACACACAGCAGGCTCTTTCTGTTACGCTTCCAGAGCACTCGCATGAAGGGAAAAAACAGCCTCAAAGAATTTTGCAGGGAGCTGCAAACCCTTGGCACTCAATGCAGTGTTCAAGGCAGACGTGTTACAAAATGGTTCCCTGAGACCTGGGGTGTGTTGGGCTGGTGGTTCAGTGGGCCTGGGGGGTGTTGGGCTGGTGGGTCAGTGGGTCTGGGGTGTTGGGCTGGTGGGTCAGTGAGCCTGGGGGGTGTTGGGCTTGTGGTTCAGTGGGCCTGGGGGGTGTTGGGCTGGTGGTTCAGTGGGCCTGGGGGGGTTGGGCTGGTGGTTCAGTGGGCCTGGGGGGGTGTTGGGGCTGGTGGTTCAGTGGGCCTGGGGTGTGTTGGGCTGGTGGGTCAGTGGGCCTGGGGGGTGTTGGGCTGGTGGGTCAGTGGGCCTGGGGGGGTGTTGGGCTGGTGGTTCAGTGGGCCTGGGGGGTGTTGGGCTGGTGGTTCAGTGGGCCTGGGGGGTGTTGGGCTGGTGGTTCAGTGGGCCTGGGGGGTGTTGGGCTGGTGGTTCAGTGGGCCTGGGGGGTGTTGGGCTGGTGGTCAGTGGGCCTGGGGGGTGTTGGGCTGGTGGTTCAGTGGGCCTGGGGGTGTTGGGCTGGTGGTTCAGTGGGCCTGGGGGGTGTTGGGCTGGTGGGTCAGTGGGCCTGGGGGGGTGTTGGGCTGGTGGTTCAGTGGGCCTGGGGGGTGTTGGGCTGGTGGGTCAGTGGGCCTGGGGGGTGTTGGGCTGGTGGGTCAGTGGGCCTGGGGGGTGTTGGGCTGGTGGGTCAGTGGGCCTGGGGGGTGTTGGGCTGGTGGGTCAGTGGGCCTGGGGGGTGTTGGGCTGGTGGTTCAGTGGGGGGGTGGGGCTGGTGGTTCAGTGGCCTGTGGTGTGTTGGGCTGGTGGTTCAGTGGGCCTGGGGGGTGTTGGGCTGGTGGTTCAGTGGGCCTGGGGGGTGTTGGGCTGGTGGGTCAGTGGGCCTGGGGGGTGTTGGGCTGGTGGTTCAGTGGGCCTGGGGGGTGTTGGGCTGGTTCTGTGTGGTTCATGCGTCCCGTACTACATGGGACTCAGAGATGCCCCTCCAGCATACAGGTAACCTCTCATACAGGTAACCTCCTTCCTTTCTTCTTCTCTCTCCGTAGCTGAAACTTCAAATAAAAGACCCGCTACTGCTGTTATGAAATGAAAAATCTTCCTTCATCGGATTGAGTTTCTCACATTACATTTCCATAACAAATACATTACGTTTCCATAACAAATACATTACATTTCTATAAGCACAAACAAATACATGAGATCACTGGTTTCTATGCTGCCATTTTCCTCTTCAATCAGTAAACTTGAACTACTGGGTTTTTTTCTGTATCCAGAACACGGCATTCTGGTCTATATAGCTCCTATATGGCAAACTGATTACGTTTGCATTGCAGCAGTTCAGCATTACAATCGCATTGATATTAAAATTAAAGTTACAACCCCTAGCTCCTCTTCCCAGCTCTTTCACTCCATCAGCTCTGCTTTTTCCATTCCTCCTCTCTTTCTGTCTCCTCTCCCCATCTCGTTCCTTAACTTTGTTTCTGTTAAAGAGTCATTCAGTCTTGCTTCTTGATTTTGTCTTCACGTGCACAATTCTTTTCCTCCTCCACAAATTTTCACTTCGATGCGAGGGGATTTATGGGATTTTCTGCTGAGGAAAACGTTTTAAGATTCTTATCAGCTTAATGCACGCACAATATCACTGCCTGGCTGGTGGCTTGCTGAGGCATCATTGGGGACGTAATTAATTTGTCCTTCGTTGATAGAATGAGCTAAGCCCTGCCACTCCATCTGGCTCCGCCCTAGCTTAGAGCGACAGTGCTGGTGCACATGTAAGCTGAGAGCGACAGTGCTGGTGCACATGCAAGCTGAGAGCGACAGTGCTGGTGCACATGCAAGCTGGGAACGACAGTGCTGGTGCACATGCAAGCTGGGAACGACAGTGCTGGCGCACATGCAAGCTGAGAGCGACAGTGCTGGTGCACATGCAAGCTGA
The DNA here is from genome assembly GCA_025169545.1 of Anguilla japonica. NCBI lineage: Eukaryota > Metazoa > Chordata > Actinopteri > Anguilliformes > Anguillidae > Anguilla > Anguilla japonica. The sequence goes on from CM045885.1 coordinate 3,993,798, forward strand.
GAGCGACAGTGCTGGTGCACATGTAAGCTGAGAGCGACAGTGCTGGTGCACATGCAAGCTGAGAGCGACAGTGCTGGTGCACATGCAAGCTGAGAGCGACAGTGCTGGTGCACATGCAAGCTGAGAGCGACAGTGCTGGTGTACATGCAAGCTGAGAGCGACAGTGCTGGTGCACATGCAAGCTGGGAACGACAGTGCTGGTGCACATGCAAGCTGAGCGTGACAGTGCTGGTGCACATGCAAGCTGGGAACAACAGTGCTGGTGCACATGCAAGCTGGGAACGACAGTGCTGGTGCACATGCAAGCTGGGAACGACAGTGCTGGTGCACATGCAAGCTGGGAACGGCAGTGCTGGTGCACATGCAAGCTGAGAGCGACAGTGCTGGTGCACATGCAAGCTGGGAACGACAGTGCTGGTGCACATGCAATGCGCGTCTGTGTCAATGCTGTATGAGAGCCATTCCGCACCAAATTCACCATCCTTTCTTTAAAAGTCATTTTATTATTATTATTATTATTATTATTATTATTATATTATTAGTAGTAGTAGTAGTAGTAATAGTAGTTGTGGTAGTAGTAGCAATAGCAGTACCTATTTATTATGTTATATACTATGGCTTAGTACCTTCATATTTTATTTCCTATTGTGTATGATTTTATATTTTCTGTTGTATACAATTATATATTTCCTGTTGTATATGATTTTATATTTCCTGTGGTATATGTTTTTATATTTCCTGTTGTATATGATTTTATATTTACTGTTGTATATGATTTTATATTTCCTGTTGTATATGATTTTATATTTCCTGTGGTAAATGATTTTATATTTCCTGTTGTATATGATTTTATATTTCCTGTTGAATATGATTTTATATTTCCTGTTGTATATGATTTTATATTTCCTGTGGTATATGATTTTATATTTCCTGTGGTCTATGACTGTTTTGGCATCCCTGTTCTGGGTTGTACTGCCAGTGAAGCACCACTGAGTAAAAGTGACTTGCTTCCTGGATCCACCAGTAGAGTGTCACTGCCTGCCAGGGTCCACCAATCAGATGCCAGCTCCCCGCAGAGGAAGGGGAAGCAGCGGATGACATCGCCCCCGTTCCCAGCAGCTCTCTGCCAAAGAGGGCGTGTGGGCGGGGGATTCGGCTTCCTGCTTCTCTGGGGGGGTGGAGGCTTTTTGGGCTTTTGTGCACCATGCCAGGGAACAGAAATACCTTTCTGATGTGGGACCGTCCTGAAGCAGGCAGTCTAAAAATGTACTGAACGTCCTGATAGAACAGCGGGCAGCCTGGCTTTACCTCACAAACAGACCATAATTAACATCTACTGCGGGGTATTATTTTAGGCCCGGTGTCTACAAGATGGTGTGTGTACGTGCGTGCGTGCATGCGTGCGTGCGTGTGTGTGCGTGTGCATATATTAAATATTGTACTATAGTCTCATTAATCAACTGACGCTTTGATGGTCTTGTTTAGATTAAAATCTATTCTTTTAATGTGCAGTTTTAACATGTCAAATATGTAAAGCAGGGCTGCCCAACCCTGGCCCTGGAGATCTACCATCCTGTAGGTTTTCTCTCCAACCTTAACAAAGTCACACCTCATTCAACTGCTGGAGCAGGGCTGCCCAACCCTGTTCCTGGAGATCTACTGTCCTGTAGGTTTTCAGGGTGGTAGACCATAAGGAACCGGGTTGGGCAGCCTAAATGCAACGATATCGCAGTTGAGACAGGAAAGCAGAGTAAATACATAAACATCCAGGTTATTACATTTGCTAGAATGTACATGGACATTTCCATTATAACTTAGATACAGTAGGAAATGTGGCCATAAAAACTGAAGTGCAGGGTCTGGCATTGCAAACAGGATCTTTTTGCATACGGGCGTGTAACTGATTTACAGCATCGCCTGCTAGCCAAGCATCCCGAGCCGTTAGTCAGCTAAAGGGAAATGGTGGCGGGCAAACTTCTCAATTTAAAATGAAAGCATTTAGGATCTCAGCCACAGGATTGCATCTAACAGTCTGGCCAGAGAGCATAGAGAGAGCTACTAGCACTGGAGCCCACAGAATATATTTATACATTTATATTCATATGTAATTACAATAAAGCATCTCAATAAATCCACTAAATAATCCAACTAACAGAAAATGTTGCCCTAATAAATGCCACCCTAATAATGAAAACTCTTTTGTTGTAAAATCGTCTGCATGTGAACTCAGTCGTGTTTTAACTGTAGACTCTGAAAACAGGATGTTAATGCAATGCAGAGACAAGATTTATAGTTCTGAGCAGAAATGATGTGTTAGATAGCCAAAGGCCTTCTCTCCCCCATCCCGCAAGGGCTAGATGCACACACATACACGCACACACAAAAACATACATGCCTAAAAAAGAACTTCCACTTCTACATTCAGAATTCTTAGACACCAGAAAGAACAAAACTTTTTCCAGTAACACATTAAAGTCCAGTAAAAAAAAAAAAAAAAAGTAAATAAGAATATTTTTTAATTGTGAATGCTTTCACAGCAGCAAAGGGTACAGTTGGCAAGACACAAGGTTGAAGTGGGATCTGGGAAAGCAGGGTGAATTAGACAGCGTTGCTCTCCCTGAAACTGAGGTGCTTAGGAGGAGTAGCAGTAACCCAGTGATGGGGAAGGAACAGAGGATAACAGAGAAGGAGAACAGAGAAGAACAGAGGAGGAGAACAGAAGAACAGAGGAAGAGAACAGAGAAGAACAGGGAAGAACGGAGGAAGAGAACATAGAAGGAGAACAGAGAACAGGGAAGAACAGAGGAGAACATAGAAGAATAGGCTCTTCTGTTGATTTGAAAAAAGGCCTGTTCCCTTCTTTAGGTTTAAGCAGAGCTGCAGATGGTCCTGCCTCGAGCATTCGAAGATCTTAGATTTTAGTGCAATGAGCCTCATTTAGGTCAGTGATGAGAGGTCTGTTGCGTGTTAACCAGTCTGCCTAACTGAATACTGCCTTTTACAGCGGGGTTTTAATGAATGAAAAGAGAAAAATGCCTGTATCTAGTACTTAGCCATGCTCATGTTACCATATGGCCTGGCTCCTAGGCTATGTTTTATGCGTAATAAGGCAGAAATATGGCACATCAGTGAAGATAACGGAGTCATTACCAGAGCTTTCAGTCTGAAATCCTGAGTGCTATCATTCTCTCATTCTCCTTGATCAGGAAGCCTCACCTAAGTTGCTTCAGCAAACCTGAATTGTATTGATGTGAGACATTGTGGATTGAGGTACCAGCCTGGGAAACGTGCCTGGTGTAAAAACTCTTACAAACACACCCCACAGCTTGGAGTAAACTCTTACACACACACCCCACAGCCTGGAGTAAACTCCTACACACACACACACACACCCCACAGCCTGGAGTAAACTCTTACACACACACCCCACAGCCTGGAGTAAACTCCTACACACACACACACACACACACCCCACAGCCTGGAGTAAACTCTTACACACACACCCCACAGCCTGGAGTAAACTCCTACACACACACACACACACACACCCCACAGCCTGGAGTATACTCTTACACACACACCCCACAGCCTGGAGTAAACTCCTACACACACACACACACACACCCCACAGCCTGGAGTAAACTCTTACACACACACCCCACAGCTTGGAGTAAACTCTTACACACACACATCCCACAGCCTGGAGTGAACTCTTACACACACACACCCCACTCCACAGCCTGGAGTAAACTCTTACACACACACACCCCACAGCCTGGAGTAAACTCTTACACACACACACCCCAGAGCCTGGAGTAAACTCTTACACACACAGAGTTGGCTTCGGCTGGAAAAGATACTGCAGTATGAATGAATAGCAGGAAGAGCCCTTTGTCCTGCTGGTTAGAGTGCACAATCCCCACATCATAAAGCACCGATGGGGCAGAGAGCACTGGTCTGACTGGCTTTTGTACCTCCTGTGATTTTCATGTTAAAGAGTCTTATCTGCTGCCATAAACTGGCACTGCTCTTTGACTTTACTCTTTAAAAACCCCCAGCAGAGGATAGAGGCGGCCTCCTCCTTGGCCACGGTCTCAGGGCACACACAGGTCCCTGAGCCTCGTCCAGAGAGGGGCTGTGTTACACACACAGTGTGTGTTTCCGCCTCTGCCCAAGACCTGGCTGATAAGGGCTGCTGTCACATGGAAAAACACTACAGTTAGGAGGGCCGCGTCCAAACGCAGATAAAAATAGTGCTCCCTGAGACTGCCACCCGAAAGAGTGTACCCAGCATCCCGATTGGACAGAACCCGCCATCTATGCATCCTGGGGCGCCCCGATTGGACAGAACCTGCCGTGCATTCTGGGACAGTAAACTCCATGCATGCATTCCAAACCAGCCCAGTGTTACAGCCCAATAGAACAGTACAGTGTGTTACAACACTATGGATCAGTACAGTGTGTTACAGCACTATGGACCAGTACAGTGTGGTACAGCACTATGCACCAGTACAGTGTGGTACAGCACTATGGATCAGTACAGTGTGTTACAGCACTATGGACCAGCACAGTGTGGTACAGCACTATGGACCAGTACAGTGTGTTACAGCACTATGCACCAGTACAGTGTGGTACAGCACTATGGACCAGTACAGTGTGTTACAGCACTATGGACCAGTACAGTGTGGTACAGCACTATTACATTACACCATTACAGTGTTTGGTACAGCACTATGGATCAGTACAGTCAAAAGTGTTACCAGCACTATGGACCAGAGAGAAGTACCGGTCCAAGTGATTTACAGCCCTGACTATGATTAACACCACACAGTGTGGTACAGCACTATGCACCAGTACAGTGATTTACAGCACTATGGACCAGTACAGTGTGTTGCTGCCTATTTTTACCACAAGATTTGAGTCTAACCAGACGATGAGTGCGTACAGAACTACAGGAAGCCTGGGTACTTTAAGGAGAGGAAAGGAGGAGGATCTGGCACCTGAAGGGGAACAGAAGTTGTGAATGATGAATTTGGGGGTGGATCTCGGTCACCGTTGCTTAGTAAATACAGAGTAAATAGCCTCTGTATTGGATCTGAGTTCACATTCAACATTCTGCTGTGCTGACACAACAGTCCCACGCCCCCTGTACACCAGGAGGCTTCTGGGAAGGATCAGAGAGCGGAAGCTTGTCCCCGCGTGTGGGGCGTTTAACCCGCACAGGTCCCGCTGACGCCTGCCAGCCCGCCCCCTGTGGGCGGGGCCGGGTGGCAGTAGACTCTGCGAACGCGGGCGTTAGGGTGTGAGCGTTACGACCGGGCCAATCCGCAGTGTTTGTGGTGCAAACGGACGGCGGCCGGTGTGTGTGTGACCTGTGTGTTTACTGGTATGTGTGTGACCTGTGTGTTTACTGGTATGTGTGTGACCTGTGTGTTTACTGGTATGTGTGTGACCTGTGTGTTTACTGGTATGTGTGTGACCTGTGTGTTTACTGGTATGTGTGTGACCTGTGTGTTTACTGGTGTGTGTGTGACCTGTGTGATTACTGGTATGTGTGTGACCTGTGTGTTTACTGGTATGTGTGTGACCTGTGTGTTTACTGGTATGTGTGTGACCTGTGTGTTTACTGGTATGTGTGTGACCTGTGTGTTTACTGGTATGTGTGTGACCTGTGTGTTTACTGGTGTGTGTGTGACCTGTGTGATTACTGGTGCCCGGGGCAGCGTCGGCATGACGTAAAACCACGCCCCCCCTCCTCCCCCCCCCCCCCCCCTCCAGGTGCAGCAGGGCGAAACCTCCCCCATCACGCCCAACCCCCCCCCCCCCCACCCCGCCCTGCTGTTGGTGGACAAACAGAGAGGTCATGAGCGGGAGAACTCCAGGCCCATCCCTATACGCACAGAGAAGAGGACAGAGGCACAAAAGCGTTCTGTTCCTTTGCCCTTCTGCACGGCTCATTTGGGAAACCAGCATGGGGGGGGGAGGCACAGTGAGGCTCTCATTCCCCATTCCCCATGGTGGGGGAGGTGGGGGGGGGGGGGTCACAGTGAGGCTCTCATTCCCCATGGCGAGGGGGGGGGGGGGGGGGGCGTGGAGGCAGTGGGGCTCACGTCCTGCTTGTGTGCTGTTTCTGGGTCTTTGTGCCGACTCTGACAGGTCGTAGACTTCAGTTGTGGTGAAGTGTCAGGGGTGCATGGGTGTGAAGATCCCAGTGTCTGGGTGGGGGGGGGGGGGGGGGGCGACCAGCAGAGTGGAAAAGTTTGGAGTTTCATCACCAGGAAAAGGAACAAGGTGGCCTCTACATTGCCCAGGTCACACGACCTGCCTGACCTTGAACAGCTCATTGCTCTCTTTCTTTCTTTGTCTCTCTCTCTCCCTCTCTCTCTCTATGTGTTCTCTCCCTCTTCCATTCTCTCTATCTCTTTCACTCTCTTCCGTTCTCTCTCTCTCTCTTCCCTGCACAGGGCCCACCTCTGGGTTTCCCCCATTAAGCAGCTTGCATACCTAACTGTCATGGAGCTGTAAGGGTCATAAATGAAGGGCCTGTCCAAGTCATGCCATCCTGATGTATCCTGGGATATCTTACATTTCCATCTCACCTGGAAAAACCAGTTTTTCCACTTGGAATGGTGAGGGAGATTTCACAACGGTGTTTATGAAAGAAACATCATAGTAAAAAGGGAAACATACCACTATTACACAATATAATCCCCCATGCCTCATTAGTGACTGTCTCATATTTCCTACTATAGAGCATTTGTTCCACCACTGTACCGGTCTAACCTCACCCCTCACCCCCCCCTGGGAACAGCCCTGAACTCCCGCCCCCAAGGGGCCACTTTCTCATGGAAAAACACAGGAGCGGCTCAGGCACTGTCCTGTGTTCCCATGTTCCCCTGGGAGGGAGGGAGGGAGCAGGCAGGGGAGGAGCCGCCCCGCTCCTGGAACATACCATCCGGCACAAACATGGGGCCTGACAGTGGCATGACTGATACAAATGATCACAGCTGGAGCATACCATTGGTTAGAAAGCCAGGGGGGTGTTTGTGTACTCTGGCAAAACAGATACAAACCATCATGTAGTGCTGTAGCAGATTTGTTCTGTGTGAGGAGGATTCCTGGCTACAGAGGGGGATTTGTCGACAAGGTTTCTGATTTTTTAAAATAAATTTAATGTTGGACATGCTTATATTGGGCATAATTCTCTGTGGATAAAAAAAAAAAAAGGAAAATAAATAAATAAAAAACCCCTTGGCTTTTCTCTACTTTGGTTACCACTTACACCTGTGAGCCAGAAAAAAAACATTTGTTTTTGAACAGTAATGAACAGTATTATATTTTTAAAGACATGATAATCATAATTTTTTCAGGAACAGCCACCCCAACACACATCCCCTAATCGAAGGAGAATAATGGCAGCTCCCCCCGAACACATCCCGCACTGAGAGGGTGGGTATGGCACAAGTGCACATCCACACAACATGGTGGTGCTCTCTCACACTCATCCTCGCCTCAGAGCTCCCCACCCTGCCCTCTGAGCTGTGGCAAGGAAGAGCAGTATGGGGGGTGAGGAGCAGTGTGGAGCAGCGCGGAGGTGAAGAGCAGAGTGGAGGTGAAGAGGAGTGTATGGGTGAAGAGCAGTGTGGAGCAGTATGGGGGTGAGGAGCAGAGTGGAGCAGCGTGGAGGTGAAGAGCAGAGTGGAGGTGAAGAGGAGTGTATGGGTGATGAGCAGTGTGGAGCAGTATGGGGGTGAGGAGCAGAGTGGAGCAGCGTGGAGGTGAAGAGCAGAGTGGAGGCGAAGAGCAGTGTGGGGGTGAAGAGCAGTGAAGAGCAGTATGGGGGTGAGGAGCAGTGTGGAGGTGAGCAGTGTGGAGGTGAAGAGCAGAGTGGAGGTGAAGAGGAGTGTATGGGTGAAGAGCAGTGTGGAGGTGAAGAGGAGTGTGGGGTGAAGAGCAGTGTTTCTGGGGTTTGGAGGAGCAGCAGTAACTATGGTAACAGTGTGCAGCTCTGGGGTTTGGAGGATCAGCAGTAACAGTGTGCAGCTCTGGGGTTTGGAGGATCAGCAGTAACAGTGAGCAGCTCCGGGGTTTGGAGGATCAGAAGTAACAGTGAGCAGCTCTGGGGTTTGGAGGAGCAGCAGTAACAGTGAGCAGCTCTGGGGTTTGGAGGAGCAGCAATAACTATGGTAACAGTGTGCAGCTCTGGGGGTTGGAGGAGCAGCGGTAAGAGTGAGCAGCTCTGGGGTTTGGAGGAGCAGCAGTAACTACGGTAACAGTGAGCAGCTCCGGGGTTTGGAGAAGCAGCAGTAACAGTGAGTAGATCTGGGGTTTGGAGGAGCATCAGTAACTATGGTAACAGTGTGCAGCTCTGGGGATTGGAGGAGCAGCGGTAAGAGTGAGCAGCTCTGGGGTTTGGAGGAGCAGCAGTAACAGTGAGCAGATCTGGGGTTTGGAGGAGCAGCAGTAACTATGGTAACAGTGAGCAGCTCTGGGGTTTGGAGGAGCAGCAGTAACAGTGAGCAGATCTGGGGTTTGGAGGAGCAGCAGTAACAGTGAGCAGATCTGGGGTTTGGAGGAGCAGCAGTAACTATGGTAACAGTGTGCAGCTCTGGGGGTTGGAGGAGCAGCGGTAAGAGTGAGCAGCTCTGGGGTTTGGAGGAGCTGCAGTAACAGCGATAACGCTTTGGAGAGTTGCATCTTTTCCTCTTCTGCAGGGTCTACTGGAAAAGCACATTAAGCTGGGATTGTTTTTTTTGTTGAAACCGGGGACAATAAAAACAAGGATGGACAATTTGCTTGCAGATCCAGATCATTAAGTCCCTCAGCAATTTGGGTAGCAGCAATCACCCCTCCCCCATCCCTCTCTCCTGCATGCACACACAGACTTTCTCTCTCTCTCAGTCTCTCTTTCTCTCTCTGTCTCTGTCTCTGTCTTTCTCTCTCTCTTTCACACAGAGAGGGGGGTGTTAGAGAGAGGGGGCATTAGAGAGGGGGGTATTAGAACAAGGGGGTATAAGAGAGAGGGGGATTGTTAAAGGGGGGTTGTTACAGACAGGGGGTGTTAGAGAGGGGGGTATTAGAATGAGGAGGTATAAGAGAGAGGGGGCATTAGAGAGGGGGGTATTAGAACGAGGGGGTATAAGAGAGAGGGGGATTGTTACAGAGAGGGGGGGTGCTAGAGAGAGGGGGCATTAGAGAGGGGGGTATTAGAAAGAGGGGGTATAATAGAGAGAGCAGGTGTTAGAGAGGAGACATTAGAGAAAGGGGGTGTTGGGGGGGTTAGAGAGAGGGGGTATTAGAAAGAGGGGGTATAAGAGAGAGGGGGTGTTACAGATAGAGGGATTGTTACAGAGAGGGGGGGTGCTAGAGAGAAGGGGCATTAGAGAGGGGGGTATTAGAGAGAGGGGGTGTTAGAGAGATGGGGTATTAGAGAGAGGGGGTGTTGGGGGGGTGTTAGAGAGAGGGGGTGTTACAGTGAGGGGGTGTTAGAGAGGGGGGGTATCAGAGAGAGGGGGTGTTAGAGAGGGGGGGTATTAGAGAGGGGGGTTATTAGAAAGAGGGGGTGTTAGAGAGGGGGGGTATCAGAGAGAGGGGTGTTACAGTGAGGGGGTGTTAGAGAGGGGGGGTATTAGAGAGGGGGGTATTAGAAAGAGGGGGTGTTAGAGAGAGGGAGTATTAGAGGGGGGTATTAGAGAGGCGGAGTATTAGTGAGGGGGGGGTATTAGAGAGGGGGGGTATTAGAGAGGGGATGTTACAGAGAGGGGGGGTATCAGAGAGGGGGTGTTACAGAGAGGGGGAGTATTAGAGCGGGGGGTGTTACATTGAGGGGGTGTTAGGGAGATGAAATCACTTGCAGGGTCCCTCTGGGTTGCGTTGACCCCTAAATTTAATTAAATTCACACCAAATTTCTGTTTTACTGACAGGCTTGACCTCTTCAAATGAATCAGGTTTGAAGAGCTGGAGCACTTCTATTGATTTCAAATTGCTGAGATCGTCCTGTTCTCAGGATTTATTGTTTGAAAACAAAACTGAGCTTACACAGGGAATTGTGGGCAGGGTGAGTTTTCACAGGGAATTGTGGGATGGGCGCTGTGTGCAGGGCATTATGGGATGGGTGCTATGTCCGAGGCATTGTGGGATGGGTGCTGTGTACAGGGCATTATGGGATGGGTGCTATGTGCAAGGCATTATGGGATGGGTGCTGTGTGCAGGGCATTATGGGATGGGTGCTATGTGCAGGGCATTGTGGGATTGGTGCTATGTGCAGGGCATTGTGGGATTGGTGCTGTGTGCAGGGCATTGTGGGATTGGTGCTGTGTGCAGTATATTGCACCAATCCCACAAAAAATACAACTATTGAGAATTTATTTTCCCCACAAATGTAAGTCTAGTGCAGTAATGAATGGAATGTAAAAATTCCAGCTACAGGGCCATGCATGACCGTGTGTGTGTTCGTGTGTGTGCGCGTGCGTGTGTGTGTGTGTGAGTGCGTGTGAGCGCGGGAAAGCGTGTGAGTGTGAGTGTGCGTGAGTGCACGTGTGTGTGTTGCAGGGCGTCTGTATGAACCTGTCAGTAGAGGAGATTACTCCCAGATCGCTCCACTTAGGGAGCTGCGTGTGCTGCTGACATCGCCGTATTTGGCACAAGAGCGACCCCGCCCACAGCCCACATGCACCCCCACCATGTCCACTCGCTGTTGCTAAGCAACCTCAGCCACGTGCCAAAGACCCTGCTTTAAAGATTAAAGCCAGGAATTCACGCAGCTCGCGATAGAAATGTCTTTTAAATTAAATCACAAAAAATGCGGAAGACAGATGAAAATGAAAGCATTCTGCTCTCCCTCTCTTTATACATCCGAGCAGAGAGAAGGAGAGGAGGAGTGGAGAGGATGGAGAGAACACGAGTAACAATGAAAGAAATAGAACAAATAAAATATGGCCGTCTTTCTCAGAAACAAGGATAAAATTTAAGGGTTATGGGACAGCCCTCACGTTCCTCTCTCTACTGCACACACAGTCCTAGCCAAATAAAACAAGAGTAGACACATTGAGCACCTTAGTGCTTCTCTTCTCTTTGATCCTCTCCTCTATTTCCTCTTTCTCTCCTCTCCTCCCCTCTCCTTTCCTCTCTCCTCTCTCTCTCCTCTAATCACCTGTCCTTTCCTCTCTCCTCTCCTTTCTTCTCTCTCCTCTCCTCTTTTGTTTTCTTCTCTTCAAAACCAAGCCAAGCCTACTGTTTCTAAACTCACCCAGGAACCTCACAAGGGACTCAAACCTACAGCCTACTGTTTCTAGACTCACCCAGGAACCTCACAAGGGACTCAAACCTACAGCCTACTATTTCTAGACTCAGCCAGGAACCTCACAAGGGACTCAAACCTACAGCCTACTGTTTCTAAACTCACCCAGGAACCTCACAAGGGGCTCAAACCTACAGCCTACTGTTCTAGACTCACCCAAGAACCCCACGGCACAGACCCTGTGCTGAGAGCTTGGTGGGGGGTCCTTAGTTCCTCGATTTCTTGCAGCTGCTGAAACATCCACTTCTGCATCCCCTGAATCCCTCCAATAAAACAAGTAGTAAGGGTTGCCATGGTAACAGCCCCAGGGCAGGGGGTGCTAGGGAGAGCTCTGAGCCTGGGCCAGCTACAGCTACAGGAGAGGGGAGGAGCTTCCTGCACCAGGGAGGAGGAGCTTCCTGCATCAGAGGGAGGAGCTTCCTGCACCAGGGAGGAGAAGCTTCCTGATCAGGGGGAGGGGCTTCCTGCACCAGGGAGGAGCTTCACACCAAATCCTACACTCTTGTATCCTAGTTTTTCCCCTCTCTGAGTATCCCAATGGACCATGATGCATGCATTTGTTGGTCCTACAAGGTATCTGTAAAAAATCCTGTGATGTGAGGTTATTTTCCATTCAAGTATAAGTGTTCATTGTTTATTACTTAGCCCTCTCTCGTCCCTCCCTCTCTCTGCTCCCTCTTCTCATCACCTCTCTCTGTGTCTCTCTCACACACACGCACACACACACACACACACACACACACACTCACACACGCACCATAGCCTTTCTCTCCTGTTGCACTGAATCACCCACCATAACTTTAAAATGTCCTCCATGGAGCAGGGAGCCAGACAGGCTGTGTTCTGCAGCACTGAGGAAGCGCTCTGTGGGATACACTCCTGGGCTATCCACCTATTCCTCATCTGACCCCTTTATTCCTGGGGTGGGTCAGGGGGGCTGGAACCTATCCCAGCATGCATTGGGAGAGAGACCGGAATACACCCTGGGCAGCTCACTGATCCATCGCAGGGCACACTCAGCATTCACTCACACACGCACATCGACAGGCAGTTTAGAGTCTCCAATTAGCCTACTGCACGTCTTTAGACAGCAGAAGGAAACCGGAGTACCCATTAAACAATTAACAATGTAAAAATTATGTATTTATAGTCCATATGTATCGATAGTGTATATATGCAAAGCTGGAGACTCTCCTGAGCTCCCTCCCTGAGGATGGCACTCCTGCTATTCTACTGGGAGACTTCAACCTCCCACCAGAGACCTCCCAACTATCCAGGTTCGCCTCACTCCTCCAGTCTTTTGCCCTCTCCCAGTCTTCTTCTCCCCACACACACAAGGCTGGAAACTGGGTGACCCCACCCCATCTACAGTCCTCCAATCCATTTCCAGTGAGATCCTTCCCTACCTGTCCTCCATTGTTAATTCCTTCCTTGCCTCTGGTCATGTTCCCTCTGATTTTAAGATGGCTCGCGTTACCCCACTCCTCAAGAAACCCACCTCAGACCCCTCTGATGTAATGAATTATCGACCGTATCGCTTCTACCTTTTCTGTCCAAAACACCTGAGTAAGCAGTGCTTAAACAACTAACCTCTTTCCTCCATCAGAACAACCTGCTAGACCCTCATCAGTCTGGCTTCCGATCCAGGCACTCAACAGAGACTGCCCTCCTGGCTGTTACGGAGGCACTCGCCACTGCAAGAGCCTCACGCCTCTCCTCTGTCCTGATCCTCCTTGACCTGTCTGCAGCATTCGTCACGGTCAACCACAAAATATACCTCTCCACCTTGGCTGAGATGGGCATTTCTGGGACCGCCCTGTCTTGGTTCACTTCCTATCCTAGTAGCTAGGTCCTACCAGGTCACCTGGATGGGGTCTGCCTCTGCTCCTCATTCCCTTGTTACAGGAGTACCATAGGGATCTGTACTGGGTCCTCTGCTGTTCCCCATATACACCAAATCTCTTGGTTCAGTTATTAATTCTCCTATCACTGTTATGCAGACGACATGCAACTTTTCTTCTCTTCCCCTCGCCTCTGCCTCACAGGTTGATGATAAAATATCTTCCTGCCTGGCTGATATCTCTACCTGGAAGGCCAGCCACCACCTGAAGCTCAACCTCAACAAAACTGAGCTGCTGTTCTTCCCATACAAGACCTCCCTACTACGTGAGCTCTTAATCACAGTTGATGGCACCACAGTGACTGCCTCTCACTCTGCAAAGAGCCTTGGGGTGGTCCTGGACGACCAGCTGGACCTCAAGGAGCACATTAAGGCAACATCACAGTTCTGCAGATTCCTTCTGTACAACATCAGAAGGATTCAACCATACCTGACTACCACTCCACCCAGCTGCTTGTCCAGGTTATGGTGACCTCCCACCTTGATTACAGCAACTCTCTCCTTGCAAGCCTGCCAGCTTGTGCCCTACAGCCACTACAGATGATTCAAAATGCTGCTGCCCAACTCATCTTCAACCATCCCAAATTCTCCCACGTCACTCCTCTGCTGAGGTCACTCCACTGGCTACCGTTCCTGCCAGGATCAGGTTCAAAGTCCTGACCCTCGCCTACACTGCCAACAGGATGGCCCCTATCTATTTGCAGGACATGATTCGATTCTATACGCCTGCTCAACCACTCCACTCTGCAGAAGCAGGGCGCCTTGTACCCCCTCCCACCCGAGTAAAGGGATCACAGAACTTCTCCACCCTAGTTCCCTAGTGGTGGAACAAACTCCCTGTCCCTCCTCGAACCTCTCCCTCACTACCCATTTTCCGCCGTAGTCTGAAGACGCCTCTCTTCAGACTATACCTGGACTAACTGCCACCACTCTGTGTCATTTCATTTTAAATCCCCCCTTTCATGACATTCATGTTACATGTACCCCCATTACAGCACTTTTTCGTAATTTGTATTTGTCCTAATGTTGTAGCTTGTTCTTCTCCCCAGTTTGGTTTAGCCTAAGTTAGGTCAGAATAGTGTTCACTGTGTGAACTGAACTGTGTTCTTGGCTAGAAATAGCTGTACGAAATGAGTATTGTACCTTATTGAACCTGTTTGTAGTTGTCCAATGACCATGATATGCACTTTTGTACATCGCTTTGGATAAAAGCGTCTGCTAAATAAATGTATTGTAATGTAATGTAATGCTGTATATGTATTTAGATTCAGGACTGAATCCACACACAGGCCACTCTGGAGGTACAGAATGAGAAAAGCGCAGGTTATAAACACCCACACACTTGCAGCTCCCCCCACGCGCCCCCCCCCCCCCCCCCGACTGCTGACTCTCACCCCCCCCCCCCCCCCCCCCATTCTCCTCCACAGAACTGCCCCCTGGGGGGAAGGGCGGGGGCTCCTTTAGAGATTTCTTTTCTTCGTGTTGAGAGTCTGAATGTCTGCAGAGCTGGCTGCTCTGTACAGGTGCCTCGAGGACAATCATGACTGAGGAAGCAGGAGGAGGAGCAGGGGGGCCTGACAGCTATACCCCCGAGCCATAGTAAAATACTGGTGCGGATCAGGGATTGGCACGAGAAATGTGAACAGTGTAAGTTACTCTGGAGGTAATCATCCTGAAAACCCACCATTACCGATTGGCTTCTGAGCTTTAAAATTTTGGACCAGTCCCATTTGAAGTGCTCCTGGAAGTGGAGTTCTCCTAGCACTCTGTTTCATTGTGATATTAATTAGCACTAACTTTGTGCGAAATATTTGTGCATTTGATAAAGCAGGAAGCATTAGAGCAAAGACTGATGAGAAGATATGCAAGATGCAGAAAACTTGGTAATCAACAGAAGTACAGACACAGACACACACACACACTCAGCTATAACAGAGCACACATCATGCAAGAAGATTGCAGATTGTAGCCGTGGACAAGAAAGTCTGTTAAGAAAATAAATAATCCAGTGTTTTCTAAGGTGGAGTATCCCAGCAACACAGAGCTGACATACAGTTAGATCTTCTTGTGGGCCTTCCCCAATGCAGTGACCCTGTGCTGATCCTCTCCTGGGCCTTCCCCCAATGCAGTGACCCTGTGCTGATCCTCTCCTGGGCCTTCCCCCAGTGCAGTGACCCTGTGCTGATCCTCTCCTGGGCCTTCCCCTAGTGCAGTGACCCTGTGCTGATCCTCTCCTGGGCCTTCCCCCAGTGCAGTGACCCTGTGCTGATCCTCTCCTGGGCCTTCCACCAGTGCAGTGACCCCATGCTGATCCTCTCCTGGGCCTTCCCCCAGTGCAGTGACCCCGTGCTGATTCTCTCATGGGCCTTCCACCAGTGCAGTGACCCCATGCTGATCCTCTCCTGGGCCTTCCCCCAGTACAGTACCCCCATGCTGATCCTCTCCTGGGCCTTCTCCCAGTGCAGTGACCCTGTACTGATCCTCTCCTGGGCCTTCCCCAAGTGGTGACCCTGTGCTGATCCTCTCCTGGGCCTTCCCCCAGTGCAGTGACCCTGTGCTGATCCTCTCCTGGGCCTTCCCCCAGTGCAGTGACCCTGTGCTGATCCTCTCCTGGACCATCCCCCAGTGTAGTGACCCTGTGCTGATCCTCTCCTGGGCCTTCCCCCAGCGTAGTGACCCTGTGCTGATCCTCTCTTGGCCTTCCCCAATGCAGTGACCCTGTGCGGATCCTCTCCTGGGCCTTCCCCCAGTGCAGTGACCCTGTGCTGATCCTCTCCTGGGCCTTCCCCCAATGCAGTGACCCTGTGCTGATCCTCTCCTGGGCCTTCCCCAATGCAGTGACCCTGTACTGATACTCTTTACTTTTCCAGGATGTTTCTGCCTGTAGAGTTTTTAATAATAAAGATGCAGGAGATTTTTTTAGCATGCAGAGGAACTGCTCATCTCCCATGTGAACACTGCATTAGCGATGGAGACCCAGTGACCTGGCAAAGCTTCTGCTGTGTATATCTCAATTAAACTTTAACATTAATAGCTTATGCATGTTCATACAATGTGTGGTGTGTGTGTGTGTGTGTTGTGTATGTATGTGCATCACACCCATTTCATCCCTTTACAAATAAGGAGGAGGTAAATACTGATTACAATATGATAAAATACCAAAACCAAATGGCATCCTTTTACTAAAGAAATGTGCATGTGCTTATTACATAAGTACAATAAATATGAGAGCTCATCTTCTGGGAAGGGTGGCATTCTAAACAAAGGCGTTATACCTACAAAGCTGGTGACAGGGCAGATCTAAACAAAGCTCTCCAGCGGCATGTTCTCATTAATAAAGTGGGACAACATCTGAGGAAGTACTCACTGGAGAAAAATGAGAAGATCAATACACACACATGCACACACACACAAACACACGCACACACAAAACACACACATGCACACACAAACACACGCACACACAAAACACACACGCGCACACACACACGCACACACGCGCACACACACACATACACACACACACATATAATCCAATCCCTTCCCTTTCCCAGCAGAATCTTATGTAGCTCTTGCAAGCTGCCTGTCTCCATGCGTGTGTGTGTGTGTGTGTACTGCAGGAGTGAGAGACTCAGACACACACAGGACTGCAGGAATGCGAGTGTATGTATGTGTGTGTGTGAGTGCGTGTGTACTGCAGGAGTAAGAGTTTCAGACACAGGGAGAGCTGCGGCTGTAGTCTGTCTGACAGAAAGGCGTTGGCCTCATCCCCCCCCCCCCCCCACTGCAGCAGCACCAATGTCAGCATCACAGCACACTGCAGAGACCAAACTGAGAGTGTGTGCACGTGCGTGTGTGTACGTGTGTGTGTGCATATGGGTGTGCGTGTGTGTGCATGAATGTCTCAGTGTGCATGTCTGTGTGTGAATGTGTGTGCGGGTGTGTGCACATGCGTGTGTATGTATGCATACGTGTGTGTGCACATGCATGCGTGTATGTGTTAAGTGCATGCATGATTTCGCTTCTGATTGTGTGCTTGTACAAATGTGTGTCTGTTTATGTATATATGACAGTGAGTCGTGTTATCATTAATTATAGGATTACATTTCAGATCAAAATATTCAAAGCTTATAAATTCATAACCTCCATCCAGATTAACCCGATACAAGCATAAATCTGTCATCATTTTATTCTGGTTATACTGACTATTCCTGTTAACTGACTTAATCTGTGCAACTCAAAGGTCGGCCATAATTTACTGAATGTGGATCTAAACATGCATCCCCCCCCCCCCCCCCCCCCCCCCCCCCCCCCCCCCCCCCCCCCCCGCCCAGGTTTGCTGCGTATGTTGTGGCTTCACCCCTTTGAGGTAGGGAACACCATCACAGAGCCCACAGTGTACATCATCACTGCACAGCATGCATACTGGATTACAGTAAAACTGGAATACAGTCCCAGCATAGTAGTGTTAATGGATTACAGTGTGTTTTCATTACAGCAGGTCTGGTGTCAGAAGGCTAACTGGATTACAGTGGTAAGTGGTAAAATGGTAAATGGACTGCACTTCTATAGCACTTTTATCCAAAGCACATTACAACTGATGCCTCTCATTCTCCCATTCACACACGCACACCAACGGTGAAAGGCTGCCATGCAAGGTACCAATCAGCTCGTTGGGCGCAATTAGGGGTTAGGTGTCTTGCACAGGGACACTTCAACACACCCAGGGCGTGGGATCACACCGGCAACCCTCCGACTGCCAGACAACCGCTCTTACCTCCTGAGCTATGTTGCCCCCAGTGCAACTGTGTTACACTATCAGTTATAGTGTCACTTAGTTACAGTATGACGGGGTATCATGAGAATTGGGTTACAGTGTGACTGCAACACAATAGAAATAGTGTGGGGTGACAGCGACACCCAGTGGCCATCTTTATAACTGCATTCTCAGACACACACGGGCAGGGAACAGTTGACATATCAGCCATAGATTTTCTGGAGTAAAATTTTTTTGGTGAAAGCACTGAAGCATTTCTGTACTCTTAAGCACAGCTAATTAAGCTGCTCCAGAAAAATCCCTTGCAGGTTTTGCTGAGTTACTGTGCAAAACAGTAAAACATCACTCAGGTCAATGTATCTAGTAGATAGGAAAAATGTTACCTGGATATGAAAAAACACCACTCAACACTGCACCCATTACATTTACAGTTATTACATTACAGGCATTTAGCAGACGCTCTTATCCAGAATGACTTACATTGTATCAAATGATACAGCTGGATATGCAGGTTAGGTTGCAGGTTAAGTATCTTGTTCAAGGGTACAACGGCTGTGTCCTACCGGGGAATCGAACCTGCGACCTTTGCATTACAAGACTGACTCCTTAGCCAGTATACTACACTTCCACCCCTCAACTGGGTATGTGGTCACTGGCTTTAGTAAAAAGGGAGGAACATTTTTGAATATTTTTCATTAAGAACGCGAAAAATCCAGGCCCAAACTTTCCAGAACATTCCTGTAACATTCATTCAATGCCACCACTCAGCTATGGCACTGAGGGCCACAGTGACATCACATACAAAATCAATCCATGAGGCATAATAAAACTAACAGCAGATGAAGGAAATCAAATATAAATTATCCCGTGTCAGGTGGCATAAAAAATAACTATCCTGTAAGATAATGTGGCCAAAAGACATAAGAAATAATATTAACATTGTCCACTACTACATCCACTAACAGCATTGTGGGCCAAAAAATCAAGGATTTTGAATTTCCTGCAACTGCACGCTACTTTGAAAAGACGTAAGGAAAAATGGCAGGGAATTTGGTCTTTGAGTGGCTCAATTTTCTCATTTATACCCTCCTGTGGTTCGTCTGTGTGCAGCTATGCAACCCGGCTGTATCACTTCACTATCTGCAGGAGGGGAACTGGAGACAAAATTATGTGTCTTATTCTACAGTATATGCCATTATACTAAATATATGAAATGTGTGTATATATATCCAAGCAGAGAGCAGCCCAGATGTTCCCCTCCCCAGCAACTTCCTCCAACTCATCCCGGTGGATCCCAAAGCGATCCCAGGCCAGCTGCTAGATATAATCCCTCCAGCGTGTCCTAGGTCTGCCCCTGGGTCTCCTCCCTGGTGGCCGAGCCTGGAACACCTCCAGAGGGAGGCGCCCAGGAGGCATCCCTATCAGATGCCCGAACCACCTCAACTGACTCCTTTCAATGTGGAGGAGCAATGGCTCTACTCTGAGGTCCTCCCGGACAGCTGAGCTCCTCACCCTGTCAAGTAGAGAAAGCCCTGCTACCCTATGGAGAAACCCCATTTTGGCCGCTTGTATTCGCGATCTCACAATAGCTCATGATCACAGGTGAGAGTAGGGATGAAGATCGACTGGTAAATCGAGAACTCTGCCTTTCGGCTCGACTCCTTCTCCACCACAGTCCGATAGAATGCCTGCATTGCTGCGACCGACCAGCAGAGAGCACTAAAACGTGGGCCTCTAACTGACTGAACCCTCCTGTATCCTGGGTGATGCAATCGGCCATTGCGCATCACCCGTTGGAGCTCCCGGCCACAGTCAGCCCTGGCAGGGACTGGATTATATCCAAGGCCGGGAGGCTCATCCACAGCATGGGGCCTTAAACGAATAAGCCACCCGGCAGCAGAGTGATTCGGCAGCTACATGTGGAGCTGTTACAGCAGGCTGATTCATCTGGCTGATTACCATATCGCATGCCCGTATCTGCATGTATGTGCAATTTTAGCATTAGCACATTAGCGCTGCATTTAACTTCTCTCAGCTGTGATTTCAGTCTGCCACTCAGAGGAGGCTAACAGCATTAGCACGTTAGCACAGCTTTTACCTTCTCTCATCTGTGATTTCAGTCCCTGCTGCAGAGAGGGGGCTAACAGCATTAGCACGTTAGCACAGCTTTTACCTTCTCTCAGCTGTGATTTCAGTCTCTGCTGCAGAGAGGGGGCTAACAGCATTAGTAAAGCCTTAGTTGTTGTGCACGTGGCTTGAGGACGTTTTGTGCTGGTTTTACAGCTTCACACGTTTGTGGTGGGAGTGTGGAGATGTCTAAAAACACCGCATTCACACCAAGCAGCAGCCTGTGTGACAAACTGCACGTCATACAGCCCTGGGAGGACAGTGTGACATCACATCCTCTCTCACTCAGGCCTGCAGCAGAATGGCTCATTCAAAGCCAATGTTGAGTCATCAGTGTCACCATCTGCCGTAGTTTAATACACCTACACAGTGTAGCAGCCTAATACAGATACACCTACACAGTGTAGTAGCCTAATACAGATACACCTACACAGTGTAGCAGCCTAATACAGATACACCTACACAGTGTAGTAGCCTAATACAGATACACCTACACAGTGTAGTGGCAGCCTAATACAGATACACCTACACAGTGTAGCAGCCTAATACAGATACAGACACTACAAAAAGTGTAGGTCGTAGGCAACTGCACAAGTTCAGAATACATTTGTACAGCATTTCTAGCTAAGAACAATTCACAGTGAACACTATTCAACAACCTGTAGTAGCCTAGGCAGAAGAGTAAGCTACAGTATTAGGACAAAGACAAATACAAGTGACATGAAAAAGGGGGGTTTTTTTTTTTTTTTTTTTTTTTTTTTTTATACAGATACACCTACACAGCGAAGCAGCCTAATACATTACATTACATTACAGGCATTTAGCAGACGCTCTTATCCAGAGCGACTTACACAACTTTCACATAGCATTTTACATTGTATCCCATTTTACATTGTATCCATTTATACAGCTGGATATATACTGAAGCAATTCCGGTTAAGTACCTTGCTCAAGGGTACAACGGCAGTGTCCTTACCCGGGAATCGAACCTGCGACCTTTCGGTTACAAGCCCAGTTCCTTACCCACTGTGCTACACTCCGTCCTACAGATACAGATACATCTACACAGTGTAGCAGCCTAATACAGATACATCTACACAGTGTAGCAGCCTAATACAGATACACCTACACAGTGTAGTGCCTAATACAGATACACCTACACAGTGTAGCAGCCTAATACAGATACACCTACACAGTGTAGCAGCCTAATACAGATACACCTACACAGTGTAGCAGCCTAATACAGATACACCTACACAGTGTAGTAGCCTAATACAGATACACCTACACAGTGTAGCAGCCTAATACAGATACACATACACTGTGTAGGTATAGCAGCCTAATACAGATACACCTACACAGTGTAGTAGCCTAATACAGATACACATACACAGTGTAGCAGCCTAATACAGATACACATACACTGTGTAGGTATAGCAGCCTAATACAGATACACATTCACAGTGTAGTAGCCTAATACAGATACACCTACACAGTGTAGCAGCCTAATACAGATACACCTACACAGTGTAGCAGCCTAATACAGATACACCTACACAGTGTAGCAGCCTAATACAGATACACCTACACAGTGTAGCAGCCTAATACAGATACACCTACACAGTGTAGTAGCTTAATACAGATACAGCCACACAGTGTAGCAGCCTAATACAGATACACCTACACAGTGTAGTAGCCTAATACAGATACAGCCACACGGTGTAGTAGCCTAATACAGATACAACTACATAAGCACACGCACACTGTTGTACATAGCCTATATCCACTGAGGAGCCACCTGGCTCATTAATGCCATTTGGCTAAACAATTTCAGCAGTCATAAATGAAGAATAAAACACATGAAAGGACAAAGAGAGACAGTTTGTTCGCGCAGTAAAAGCATGTGAGACGCACACTAACTCACACATTGTGCTACTCCCACTACCACCCTGGCTGCATTACACCCATCATTTCACACTCCATTTAGCGTGTCAGGAGCAACCCCTCCTGACTGAATAACGCTGGCACATGGTCCGTAAGTGGCATCAATCACGAGCTCCTTTAACAGGAGCGAGCAAACCAGTGGCCGTGAACCATTTAAACATCCCATCCCACTGCTTCATCACAAAGAAAGAAATAATACACAATAATCATAAAGGCACAAGTCAAGTAAAACAACAGAGATCTAGCTTCAGAGGTCAGAGGTCACAGGATGTTTCCAACCTCAAATCACAACCACACATCCCAGAGTCCAGCGACAGGCCGGTCTCAGGTTCACACCCGTACAGCCTGTACAATCCCATCCTAATCAGCATCGTCACTGTTACCATTAGCCATCATATCCTAATCAGCATCGTTACTGTTAACATTAGCCATCACATCCTAATCAGCATTGTTACTGTTACCATTAGCCATCATATCCTAATCAGCATCGTTACTGTTACCATTAGCCATCATATCCTAATCAGCATCGTCACTGTTAACATTAGCCATCACATCCTAATCAGCATTGTTACTGTTACCATTAGCCATCACATCGTAATCAGCATCGTCACTGTTACCATTAGCCACCATATCCTAATCAGCATCGTTACTGTTACCATTAGCCATCATATCCTAATCAGCATCGTTACTGTTACCATTAGCCATCACATCGTAATCAGCATCGTCACTGTTACCATTAGCCATCACATCCTAATCAGCATCGTTACTGTTACCATTAGCTATCATATCCTAATCAGCATCGTCACTGTTAACATTAGCCATCATATCCTAATCAGCATCGTCACTGTTACCATTAGCCATCATATCCTAATCAGCATCGTCACTGTTACCATTAGCCATCACATCCTAATCAGCATCGTTACTGTTACCATTAGCCATCATATCCTAATCAGCATTGTCACTGTTAACATTAGCCTTCATATCCTAATCAGCATCGTCACTGTTACCATTAGCCATCACATCGTAATCAGCATCGTCACTGTTACCATTAGCCATCATATCCTAATCAGCATCGTTACTGTTACCATTAGCCATCACATCCTAATCAGCATCGTTAGTGTTACCATTAGCCATCATATCCTAATCACCATCGTCACTGTTAACATTAGCCGTCATATCTTATTCAGCGCCATCACTGTCACTGCCCTGTTAATTTTGCTCCTATATATTTCTTGTTTCATAAAGCATACTTTCTGTTCAGAGAGGCGCTGCTTATCAGGCATGGGTTTTTTGGGTAGATCTCTGAGATTGTGAGACTCAATTCATGTACTTGGACTGCGTATCCTAAACATGTATACGGTGAATGTGCAATGCCAGATTCTTCCTTAGGGAGGAGCAGGGAGCACCATAAAAATGAGAAAGCAGTAATACCTTCAACTTGGCAGCTAGATGACTGGAGAACTTAAAACCTCCGCCTGTTTATGCACAACAGCTGAGATCAGAGCAGTGTACTTCACTGTTTGCTGGCATAGCGTTTCAGGATGTTTTAAAAACTGGAACCAGAAGCAAATAGTTGTCCGAGACAAAGAACGCAGGTGAGCAGGTGTCTCCGGCAGAGCCGGTCGAGTTACCTGGCTCAGTAAACACACCTGTGAGCGTGAGCTAAACTGGGACAGAGCAAAACCTGATCTGAGGATATGAACTCTATGTGACACAGATATTTGTGACCAAACTCTAATTGACAAATTGGTTCAACCAGAATTCTTTTTGTAGAGGCAAAGAGTTTATAAGATGGAAAATATGCAGGTAGATTGTTGTTTTGGCTTGGAGAGTACCGATAGCACTACTAATCTTTACCAATTGAAAGCTAAGGAAGTCTGAGGAAGAGTAAAACAGTAAATACAGTTTTTTTTTTAATGAATGAAAATAAAAAGCGGGAATATATTCTGCCAGGCAGCTAGCTAGGTGCTTCTCTGTGCTACACATCACTATCAGTGACAACCACATCACTATCAGTGACAACCATATCACTATCAATGACAACCATATCACTATCAGTGACAACCACATCACTATCAGTTACAACCACATCACTATCAATGACAACCATATCACAATCAGTGACAACCATATCACTATCAATGACAACCATATCACTATCAGTGACAACCATATCACTATCAGTGGCAACCATATCACTATCAGTGACAACCATATCACTATCAGTGACAACCACATCACTATCAGTGACAACCATATCACTATCAATGACAACCATATCACTATCAGTGACAACCACACACTATCAGTGACAACCATATCACTATCAGTGACAACCAAACGGCTCTGAGCTGTACGTCAGGAAAGAGTGGCTCACTGCCGTAGGCAGAGCTGAGAGGTTTTACATTTCGACTGTGAAAGTAAAAAGGGCAAGGAAGGAATCAACTGTTGGTTATGGAAGTAGAAGTAATATAATAAATAATAAAACGGAGGACAGAAATGAACAGATTTCTTAATATGACTTTCTTGATATGAAGACTACAGAATCCGGTGAACACTAAGCTCTTGTGACTTGGATGTCGCTACAAGCCTGAACGACAAGACGGTATTGTGAATTTGCTGGCTTCAGCTCTGTGCTTTGGGCTACTTCATCTAGTCTGTATTGTCACAGACTGGTTTGTTCAGACTTATTGTGTTTGAAGCGAAGTAAAAGTCAGAGGGAGAATCAATGGGTGAATGGTTGTCAATGGGACCAACAGCAGCATTACTGGACTCTGCTGTTAACAGTCAAGAGAGACGGGAAAAGACCAGGTAATACACAACATTCAGTCAGTGAATTAAAAAAAAAGAAAACAGAAAATAGGTAGCAGAGGGCATATAATAACTTTTATTGAGATATGTTCATCGTGAAAGTTAACGTCAGAGCTCAAAGTTGACTTCAGAGCCCTCCAAGCCATGATCTCATAACTTCAATGAGGGCGTGAGTCAGAGCACGCAATCCAGTGCCCACGGTGGCCTCTCGGGGTTCAGGTGACTCACGAGGCCGGAGACTCTCTTTCTGAACCGTGTGCTTGTAATAGCTTTCCCTTGTGGTTTCCTCCATTCCTTTGCACCATTTTGCCTCTCGGGCACCTTGGCTGGCGCTCGTAAGCCTATGGGCAGTACGTGACACGTACACACGCTCGCTGTAGACTTCCGTAGCATTGCTGCTCTTTCTCATGGTTCCAGCTGCGTGGGTACGGGCCGCTTTATGCTGGTTTTATCCACATTTCCACGTACGGCAGTGCCGTGTATCATTTTGTCACTAATAGTAATGCAGATCTGCGCAATATGTCGAGAGGGAACGTTTTCACTTCCATCGGCACAGCTGAGAAGCTTCCTGTTCTTGCAAAATCTGCCCTTCTGTCAGTTCTGTCCTTCCGCTGTGGCGATCCTCCTCTTCTAATCGGAGCTTAAGTGCATCTGTCTTATATACAGATTCATGAACCACGCCCCCACATACTGTACCCAATCAGGAAAGCCCTCCCACAGTAACTGAAAGACAGGTTTGTCCTGACTGAATTCTGTGAAAGAAGAAAGGGGCGTAAAAGAATAGACTGTTGGCTGTGGGAGGAGAAGTAGCATTAAATGGTCCGAGAAATATGCTCCAAAGTTTTCTGGCACAGGTTTTAAGACTGAGACCAGAAGCTGAGACTTGTCAAAGACGAAAGGAGTGGTCGAGCAGGCATGCCCAACGGAGCCAGCGGAGTTACCTGGGACAGAGAACACACCTGTGAGCCTGAGCTGAACTGGGGAAGAGCAAGTGCGCATAGGACAACTGCAATGGAACAGAACTCTGGCTGCAGACAGAATATCTGCTTTGTCAAAATTGCTGCATTTGTGTTTTACTAAAGGAAATACTGATCACTGTGGCAATTATTATAACCCACTAACCATGTCACTGCAGATTATATATATATATATATATATATATATATATATATATATATATATATATATATACACACACATATACATACATACACTCAAGGGCAAAAAAAAGGCCAAGCCCAAAAGGGCAAAATATTCAGCCTTTAATGGTCTTAACAACAAATCATTGGTTAGGAAATTAGCAAGAACTAAACAAATAGATAAAGTGACACAGATAAAGTGACACCTCTTCCTCCATGCTTAACTGTGGTAGAGATGCATTCACTATTGTATTTCTCACCAGATCTTCGAAGACACCTATCACCATGCAACTCAAATCGTGATTCGTCGCTCCACATAACTCTGCTGAACCACTCTAAATCAAACTTTACATATTCTGCCAAAAACTTCATTCTGTCTTTGATGTTTTTAGAGACAGCAATGGCTTTTTAACACCTCTTCTAGACACTAAACCTGCATTAGATAACCTTCTGGTTATTGTTCTTCTCAAAAGAGTCTTGTTTTCTGAGGTCTTGAATTCTGCTGACAGTTTTTGTAGGCTTTTTTTTCCCTGTCTTTGAGAACTGTACATTTCAGCAGGTGGTCATCCATGCATGATGAGGCTTTGGGCCTTCCAGATCCTTTCTTTCTGGCAACATTACTTGTTGTTTCAAAGCGTTGACCTATTCTCTTAATAGCTGATAGAGAAATAGGGATGTCCTCTATCTTTAGGGTCTTGTAAATTTCAGAATAGCTACAGTTTGCCTGACGAAGACCAGCTATGTAGTTTCTGACAGCAACCCCTGCATGACATTTTGCTTTTTTTGGAGCAGATTTTCTCGCTCCTTTACCATGGGACTCACAACACTGCATACTGTAGATCTCTCCCTGCACTATCAATCCTGGTTCCATTTATGAGCTTGTTATGAGGCCCTTGATGGGCTGCATCAGGTGTGGCAGATAACCAAATAATGACTAATCTTTTAAGATATAAAAACATCCCAGAAGATATTTTTGGAAAATATTGTATACCCAGACAGGTGTTAGTTTGAATTTTACATCAAACATTTTAATCATTATCATGATTTTACCTTTGCATACAAGAAGACTATATAAGTGAATTTCCCTGTTTCTAGATTTTCCCCAAACAGTTCACTGCAGAAAAAAGTAAACGAGCAAATGGTGGCACAGGAGGTCTCAGGAGTGCATTTGTTTAATTCTTGATAATTTTCTGACCAATGGTTTGTTGTTAAGACCATTAAAAGCTTAATATTTTGCCATTTTGGCTTGGCCCATTTTTTTTTGCCCAGGATATACATATAAGAAACCTTGCTCTGCGAAGATTCAGAAATTGAACAAAGCAAGCAAGCAGCATTGACAATAAATTCACAAATTAAACAATATAGATCTTTGTGAGGGTGGTGCAGTTGGTAGCATTGTCGCCTTCAAAGCAAGAAGGTCCTGGGTTCGAATCTGGTCTGGGCCTTGAAAGGGCATGAAAGTTAAAAAATTCCAGTAAAATTGCTGGCTTGAGCTATGTCGGTACGAGCTACATCGTCTTGGATGTGTTGTTACTAGCAAACTGGTTCGTCCAGACTTTTTCCTCAGGATTTACAGATTTTACAGATTATACATACTCCCCTTGACGGGCGATTGTCCCTCCATTTTCAGATAGCAACCAGCGCATTGCTAGCAGATTTTACCATAGACATAATATATACATGTCTTGAATTTACCAGCCCAAATGTTGTTTATTTCCAGCTACTTTCTTTGTGGCTGTCAGCTATTGCGTTACATGGTGAAAATATTAAAATTCCACATTGAAAAGTTTAGTTAATAAATACAAGTTAGGATTGGTAGCATGATGTCATCACGCTTGCAAAGTCTAAATCTTCTTGCAAGTTTTTACAACAGGTCTTGAAATGTATAAAAATTTAAAAATAAAAAACTGTGTAATTAAGCATCAGGTTTTAGTTGACAGCCTATACATTTTCAAATTATTGCATATGAAATGTAGAAAATTATTGAAATGCTTTTGCAGGTTATATTACACATTGCCCCTGGGGATTACAAGATCTCGAAGACTTACTGAGCTTCGGGGCTTCCCCCCGTCAAGGTGCGCAAAACCTGTTGTGGGCTGCAATAACGGTTGGCTTCTTCTTCCGGTCGGTTCCGGAACTGGCGTCGTGTATTTTTTACAGTCTCTGGTACGTATTAACAAACAACGCTAAGAATGCGTAACTGTGTGCTAATTCAGGTTTGGACACTCTTACCCTAACCTGCCGGCTTAAGCCAAATAGTTAACTAAAGCAAGTGAACTGTAGAAAAGCCTGTATGGTATTTGCAGGCTAAAGAACCGTTCCGTAAGCTAAGTAGGCATTACCTCTAGCAAGTAAACTGTAGAAAGGCCTGTAGCTATGGTAGGCCTAGTGCGAATATAAGGCTGGCAGTGCAGTGTACTGCCAATCTTACAAACAGAAGTGCTACCGAATCTTCATTGTACACTCAAACAGTGGACATCACACGCCTTGTTAGCTTCATAGCTAATACAGGTACGTACAGGCTTTGTGAACGAGCGTTAGCTTCTACATATACATGCGCAAAACAACGTACTGATGTTAATATCATGTGATGGCATTTTATCCTATAAGGGGTCCGCCCCCATAGACATGTATATATGTTTATTGGTCCACCACCATACAGTCTATTGGTCCACCAGGTAGACCGTATAAAAATAGGTCCTCCAGAATTGACCGGATGAGGAATACAACCGTTACTGCAACCTGCAACAGGTTTTGCAGTGACTCCTACTCGGTCTATACAGCAACCCAACTCAGTACTGATTTACTTTGAACCATCTTAAATGATATTAGCTAGCCGCTTAAAATATACCTCGTCTTTACTCGCGTTAAAATTACATTCCAAAAAGTTAAACATGCCAAGCTAGCCGTCTAGGTTATGTAATCGCATTTGATTTGGATTTGGATCGATGTTAGCAAGCCCTCCAGTTAGCTGCAAATATGGTGCCTGGAATTCTCTGTATTGTAATCTTTGACAGACCTTTTGTGTTTACAATCGTTACGTGTGCAAAATCAGGGTTGAGTTACAGGGCAGCGTTTCAGTACAGTTTAATTCCACTTAATATACAAGTGAACAAGGTGCTCATGTAACTGTTTTTGTACTGACTTCTGGAATGGTAAATTGCAGTGTAGTTAGCAACGTCAGTTTTTCAAATGCTTAGGACTGCTACTACCCCCCCCCCAATGATCCGCCCTGTGGAACGCCTTCTCCTGGGCAAGATAAGCCCAGCTTTCGACTCTTAAAAATCACAGCGCATGTCTCTTTACTTAATATGAAAGGGGTATGAAAAATAGACCTTTACACTATGATATAGGGTATTTCACGATTACTGGATTACCTGGACAACTGTGCTGAGCAAAACCTGGAACAGATGATTTTGCTTCAGTCCATGTTCCAGATTTGGGAGGGTTTTACCCACTGCAGTTATGCAGTTAACGGGGCCCTGGTCTGGTATGAATGTACAGGTGCACTCATTACCTTTCTTTTCTGTCTGTTAGTGATGTTTCTGACAGAATCGGACAGTCCACTGCCAACATGGTGACTGGGCAGACGCTTTTTAACCAACGTAGGTCTCCATTCTTTGGCAAGAGTGTCATCACTGCACAACTGCAGCTGAGCAGAAACTCTCCTTTTAAAATCCTCGTATTAGGGACCTCAAAGTAATCCTTCCCTATGACAGGCCACAAAGTATTAAATGTTTAAATTATATTTTACATTGATCATTTATTCCATTTTGTTCTTGCCATTTTGACTAAGTTAGCTAGCTTGCTAAGGATACCTGTCCCTGACACCTGAGGTACCTGAGTCGGCAGAGCGAGTGTAGCGTTAGCTAGTGAAGGTGTGCGGCGGGGCAGGGGTGAGCGATACCTGTTGCCTGTAAAGTCCCTTTCTGAGCACCAGAGGGTGCTGGAAAACAGTTTCAATTACCAGCTCAGGCGTGTATTTTAAAGAGGCACCGAAATCTGTGTTGCGATTTGGTCCAGTAAATACTGGCTTGTATGGTAACCATAGTCGTACTGTGTTTCCACATCTAAACCTACATTCAGTGATTTTTAATGTGTTTTTTCCTTTGCTTGGCTTCAGAGGGTAATTAGTATTATGGTCTGTGTACTTAAAGCATTATCACTGGGAGGAGATGATCACTGCATCATCTACTCATACCCAGGGAAAATAATTTCAAACAAAGGCTCACACTGATAACTCATTATATGACAGTTTATTAAAGAAATTGTAGTCTTCAATGTCACAATCTTCATTGCCCCAGTTAAAGGTAACAAAGATATCCAACAGTGACCCAACATTGGTCTATATTAACCACAATCCATTAGTGTTCTTGTCAAGAATGTATAATCAGAACCAGCGATTAATGCGCTGGTCCCTCATAATTCAAAACTACAATTTGGACATAAAACATAAAAAAGGTACCGACAATGTTATGGCAGACGCATTGTCTCGTATATGAAGTATCATTTTCAGAGCGAAAATGATACACTGAAAATGTACCTATGAACAAACTTAACAAATAAGTTCGTTCTTGTTGGTGGGCGTGTTATGTTCCACGTCGTGTATGTTTTATTCCCCCCCTCTGTAATGCTGCAGGAGAGCCATCCATCATTCCATTCGCTGTCCCCGCTGTCAATCATCGTTAACCTGGTCCCGCCTCCACCAATCACATCCCTCCTCTGGAATATAAAAGCCACGTGGCTGCTGCAGCTCGTCGTCTCTTTGTATTTGGTCTCTGTTTGTTTCGCTGTGTGGTTGTGTTTGTGCGTAAGAGATTGGAGACCTGTGAGTGTGTGTGTGTGTTAATATTTCCCCTGCTTGTGTATGTGTGGTTGTCTGTGTGTGGTTCAGGCCCTGGGGCAGGTAAGACAGAGGCCTCTATACACTGGTGCTACACGCAGGAGGAAATTTGTATAGACACATTAGGAAAGGGGTGGTTGCCAACTCTGTATTTTTGTTTGTAAGAGTAGCTAGATAGTTTTGTTATGTTTAATCAGTCAGATTATATTTTGTTCTAGCGCTGTTTGGTTTTGTTTATTTCATTTCTTTGGCTACATCCACGTCCCTTGGCCTTGTGACCTAGTTGTGTCTTGTTTTGTGTTAAAAATTGTACAAATGTAAATATCACCTCACTTGCACTTATAATAATACACCTTTAATATCACTTGCAACTTTGTCTGCCCTGATTATTTATACTAACGTGCACAACACCTTTCCACCCGGACACTTTTATTAAATATATATATGTTACGTACTCCCTCCTACCCCTAGACACCAAGAGGGACGTAACACAAGGTGAAAAAAAATTCTGCGTACATAACATTAGGCTACCTGCAAACTGTAGGAAAGTGAAACGTTACATTTCCCAAACAAAAGGCTTCGCTGCTGTATATCTCTATACAATGCTAACAAGTGAATAAAAGAATAAAAATGCAGATCTGCAGCACCGTGAATATTTTCAGCTAGACTAAAAAAAATCAGTTGTTCATAAGGGAACATTCAGAAGGGCACTGTGGTGCCCCCTGCTGGCTATATGAGCACAGACTTGGCGAGTAGCTGCCGAGCATTCCTCAGTCTCTCCACGCTGCCCACCAGGGCCTCCCTGTCCCGGCTCTTGTTGGAGTCTTCTCGCAGAAGCCAGCTGACGCTGTGGTCCTGCCCTAAAATCCCCATCATGGCTATCTGCAGGCGCTCGAACGTACTTGTCCAGCAGGTGATAGTGTATGATCAGAGGGATCTGATTGGCCAGCCGATCAGAGGCCAGCTACAGTGTGCAAACACAAACAGAAAGGCTTGAAAGTCCGCACATTCACACTTCCAGCACAGCCCTCCCAACAGGCTGGACAACCTTTTCGTCTTTATCTATCATCACCAGACCCTGATATTGATATTACTGATATTACTGATATTACTGCGTCCGTGATATTTACCTTAAAATATGCGTTGACGTGCTGGGTCATCTCTTTGATGTCTGCATTAGGCGCCACCCCAAAGCATGTGCCCCTCTGTTTGACGGCGTTGAGCTGGTAGCTGTAGAGGGAGTCCTGGGAGTACACGGTTTTCTCCATGCTGAACTGCCCATGCAGCTTCTCCTCAGCGTTCCGGTTCTCCTGCTCCCTCAGGTCCTCCACATGCACCTTCGTCACCCGCAGCAGGTTCGGAAAAGCTTCAAAGTGAGAGGCGGCCATCTTGTTCACGTTGGACCTGATAATTTCTTGGTTTTTAAGATTAAAAATGAGAGGGGGAGAGATAGACAGGGGTTTGAAAAAAATAATTATACATTGTCCCTTACATGTCTAATTTGTCTTGCATCCCGAGAATGGAAAAAGGAAAAAAGAAACGTTGCAGAAACACATAACAGAAATTAACACATACAGACAGGACAACGAAAAGGGCAGGGCATACATGGCAGTGGAAGATTAGGTGTGTGGAGGTGTTTGGTACTCATGGGAACAGATGTCTCCTCGGCTCCAGGTGTCTCATTGAGCAGATGCTGTTTTCCAGAGTTACTTGCACAACGTTTGCACAGCATGTAATGGTGCGGGGGCCATTCTGGACCGGGCGGATTGAGGAGCGCTTCCCCGTCCTCACCTGCGACGTTCCTCAGGATCATTACAGCCGGCTCCTCCATATCCTGGATGTGGTGCTTCACGATCCCCTCAAAGGTCTTGTAGTTGACAAATCCAGGCAGTTCTTTCCCCCTGCGGGACTGAGCAAACTCCTCCACTTCATCCCGGAGGTGTTCGTCAACTGAGAGATGGGAGAGAGAGGGGGGAAGAGAGAGCATGAGAGAGAGAGCAGGGAGAGGGAGTGTGAGAGAGAGAGAGAGAGAGAGAGAGGTAGTTCAACAAGTCATCAGCTAACAAAAAGATTTTAGATAAATATTTTTGAAGAATGTCTGCTACTGGAGTCTCTGAGATATGGGAGCAGTTCATATACCAGGCCAACTGCCATGGCCCATACATTAATAACATTCAAAGTTACCCTAACCCTAACCATAATAATAACATACAGTATTTATTCAGAGTTACCCTAACCCTATTAATAACATACAGTATTTATCCAGAGTGGTTGACATGGTTTAGAAAATTGAGAAAACTGACTTTTTTGCCATAAAATTTTTTTTAAAATTTTTTTAAAAGGGGCAAAAACTGAAAACCAACTTCAAATCAATATACACCATATTGATATGATTCGCTGTTTGATGCAGGTTATCAAACTGGATACAAGTGTGCTGTCTGATGAACTTAAACCGGAAATGAAAGCCACTAAAATTCTAATAAGCTGCATTTTTGCACTTTCAATGCCAGGATCACATTTTCAGTATGGAGTAGCTGGGGAAAGGCTCAGCAGATGCTATGCTAACGCAGATGCTAACGTTTGTTGGCTTTCATCTCAAGCTGTGTCTTCCAGTTGCTGAAGTGGGATCGGATTCTGGTAAACACCCTGGTTTCACCCTCCTCCACCACTTCCTCTGCCTGGACTATTTCCATGAGAAGTCTGTTAAACTTGCTTATTTTCTGCAAGACATAAAACACATGATGAATTAGTGAGGAGATGCTGTAAACAGGGTGAATAAGCGGGTATAGATAATGGCTGGATGGATGGATGCTGGGCACAGGGCGGGAGGGTCGATAAACGGATACAGATATTGAATGGATGGACGGATGGATGCAGGGTACAGGGCCACAGGGTGGATAAGTGGGTATTGATAATGGATGGATGGAGGGATGGGTGGATGGATGGATGGATGCTGGGCACGTGTGAGATACAGCGGTTCTGGGGTTCAGTGGTGCTGTTCTGCTTAGGTACTCTCCTTTCTCTGCATAGTCACTCACCTCAACCAGGAAGCTAGTCATCTGCGCCTGATCCTGAGGAACTCCATCTCCCAGGATCCTCAGCTTTTCTTTTGTCTGTGCCAGCTTCTGATCAATCTGTTGTTCCAGATGTGGGAGGGATTTCTGGAAATGCCATAAAATGTCCAGGAAAAATAAAGATAAAAAGAAAAGTATATTTCACCATGTGCAGGAGGCACTGAAGTGTATTTAGAGGCAGGTACAGAGGCAGGAGGGGAAAATGAAAGAAAATGGTCGTGAAAACGTGAAGAATTTGATGAAGTGGAGGCAATAGGAACTGAAGCTGCTAAGAAAGGGGGGGGGGGGGCACTGCCCAGAGGGGGGGGGGGGGGGCAAACACTGCCCAATTGGAAGGGGGGGGGGTGTGGGAGGGGGTGGGTTTGGGGGGCAAAAGAACTCTTACGGCTATATGCTCCACCAGCTCCTTGGTCAACCTTTCTGCCAGGCACGGGACGGTGGCCTTCCGATTATCCAAGAGAGTCCTGAGACATGGGAGGAGCAGGCGGCTTAAAAACACTCTGACCGTACGAGAGGTGTTCTCTGAGAAACAGGCTTAAAAACAGACTAACCATATGAGGGGTGTTCTCTGAGAAACAGGCTTAAAAACAGACTAACCATATGAGGGGTGTTCTCTGAGAAACAGGCTTAAAAACAGACTAACCATATGAGGGGTGTTCTCTGAGAAACAGGCTTAAAAACAGACTAACCATATGAGAGGTGTTCTCTGAGAAACAGGCTTAAAAACAGACTAACCATATGAGGGGTGTTCTCTGAGAAACAGGCTTAAAAACAGACTAACCATATGAGGGGTGTTCTCTGAGAAACAGGCTTAAAAACAGACTAACCATATGAGGGGTGTTCTCTGAGAAACAGGCTTAAAAACAGACTAACCATATGAGGGGTGTTCTCTGAGAAACAGGCTTAAAAACCCACTTTTCTGAAATGAGGTTAGTCTTTTGGAGATAAATTTAGTCGCATTCATGCCTGGAGTTAGGTCAGTCTCTTTAAAAACATGTACCTGGAGGGGGACCGGTCTCTTACAGACAGATTAAAAATGTGACAAACCTGATTCCATAAACACAACTTTTATTTAAGTTTGTACCATGGTTATTATATACAGACCTGCCCATAAACATGATTGATCAACAAAGAGGAACAATAATAGCTTAAACTTTTTTATTGACAGTAAACTGTCATTACATTCAAAGTGACTACAAATAGGCTAAGGTCCAGCAAGTACTTCCACTTGATGTCAGATGGAATACTTTTCATATTTTTACCAATACATCAATGAAAATCCACATCCAACACATTGGAAAACCAAGTTTAGTGCATGTCATCAGCATTTTATGATTTTTTTTTTTACAAAGGAAACAAGTAGCCAGTTAATTTCCTATGAGCTGAAAAAATTTGAGGATTTATACTCAGCTGGAATAAGATCAGCCTCTGGGATGGGGCTCGAAGGTGGTCTCAGGAATGGGTGTAAAAGCGCACTCACCTGAAATGAGGGTGGTCCCAAAAGAAGGCCCTCTCTTTGCGGATGGCCTCCTCCAGGGTCAGGCTGTCGTTTATCTCCTGCTGACCCCTGCACTTC
The DNA here is from genome assembly GCA_025169545.1 of Anguilla japonica. Lineage (NCBI taxonomy): Eukaryota > Metazoa > Chordata > Actinopteri > Anguilliformes > Anguillidae > Anguilla > Anguilla japonica. Next base: position 4,029,289 of record CM045885.1, read on the forward strand.
ACCATCATGTAGCCTTTCTTCAGGGTGACTATCAGATTGTTGACGGTGTTGACCACAGTCTCCTCGGTCCCTTTGTCCACCAGGTCAGGTTTGGTCAGGACACCTGCAGTTTGACAAAGAAGACAGAGCACCTTAACTGTTAAGTGTAAACAGACAACATACATAACATAAATCATAATGTCTTCAACCTAGTCATGGGATAAGAGAACATCTCATTAGATTAGCATAGGTATCATTACAAAGAGCATTCCATTAATTTAGCATAGGTATCATTACAATGAGCATTCCATTAGATTAGCATAGGTATCATTACAATGAGCATTCCATTAGATTAGCACAGGTATCATTACAATGAGCATCCCATTAGATTATAATGGGCATCATTCCAATACCTATATACCTATATTTGTGCAGTAGTGACAAATTACTCCTCAGTAGGTGGGGGGGGGGGGTTTATTATTTTAGTAAGATAATTGATCATGTACAATGATCTGAGAGAGAAAAAAGATATTAAGACAGCCTCAAATCATGGTTGTAGTTTACTCCCAGCGGTGTGGCACGTTCTACTTCATTACCCAGAGTTCTCTGTCCACTTGGATCAACTTCCTTTGCCATTTTCAGAGCTTCTGTTGTGGCGATGTCAATGTTTGCTGGCACCACCACTAAGCTGATGGTCTCCTGTTTACTGATGTAATTGCGAATCATTCTTTTAATCTGTAAGGGCATAAAGATGCACAGGTTAAAAACAAATGGTATGGCTTCCGAGTTAGCATAAGCACAGTTATCATAAGCACAATTAGCATAAGCACAGTTAACATAAGCACAGTTATCATAAGCACAATTAGCATAAGCACAGTTATCATAAGCACAGTTATCATAAGCACAATTAGCATAAGCACAATTAGCATAAGCACAGTTATCATAAGCACAATTAGCATAAGCACAGTTATCATAAGCACAATTAGCATAAGCACAGTTATCGTAAGCACAGTTAGCCTAAGCATGTGGCACAACTATTGCAAAGGCCAGTTTTTATCAAAACTCTTACAGCTGGCAAAACGGGACTGGTAAATTTTCTCAAAAAATCTTTAGAACTTCAAAGACTAGTAATCCACATAATCATATGAATGTTAAACAGTTGCAAGACTGCTTAATAATACGTCATGCAAACACAGTGGAGTTCAGTAAAACTACTAAAAATGCTAGCTAGTATGCTAGTTAGGATGTTAAAGTCTCACCTCTGACTTTAGTTTAGAGCCGGTATGTGAAACGCTGAATCTCAAAGACGCCAGTGGAATCTACCCTAACCCTAAAAACGTTCCTTTAGTTCGGAGGAGCCGGCTGTAATGGTCCTGGGGAACGATGCAGGTGAGGACGGGGAAGCGCTCCTCAGTCATACTCAGTATGTAAAATACACAGGCTACGCAGACAACTGGAGAACCAGAGGGGTTTCGTATTTTTATTGTTTATTTTCCAATTTCTATATTTATTTTAATTATTCTAATGCAGCAACATCTCATTCATTGAGTCTTTTGGTACATTCAATACATCTTGTTTGAGTTGCTCCTTTCAAACGTTCAATTAATGAACCCTAACTTGAACGAAATGAACAAAAGACCAGCTTTTGGCTTGTGAGAAGCAGGAAGTGAAACTGCTTTAGTCAAATTAATATGCCAATGAGTACAGCCCTGTGTTCGAACACTACCATAGCTGACTAATGGTAGCAGTTGTGCAGTGAACAGGTCAGCAGTGGACAGTTAGCAACAACTACCTAACATTTCCCACCAGTGTCATGGTCTGTGTGTCACACAGATTGATAAAGAGACTAGAGCAGGAAAGGCAAACTGCAACAGATTCGCATTTTGCTGTAGAAAAACAAACTTTGAAGCTCAATTCCCATGTTTCTATAAAATAGAACGTCAGGCTACGTGAGACTCTTGTTGAAGATTGATTGTTGCTAGGTGACATGCACACACAATATTTTAAATGCAGTTGTGAGTTATGATGCAGTTGAGAGTTCTGACAGCATTTTCTAAGTAAATAATTCTGCCATTTTTTCCATAATTTTGCTATGTTTCCCCTCTCCCCTCACCTGATCACCAATATCTTTTGGCTGGTTACCCACGGCAACCCTGGCAATCCCAGGAAGGTCAATCAGCGTGAGATCAGGGACCTCCGTGGACTGGATCTGCAGGGTGATCATTTCATGGCTGATCCCCTCTCCCTTCCCGGCGATAATCTCCTGACTGCAGAACGCATCACAAACACAGCACATGTCCCTCAGGAACAAATCACATCTAAAATCACCATTTCACAGGTGAAAATAACTATTTATATATATATATATATTTTTTTTTTTTTTTTTTACACACAAGCTTCCCTTCATGGTCCACATTGAAACACTAAACATTGGCTCATAAATGCAGTCCATTTATATATAAATGCAGTCCATTTACCATTCATATTATTGAACCCCCAGTCATGTACAGCCACCTACAGCCAGCCAGAATCTGGATGGTACTAACCACTGGCGACCACCTTCCCCACTTCATCTGGGCTTGTGAGGCCATGTTGGACGTTTTGTTGTCATGTTTAAAGGTCAGAAATCCCGCCCAAGGTTGTCCCCTCTTCACCTTCTTCAGTTTCAGAATCAGGGGGCATCGGGTCACAATACCTGTAGGCCACATAAGACCTACTTAGCAACTGTATCCATACACATAATATACTTAGCAACTGTATCCACGCTCACATACATCATGCCTGGTCATGGTAGAATCAGATATTTCCATAGAAACAGAAGTTATGTCTGTCTTTTTTATTTTTAAGACATTTATATTGTTTCAGTTTCAAACGTTTGACATTCAGCCTTCATTCACACCCTAGTTTGAGCTCATATGATACACACAGTGTGGTCACAAAGGATGAAAAGAATCAAACTTACTAGTCATGCCCAGATTTAGTGTTCAGTGCAGTCACAAACTCATTCAATAGTGTTAATAACCTGTACACTGGCACAAGCCAAGCCAGACCTGTGCTGGAGATTTTGAACTTAATCAAACCTGATCCAAGCGGGTGAGATCTGTTCCAGCAACTGCTCTGCTGCGAGCAGGGTTATATCATTATGATTACAGTGGAGCAGCAGTGTGAGTATCTCACCGCTCCCCCAGAGCAGTGCATGATGGGAGTGCGAGTATCTCACTGCTCCCCCGGGGCAGTGCATGATGGGAGTGTGTGTATCTTACCGCTCAACACACTTGTTCCTGGTTTAGGTTATACACTTTGTTGTACGTCGCTCTGGATAAGAGCATCTGCCAAATGCCTGTAATGTAACGTAATGCTCCCCCAGAGCAGTGCATGATGGGAGTGAATCTCACCGCTCCCCCAGAGCAGTGCATGATGGGAGTGTGTGTATCTCACTGCTCCCCCAGGGCAGTGCATGATGGGAGTGTGAATCTCACCACTCCTCCAGAGCAGTGCATGATGGGAGGGTGAGTATCTCACCACTCCCCGGGGCAGTGCATGATGGGAGTGTGTGTATCTCACCGCTCCCTTGGGGCAGTGCATGATGGGAGTGTGTGTATCTCACCGCTCCCTTGGGGCAGTGCATGATGGGAGTGTGTGTATCTCACCACTCCCCCGGGGCAGAGCATGATGGGAGTGTGTGTGTATCTCACCGCTCCCCGGGGGCAGTGCATGATGGGAGTGTGTGTTTCTTACTACTCCCCCGGGGCAGTGCATGATGGGAGTGTGTGTATCTCACCACTCCCCCGGGGCAGAGCATGATGGGAGTGTGTGTGTATCTCACCGCTCCCCGGGGCAGTGCATGATGGGAGTGTGTGTATCTCACCGCTCCCCCGGGGCAGTGCATGATGGGAGTGTGTGTATCTCACCACTCCCCCGGGGCAGTGCATGATGGGAGTGTGTGTGTATCTCACCACTCCCCCGGGGCAGAGCATGATGGGAGTGCGTGTGTATCTCACCGCTCCCCAGGGGCAGTGCATGATGGGAGTGTGTGTATCTCACCGCTCCCCCGGGGCAGTGCATGATGGGAGTGTGTGTGTATCTCACCGCTCCCCAGGGGCAGTGCATGATGGGAGTATGAGTATCTCACCGCTTCCCCGGGGCAGTGCCACCCCAGACAGGGCCTCCAGTACGGAGCTTTTGCCAGAGCTCTGGTCTCCGATCACAGCGATGGCGGGCAGAGCCAGATCTTCCTCCACACCCAGCGAGCGCAGGGAGTCGATCAGGTCGATGCAGGGGCGCACCTTCTCCTCGTAGTGCTGGTCCAGATACGTGCTGCTCTTTTTGTCCTGGGGGTGCAGGCCCAAATTACACTGAGCAACACTGCCAGAAACTCAATCAAGCAGGAGGCTACTCCTCACTACCCTCAAGGAAAGCTGTGAAATACTTACTTTCAGGAGGTCAGGACTGGGCTGTTGGTCCTCAGAAGCAGGTCTGCTAGTCGCCCCCTTCTTATGTGTTGGGTCAGCCTGTTTCGGCATTTTCATATGGCTATGACACCTGCTAACTGAGTAGAAGCAAAATGAAATAATTGGTTGGGTTTTTAAACATTTTGTTTACTGCTGATATTTTAATGAAATAACTGAAAATGCAAGCAGCATCCACAAGGCCCACATCTGAGCCCGTCATGCATAACTGCAGTCAAACTGACTAATCTCACAAAGGCAAATTATGAAAACATTGTATTTTACAAAACAAGTTCCAGCGCAGTCAGCTGGCTGTTGGCTGCTGATTGTGACCCAGTATGGTCTGATAGCAGAGACCCAGTACGGTCTGATAGCAGAGACCCAGTACGGTCTGATAGCAGAGACCCAGTACGGTCTGATAGCACAGACCCAGTACGGTCTGATAGCAGCAGACCCAGTACGGTCTGATAGCAGCAGACCCAGTACGGTCTGATAGCACAGACCCAGTACGGTCTGATAGCACAGACCCAGTACGGTCTGATAGCAGCAGACCCAGTACGGTCTGATAGCACAGACCCAGTACGGTCTGATAGCACAGACCCAGTACGGTCTGATAGCAGCAGACCCAGTACGGTCTGATAGCACAGACCCAGTACGGTCTGATAGCAGCAGACCCAGTACGGTCTGATAGCACAGACCCAGTACGGTCTGATAGCAGAGACCCAGTACGGTCTGATAGCACAGACCCAGTACGGTCTGATAGCACAGACCCAGTATGGTCTGATAGCACAGACCCAGTACGGCAGAGACCCAGTATGGTCTGATAGCAGCAGACCCAGTACGGTCTGATAGCACAGACCCAGTACGGTCTGATAGCACAGACCCAGTATGGTCTGATAGCAGCAGACCCAGTACGGTCTGATAGCACAGACCCAGTACGGTCTGATAGCACAGACCCAGTACGGTCTGATAGCACAGACCCAGTACGGCAGAGACCCAGTACGGTCTGATAGCACAGACCCAGTACGGTTTGATAGCACAGACCCAGTACGGTCTGATAGCAGAGACAGCGCACTGACACACACTGGTGTCTGTCCCAGGTTTGGGCCACTTCTGCTACATAACATGGCGAGTTATTTCTCTACGGCGTTTGCTGGCTGAGATTCGGCTTTATTATAGCTCGCCCCGGCATGGGACGGTACGGTAACCAAACCATTTTCTGTCAGGGTTCTGTGTCTTCCCCCTGTCTTTCCCTTGTTGGGCCGCCAGATGGCGGCACTTCTGTTTTGTGTCCTGCTCCCCCTGTGTAATTGTACGATTGGTTTCTATTATTCCATTATTGGTTTTGGCTGTCTCGTTCTCCCTTCCCCCTCTGTGGCCTGATTGTTCATTGTGCCCTCCTGTGTCTCGTCTGTGTCTGTCTATTTAAGTTTCCCTTCCCCTGGACTCAGGTGCTGGATCCTTGTTGCTCTTTGTCGCTTGTTGGGTTGTCGTTTGTCCTGCCCATGTTCCTGCTCCATGTGTTCCTGCCCTGTATGTACCTGCCATTCTCTGATTTTCTATGAGTTTTTGGATTTTGGATTTTCCTTGTTCTTGTGTTTGTGTAAGTTCTTTCCTTGTGTTTGAGAATTGCCCAGCGAGGCTTTTTGTTCCCTTTTGTTCCCTTTGTTCCTTTTGTTCCCTTGTTCTAGTAAAGTTTTGTTATTATCAGTTGGAGTTTTGCGTTTTCACTCTGCGCTTGGGTCCTAACCCCCCGCACCCGTGACAGAAGGATCCAGCCAGAGCTGGACCCAGCAGAGATTTTTTTTTTTTTCTCTTTCTCTCATCGGGGTTTTGGTTTTTTTTTTTTGCTGGCCATGCCACCGGTGTGGAGCAAGCCGGTGGTGGCTGGGGAAGCCTCCGGCCCAGGTCTGGCCGTGGAACCAGCTCCCCTGTCCAGTTGCCAGTGGGCCGAAAGGCTTTTTGACACGGTCCAGGGGTCGCGCCCTTTTCTGGACTACGTGGGGGAGTTCCGCGCCGTAGCCGCAAAGGCTAACCTGCCCCAGTCCACAGTGTGCCAGCTCTTCAGGGACAACATGAGGGACGCCCTCCACGGCGGGCTTATGTATTCCGGCGTGGACAAGTGCGGTGACTTTGAACTCCTGTTCGCCACGGCCCTGCAGTGGGACCAGCACCTCCGGGGGGTCGCAGATATGCCCCCCCTGGCAGAGAGGTACTCCCAGCCCAGCGAACCGGAGCCCGCCGTCCCGCCGGAGCCGCCCGCCCTGCCTGTTGTCCAGCAGGAGCTGCCTGGCCGGCCCGCCGTCCCGCAGGAGCTGCCTCCGCTGCCGGCTCCGCCCCGAGCCCCGGAGGGGCCTCCGCTGCCGGCTCCGCCCCGAGCCCCGGAGGGGCCTCCGCTGCCGGCTCCGCCCCGAGCCCCGGAGGGGCCTCCGCTGCCGGCTCCGCCCCGAGCCCCGGAGGGGCCTCCGCTGCCTGCTCCGCCCCGTGTCCCGGAGGGGCCTCCGCTGCCGGCTCCGCCCCGTGTCCCGGAGGGGCCTCCGCTGCCGGCTCCGCCCCGTGTCCCGGAGGGGCCTCCGCTGCCGGCTCCGCCCCGTGTCCCGGAGGGGCCTCCGCTGCCGGCTCCGCCCCGTGTCCCGGAGGGGGCCTCCGCTGCCGGCTCCGCCCCGTGTCCCGGAGGGGCCTCCGCTGCCGGCTCCGCCCCGAGTCCCGGAGGGGCCTCCGCTGCCGGCTCCGCCCCGAGTCCCGGAGGGGCCTCCGCTGCCGGCTCCGCCCCGAGTCCCGGAGGGGCCTCCGCTGCCTGCTCCGCCCCGAGTCCCGGAGGGGCCTCCGCTGCCTGCTCCGCCCCGAGTCCCGGAGGGGCCTCCGCTGCCTGCTCCGCCCCGAGTCCCGGAGGGGCCTCCGCTGCCTGCTCCGCCCCGAGTCCCGGAGGGGCCTCCGCTGCCTGCTCCGCCCCGAGTCCCGGAGGGGCCTCCGCTGCCTGCTCCGCCCCCAGCCCCGGAGGGGCCCTCGCGGCCTGCTCCGCCCCCAGCCCCGGAGGGGCCCTCGCGGCCTGCTCCGCCCCCAGCCCCGGAGGGGCCCTCGCGGCCTGCTCCGCCCCCAGCCCCGGAGGGGCCCTCGCGGCCTGCTCCGCCCCCAGCCCCGGAGGGGCCCTCGCGGCCTGCTCCGCCCCCAGTCCCGGAGGGGCCCTCGCGGCCTGCTCCGCCCCCAGTCCCGGAGGGGCCCTCGCGGCCTGCTCCGCCCCCAGCCCCGGAGGGGCCCTCGCGGCCTGCTCCGCCCCCAGCCCCGGAGGGGCCCTCGCGGCCTGCTCCGCCCCCAGCCCCGGAGGGGCCCTCGCGGCCTGCTCCGCCCCCAGCCCCGGAGGGGCCCTCGCGGCCTGCTCCGCCCCCAGCCCCGGAGGGGCCCTCGCGGCCTGCTCCGCCCCCAGCCCCGGAGGGGCCCTCGCGGCCTGCTCCGCCCCCAGTCCCGGAGGGGCCCTCGCGGCCTGCTCCGCCCCCAGTCCCGGAGGGGCCCTCGCGGCCTGCTCCGCCCCCAGTCCCGGAGGGGCCCTCGCGGCCTGCTCCGCCCCCAGTCCCGGAGGGGCCCTCGCGGCCTGCTTCGCCCCGCGCCCTGGAGAAGCCTCCTGCTTCGCCCCGCGCCCCTGCCCCGCCTTGTGCTCCTGCCTTGTCCCCTAGTGGCCACGCCTTGTCCCCTAGTGGCCACGCCTTGCCCAGCGTTCCCTCGCCCCCTAGCGTTCCCTCGCCCCCTAGCGTGCTCGCTCCCCCCAGTGTCGTCGCTCTCCCTCGTGGCCGTTCTCCCCCTGGTGTTGTCGCTCCCCCCAATGGCCGTCCTTCCCCTGGTGTCGTCGCTCCCCCCAGTGGCCGTCCTTCCCCTGGTGTTGTCGCTCCCCCCAGTGGCCGTCCTTCCCCTGGTGTCGTCGCTCCCCCCAGTGGCCGTCCTTCCCCTGGCGTTGTCGCTCCCCCCAGTGTCCGCCCTTTCCCTGGTGTTCTCGCTCCCCCTGGTGTTCTCGCTCCCCCTGGTGTTCTCGCTCCCCCTGGTGTTCCCTCGTACCCTAGTGGCCGTGCTCCTCCCAGTGTTCATTCTCCCTTTGGTGTCCAGCCTCCTCCCGGTGTCCGTCCTCCCCCTAGTGTGGTCACTCCCCCTGGTGTCGCGCCCCCTAGAGTCCGCGCTCCACCTAGTGTTCTCACGCCACCCAGCGTTTCTGACCGTGTGTCTGTGTGTTCTCCGGCCCCCTTGTCTGGTTGTCTGCCTGCCTGTTTGTCCGCCTGTTTGCCCATGTGTGTGTCCGCCAGTTTGTTGGCCTGTTTGTCTGCCCCCCAGGCCGTCGGCCCATCGGCCAATGTGTTCTCCCGCCTGTCTGCCTGTCTGTCTGTGTGCCAGTCTGCCTGTGTTTTGTCATGTCTGCCCGTTTGTCAGGTGGTATGTCAGTCCTTGGGTTCACCCCTTTCCCTCCCTGTCTGTCTGTCCCTTAGTGTGTCTGTTGGTGTTGCTGTGTGCCTCCCTGCCTGCTTGTCCCTTTGTCTGTCCTTGTAGGTCTCCCCGTGTTGTTCCCGTGTCTGCGTCAGTCCGTTTTTTGTCTCGTTCCGCCCCAGTGCAGTGTCATGTCTCGTTCCTTGTAGTGTTGAGTCCGCTCTGTGTTTGTCTTGTGCCCAGTTCTGTGTTGTGTGTGTGTGTGTGTCGTGTGTGTATCTGTTTGGTTGGGACTTGGTCTTGTCCCTTCCTGTCGTGAGTCCAGTCCGGTGTTCAGTCTTGAGTCTTTTCCCCGTCCAGTGTTCTATCTCGTCTCGTCTCGTCTAGCCTTAGTCCAGTCCGGTGTTTTCGTCTCGTCTTGTACCAGTCCGGTGTTCTGTCCACGTTCAGTTCTGTCTCCGTCAGTCTGTTCCTTGTCTGTGTGTAGGTCCTGTCTGGTGTGTGCCTCGCCCCAGTCCCGTTTGTGTTCCTGTTCCTGCCCCGTTCCTGAGCCCAGTCCTGTTTCCTGAGCCCAGTCCTGTTTCCTGAGCCCAGTCCTGTTTCCTGAGCCCTGAGTTTCCTGAGCCCTGAGTTTCCTGAGCCCTGAGTTTCCTGTCCAGTTCCTGAGTCCTGTCTCCGTCCTGTCCAGTTCCTGAGTCCTGTCTCCGTCCTGTCCAGTCCTGAGTCCTGTCCTGTCCAGTTCCTGAGTTTCCTGCCCAGCCCTGTGTTCCTGTCGAGTCCAGTCCTGTTCCGTGCCTGAGTCCTGTTCCGTGCCTGTCTAGTCCTGTGTCCGTTCCTGTCTAGTCCTGTTCCCGTTCCTGTGTTCCGTCCTGTTCCCGTCTGTTTCCAGTCCTGTTCCTGAGTCCTGTTCTTGTCGAGTTCTGTTCCCTGCTCCCACCCTCCAGTTCACCCCCCTCCCAGGGTCGGCCTCCTGGGACGTCAGGAGCCGTCCCTTGGGGGGGGGGGGGGGGTACTGTCAGGGTTCTGTGTCTTCCCCCTGTCTTTCCCTTGTTGGGCCGCCAGATGGCGGCACTTCTGTTTTGTGTCCTGCTCCCCCTGTGTAATTGTACGATTGGTTTCTATTATTCCATTATTGGTTTTGGCTGTCTCGTTCTCCCTTCCCCCTCTGTGGCCTGATTGTTCATTGTGCCCTCCTGTGTCTCGTCTGTGTCTGTCTATTTAAGTTTCCCTTCCCCTGGACTCAGGTGCTGGATCCTTGTTGCTCTTTGTCGCTTGTTGGGTTGTCGTTTGTCCTGCCCATGTTCCTGCTCCATGTGTTCCTGCCCTGTATGTACCTGCCATTCTCTGATTTTCTATGAGTTTTTGGATTTTGCTTGTTCTTGTGTTTGTGTAAGTTCTTTCCTTGTGTTTGAGAATTGCCCAGCGAGGCTTTTTGTTCCCTTTTGTTCCCTTTGTTCCTTTTGTTCCCTTGTTCTAGTAAAGTTTTGTTATTATCAGTTGGAGTTTTGCGTTTTCACTCTGCGCTTGGGTCCTAACCCCCCGCACCCGTGACATTTTCACTCAGATGTGTTTGTGATGCCACATCCCAACGGTGGTTGTGTAAAAGAATTGGAGAACAATACTGGATATCAAATTTTTAGATTATCACCTTTTATAAGAAGTCAACAGATAGCAATTAAGTTGAACTCGGTTTTTCACCAATAAATCTTTAATAACAAATGTCAATGTGTGTGTGTGTGTGCATGTGTGTGTGGGTGTGTGTGTGTGTGTGTGTGCATGTGTGTGTGGGTGTGTGTCTGGGTTTTCAGATTGAAACAAATGGATGATTTATTTTTCCATCCTGCCATGAATAGATAGCCCATCCGATACATACATTTTAAAATTATTTTTTACTTCTCCTTTAGTAATTCATACAGCTAGTAGGTTACATACAGTATAGTAGACACAAGTGTGAGCAATAGGTGCAGGCGACAATGCACACTTTATTCTGAGCAATGAATCGTATTATTTGATTATTACATAAGTTTCAAACATCAAGTTTATTTTATCAGTCTCATAAAACCGAAGTAAACCATAATAAACAGGAAAGAAAGCCCATCACCATGGCAGCCATGGCTCTAGTTTGTAAGAAATCTCCAGTAATTTCCTGTTTGCAATGTGTTACCTTCTATACGCTACTGGACTGATGTGCTACACTGGTAATGTGAATGAGGTTATCAAAAAGTCTGATTATTTTACTGGCCATGTGGTCCACTGGATCTTAACTCTTGATATTAATAGGTTCAAAATCAAAAGCAACATTGAAATAAAATCCACTGTACAATTACTTACAAAAGATAATTAGGCTGATTGGTGTGCAATGCTATTTCTAGGCTTTACAACAACAGAAACAACAACAATTTAGCCTAAATAATGTAAAACATTGTAAATTGAGATTGATCGTTTCCGTGAATTTTAATGGTATTTTCTATTAAAACGCGAAGCGGAGGATTCAATTATGATACAAACATGCTACTTTTTATTATAGAACGTGTTATGCAACACTCGCATCACAAGGAATTAATCTAAAACCAGTGCGTGAAGTGGACCGGAACGAACTAGTATGCAGTATCAGGACTCGTTTTGCTCATATGAGTAATGGACATTTAGCTTCTGGTGGCTGAAGGTAAGGGTGTCTTACGGCATTTGTTTGGTAAGAACGTAGCGGTTCTCCACGATAGCTTCGGTTCTGAGGCGTATAAATTTACGACAGGCACACTAAAATATGCATTTTATACGCCTACGTCCCTGGAGAATGCTTTGCGTAATTGACGGGATTATAAATAGAAACCGGTTGCCAACACGCCCCTTTGGTTTCCACAAACCCCGTAGCCTACTCCGCTCTGTAGATTCTGATAGCCTACTTGTTCCAATCAGAATCATGAATTCGTGACGTGTTGATAAGCGAAATAGACCACTTAATGGACGACAATGGTGTCCATGGTGATTAACCCAAGCCAGTCAGCGGTAAACAAGCAATATATCACCTAAAATAAAATGCCAAATATCCATATAAACTTGCGGCTTTATGAGACCCCTTAACAAAAACGATAATCAGAATCATCATCACCAATAAAATCTAAATAGCCTGCTAAATAGTATAGTTCAATATTTATCATATAACCGTTTAATTTAATTTAGGCTAGGGAAACGTTCTTAATTTGCCTTAAATGCGAAACACTAAGATATCTTACAATTTCATCGCTTATCTCGTAGTCATATCCGTGCATTTTTGTTCACGGCTGTTTGTAAAAATAAAATAAAAAAAACATGCACCACTATAGATAAAGTTGCCACTAGAGTTTTACTCACGCGTTATGACATTACATTACATTTATTTGGCAGACGCTTTTATCCAAAGCGACGTACAAAAAGTGCATTTCATGGTCATAGACAACTTCTAAACACAGCTTCAGTAAGGTACAATACTTATTTTGTACAGCTATTTCTAGCCAAGAACACAGTTTAGTTCACACAGTGAACACTATTCAGACCTAATTGGTGCAGCCTATTGGCCCGTAGAACTTACTTGCACAGCCTCACTTTGCATCGACGATGGAAGGTGCTCGCTCGCTCCAAACTTCTGGAACTGTTGCGCGGACCGCAGGTGACATCCTTTAAGACCACGGAGAGGAAACGAAAGTAGTATAGCCTAAGTCTGGTTTCGTTTCACCCGTAATGCCCACCTTCCCCACACACAGTCCTCCGCACCCTAATTTCAAATTCGACTTGAAGAAGATTTAAGATGCCAGACTAGTTTACGTTAGTTAACCCAGTCAATGATAACTAATAGCCACATTTATTGCGGTTGACAAGTAATTATTTTCCGGATTTGTGCGCTCAGTGCGTTTTGATTCATGGTTTTCCGACTGAAACATAAATGGCATCAACACAGACACAAAAATACTCATGTACACACGCACGTACACACACGCGGGCATACACATGTACACACAAAGCTTCTTTTGGGTTACAGGCTTGAATATTTTCAGGGTTTTTTTTATTTACTGATTAAGTTAGACACACTAACTTGAACAGTTGTTTAGTTGCTGTACATTTTTCTTGTTGACACTGTGTCAAATGTCTTTATAATCATTGGTTATAATGTGATGATACAAAAATAAATTAAACCTGTTCCTCTTCATTTTTGTTTAAATACTTTAATCATAATGTATAGAGGGCAAAAGAGAACAGAATGAACTGGTGTCGGAGGAAGGCCGATCTGCTGTTTATCACATAGTGCAAGAATACACACCCAGATCACAGTATGCAATATAAAACAGAGCAACTTTCAGACCATCCCCTCATTCCCCAACCAAGGCCAAGCCAAAACATGGCCACAAGTATCGCCCAAGCTGAGACCACATCATAACTACTGGAAACTACTGGGCTAGAGCTTGGGGGGGGGGGGGGGGGGGGGAGGATTCCAACTGTTAGTGCCTGGAGATGTCAGTCAAGTCTGCACCCCCACCCCCATCCTTCCACAGCTCAACTTGGCATCACCCAAACTGGCCAAACATGCCCATGGTTTTGGAGCCAGGGATCAGAGTTTTCCTCTTTTCATTTTGGTGGTGGTTCATTTCTTCAGTTTTTTTTTCTTTTCTAGCTTGTTTATTTTAATCCTGAGGCATTTAAACTAGAAGAGGGCAATACTTTGGCAAAGTCTGGCTTATCAGTCTCTCTCTCTTCTGGTATTTTCAAATAAATTGTTTAATGTTTTGGTTGATGTATTTTTTTTTTTTTTTTTTTTTTTGCAATTTAGAAGTAGTGAGCCTGCATTCAGTAAACAATGTAGGATTCCAGTTCATTATGCTAATTGAATGCTTCTTGTGTATGTGTATGGTTTTAAAGTTGTGTTTTTGGTGTTTTTGCTTTTGCTGCTGTATTGTACAGCACTTTGAGCTGCATTCAGTGCATGAAAGGTGCTATATAAATAAAGTTCATTCATTCATTCATTCATTCTTATTGAATTCATTTATTTAATCTCAAGACCTGGCATAGAGTTTGTTTTGGCTTGTCGATGGATTCCACCAGTTTACTGTAGACTGACCTATGAATGAATCTGGCAATTTATTGATAGTGGTCATTTTCAACAAATATTAAATGAAATCACGTAAAATATTTTTTATGCTTAGGTTAAGTGTGGGGTTCTAGCACGCAATAACACTTGTGTTCAGTATTCAGAGTGCTGAACATTTTAACCAGGGCATTGACTGTTGGAACCACTGGGTTCAGAAAATTTTCTGAACCCATTTTTAATTCATCCTCGCTTGTCTGACAAACTTCAATAACACAGCATCCATTTTACAAAACTCCCACCAATAACACAGCATCCATTTTACAAAACTCCCATCAATAACACAGCATCCATTTTACAAAACTTCCTCCAATAACGCAGCATCCATTTTACAAAACTCCCATCAATAACACAGCATCCATTTTACAAAACTCCCACCAATAACACAGCATCCATTTTACAAAACTCCCACCAATAACACAGCATCCATTTTACAAAACTCCCACCAATAACACAGCATCCATTTTTACAAAACTCCCTCCAATAACGCAGCATCCATTTTACAAAACTCCCACCAATAACACAGCATCCATTTTACAAAACTCCCACCAATAACACAGCATCTATTTTATAAAACCGCCAGCAATAACACAGCATCTATTTTACAAAACTCCCATCAATAACACAGCATCCATTTTACAAAATCGCCACCAATAACACAGCATCCATGTTACAAAACCGCCACCAATAACACAGCATCCATTTTACAAAACTCCCATCAATAACACAGTATCCATTTTACAAAACCGCCACCAATAACACAGCATCCATGTTACAAAACCGCCACCAATAACACAGTATCCATTTTACAAAACTCCCATCAATAACACAGTATCCATTTTACAAAACCGCCACCAATAACACAGCATCCATGTTACAAAACCGCCACCAATAACACAGCATCCATTTTACAAAACTCCCATCAATAACACAGTATCCATTTTACAAAACCGCCACCAATAACACAGCATCCATGTTACAAAACCGCCACCAATAACACAGCATCCATTTTACAAAACCGCCACCAATAACACAGCATCCATGTTACAAAACCGCCACCAATAACACAGCATCCATTTTACAAAACCACCACCAATAACACGGCATCCATTTTCCAAAACCGCCACCAATTACACAGCATCCATTTTACAAAATTCCCAGGATCTCCAGGGCAACAGGATTTACAGGACTTCTGCCAATCATTCAGTAAGAGAACTATAATATATAAGATAACTTTAACATGAGGACAGGCCACTCTGCAAAGTCTCTTCCAATAAGCTCTTTATCTCTATTCAAGATACAAAAATAATGTGGCACACCACACCATCTTCAAATCACTGTAACAGGCTTATTCCACAGCACAGAAATGTGCTGTAACAGTTCAGTAAAGACACTTCAGTCATGCATAGAGTACTAAAGCCACGCCTCTAACCTGGGCCCACCTGGGCACCAGATCAGCTGGTCCTCACACTCGCAGGTTCCAGCCTCGGCTGAGCAGGACCTGGGGTGTGTGGTGGTGGGACGTCCCATCGGGGTTAGGTAGAATTAGGCTGGCCAGGGGGTTCTGGGTGTGAGCACTGGACCAGGCATCCACGGGACGTCACAACCATCTCCCAATTTTACAATAAGTGCTCTTACCAGCACCTCTGAGTTTCGCTGTAGGAGGTTAAAGGTAGATATGACCACATTTAACGCTGCAGGGGAATTCAACAATGCACTACAGTGATATCAGCTGATAGTGTGATATAGCAGCACAGGGATATCAGCTGATAGTGATTTAGCAGCACAGAGTGATATCAGCTGATAGTGTGATTCAGCAGCACAGTGATATCAGCTGATAGTGATTTAGCAGCACAGTGATATCAGCTGATAGTGTGATTCAGCAGCACAGTCATATCAGCTGATAGTGTGATTCAGCAGCACAGTGATATCAGCTGATAGTGTGATTCAGCAGCACAGTGATATCAGCTGATAGTGATTTAGCAGCACAGAGTGATATCAGCTGATAGTGTGATTCAGCAGCACAGAGTAATATCAGCTGATAGTGTGATTCAGCAGCACAGAGTGATATCAGCTGATAGTGATTCAGCAGCACAGAGTGATATCAGTTGATAGTGTGATTCCCCATGAGGGCCGTCTCCTCAGCCACACCAATGACATCTTCCTCATTATCATTATTCTCATCATCCTCTGCCTGCCACTTACAGAGGTCCTGTCAATCAGTGAGCAAAGGAGAGATTGAGTTACAACACTCTCACACTTACACATACATGCACACACACACACACACACACACACACACACACACTTACACATATACACACAACGCGCGCGCACGTGCACACACACTCACGCACACTCACACACAGATGCACACATGTACACACACACACACACACACATTTTGAAAGCTGTGTGTTTGGGGAGATTTTTTCTTGCCATTTTTTACGCGTCATATTCGCACTGTACATCATGTGTTGTTAACAACTATGAATACATAGAATACATTCACACAGATAAAACTGTCCAAAATAGAAACTTTCATGGTTTTCATTTTGATATGGTACTGCCCATATGATGTGATGCTGGTTTCTGATTGGCTCTGGTACTCACACTGTCATTGCCTACTTGCGGCAGGGTCTCAACTCTGACCTCTAGTTTGTTGTAGGCCACATTCCCAGAAGTAATGTGCAGGTCTGATAAGCTGTCTGGCAGCGTCTGGTGAAGAGTCTCAGGAAGGACCAGACTGAGCATGCCCGAAGAGACCGCAGCAGCACCAAACACCACAAACGGCAGAGCCAGATGCACACTCTTCTGTTGTGGGGAAAAGACCACATATATGCTGTTACTAGGATGGTCACTCTTTTGTTATGGGGAAAAGACCACAGATATTCTGTTACTAGACTGGTCACTCTTTTGTTATGGGGAAAAGACCACAGATATTCTGTTACTAGATTAGACACTATATTGTAATAATTTTATTTCAATAATTACATTTCCCTCAGATCAGACCAAACAGTAGTCTTTAAAAACTGTATCAAAAGAACTCCTTAATAATGGGAGCCTTTAAGTAAGGGTTAGGCTCTTTGGATCCAACATTCATACGTAGAACAACAGACCATGAATTGAAGCATACAGAACATCCAGACACATACAAAACACACAGGCATATACAGAACATTCAGACACATACAGAACATCCAGACACATACAAAACACACAGACACATACAGAACATCCAGACACATCTAAACAGATCCAAACTCATACAGAACATCCAGACACATCTAAACAGATCCAAACTCATACAGAACATCCAGACACATCTAAACAGATCCAAACTCATACAGAACATCCAACCACATCTAAACACATCCAAACTCATACAGAACATCCAACCACATCCTACACATCCAAACATATATACAACATCCAAGCACATCCAAACACATCCAAACTCATACAGAACATCCAAGCACATCCAAACACATCCAACACATACAGAACATCCAAGCACATCCAAGCACCTCCAGACACATACAGAACATCCAGAACATCCAGGCACATACAGAACATCCAAGCACATGGCACAAACATTTCAGGTGAGAGGTAGATGAAAGCAGAGTTGTGATTGGCTCACTCTCACTCACCAGAGATGGGACAAAGGGTGCGAGGAGTCCCCCAATTCGGGAGGCCATGGAGCACACACCCATTCCAGTGTTCCTGGAACAACATCAGCCACACCCTGAAACCCTACCCATCACATCCACAACCTGCCAGTGGCCTGTGTAACACTGTCCGTCACATCAATAACACCATCAGCTGTCACTTTTCATTCCATTCCTCTAGTTTGACCCACATGCATATGTATTATTGCATAAGCATATTTATTTCTTTTGACGATCAGTCTTACGTTATACAGAAAACCACAGCACATTAAAACTGATCACATTTCAAAAATAACTGAAGTCATGAAGATGAACTTGTGCCCCCTGGTGGTGATTGCAGTAATTCTGTATATGTGATAAATTAGTCCTCAGACTTTGTCGCCATCTACTGGTGGCCTACTGTAAACGTGCCACACATGTAGATGAGGCGGGCATGGTAAAATTTGGTAAACAAAACTAATAAAACATGTTATCAAGTGGATATATGAAGTAAGAGGAACAGATTTAAAAACACTCTTATATAATAACGGTAACACAGAAACATGTTATCATGTTGGCATATAGAGTAACAAGCATGTTATCATGCAGACACAGAGTAACAGAAGCATGTTATCATGCAGATACAGAGTAACAGAAGCATGTTATCATGCTATGATACAGAATGCACAGTAACACTGAAACACAAGACGTATGTGGCTTAACGATGTGCAGGTTATTGGATCTTTACCTGAAGTCACAGAAGATTATTGGGTTTTTACCTGAGGACACAGAAGTTTATAGGGTCTTTACCTGAGGACACAGAAGGTTATTGGGTCTTTACCTGAGGACACAGAAGGTTATTGGGTCTTTACCTGAGGACACAGAAGGTTAAATGGGTCTTCACCTGAGGACACAGAAGGTTATTGGGTCTTTACCTGAAGACACAGAAGGTTACTTGGTCTTTACCTGAGGACACAGAAGGTTAAATGGGTCTTCACCTGAGGACACAGAAGGTTATTGGGTCTTTACCTGAGGACACAAAAGGTTATTGGGTCTTTACCTGAGGACAGTGGGGTAGAGCTCAGGCGTGATAATAAACAGGATGCTGAAAGCCGAGCTGATGGCTGCCTTTCCCAGCAGCGAGGTCACCACCACAAACAGCCTGGTGTCTACAGAGAGCAAACACACAGACTTTAAACACACACCTCTCACACACAAACAGCCTGGTGTCTACAGAGAGCAAACACACAGACTTTAAACACACACCTCTCACACACAAACAGCCTGGTGTCTACAGAGAGCAAACACACAGACTTTAAACACACACCTCTCACACACTACAAACAGAGTGTACACAGTGAGTTTACACAGTGATCTTACACAGTGAGTTTACACAGTGATCTTACGCAGTGAGTTTACACAGTGATCTGTCAACAGGACAGCCCCCATCTACTTGCAGGACATGACTCGATTCTATGTGCCTGCTCGACCACTCCGCTCTGCGGCAGCAGGGCGCCTTGTAACCCCTCCCACCCGCCCAAAGGGATCACAGAGCTTCTCCACCCTAGCTCCCCAGTGGTGGAACGAACTCCCCGAACCTCGCCCTCACTACCCATCTTCCGCCGTGGCCTGAAGACTCATCTCTTCAGACTATACCTAGACTAACCACCACCACACTGTATATTTCACTCTAAGTCTCCCCCCCCTCCTTTTTCATGACACTTGTTACATGTTGCCCCATCCAAGCACTTTTTAGTAATTTGTATTTGTCCTAATACTGTAGTTTATTCTTCTGCCAAGTTGGCTTTGCAGAGGTTAGGTCTGAATAGTGTTCACTGTGTGAACTAAACTGTGTTCTTGGCTAGCAATAGCTGTACAAAATAAGTATTGTACCTTGCTGAACCTGTGTTTAGCAGTTGTCTATGACCATGAAATGCACTTTTTGTACGTCGCTTTGGATAAAAGCGTCTGCCAAATAAATGTAATGTAATGATCTTACACAGTGATCTTACACAGTGAGCTCACACAGTGATCTTACACAGTGAGTTTACACAGTGATCTTACACAGTGAGTTTACATGATGATCTTACACTGTGAGCTTACACAGTGATCTTACACAGTGAGTTTACATGATGATCTTACACTGTGAGCTTACACAGTGATCTTACACAGTGAGCTTACACAGTGATCTTACACAGTGAGTTTACACAATGATCTTACACTGTGAGCTTACACAGTGATCTTACACAGTGAGCTTACACAGTGATCTTACACAGTGAGTTTACACAGTGATCTTACACAGTGAGTTTACACAGTGATCTTACACAGTGAGCTTACACAGTGATCTTACACAGTGAGTTTACATGATGATCTTACACTGTGAGCTTACACAGTGATCTTACACAGTGAGCTTACACAGTGATCGTACACAGTGAGCTTTTAAATGTATATAGAGCTTTTAAATTATATATATTATAAGCACACATGCATGCACACACACAAACACACAGACACGTGCACGCACACACATGCATGCAGGCATACATGCAGTAATATATGTATGCACACACATGCCCTTACACACAAACACACAACACACATACACACGCACACACACACACACACACACACACACACACACTCACACACACACGCACAGACGCACACACACACACACACACACACACACACGCACACACACACTTCCTGTACCAGCGCTGGGGAAACTTACCTTGCCTCTGAAGCAGAAGAGCGATGATCAAGCTGGCTGCTCCTCCCACCCATAGAAACACACACAGAGCTCCTCTCCGCCCCGCCCTGCACATAACACAGACAAGGCCCAGTCTCATCAGCTCAGAATCAGCCATTCAGCCATTCAGCCATTCAGCCCTACACACAACATGGACAAGGCCCAGTCTCGATTTAGTGCAAATTAGGATCATCAATGGTGCTTTGTGAAAATGGGTGTGGCTCAACATCATCATACCCCAGTACCTTACAAAGAAGACTGAAAGAGCCTGAGGCAGATCTATGAACCCACTGAAATATCTCTAATCACCGCAAACCATTCACAAACAGATCGAACTGAACAGAAACTCACCATTTCTGACCAATCAGGTAGTGGCTGAGCGGGTAGGAAGGCAGCTCTGCCAGCCCAGATAAGGCCAGGTTGAGGAAGAGATTCCCCCCCAAGTTTTCCACATTCAGAGTCAGCCCATAATACGACATACTGCCCACGATCCTGGGAGAGACAACACAGGCAGGGACAGGTGAGAGAGAGAGAGAGACAGAGAGAGAGAAAGAGAGAGAGACAGGTGAGAGAGGCAGGGACAGGTGAGAGAGTTCAGGACAGGTGAGAGTTGGGATCAGGTGAGAGTGAGGTGCAGGTAAGGAACAGGTAGACAGAGAGATGAGCAGTGGCAGCAGTGTGAGGAATGTGTTTGTTCTAAGGGCATTTAGAAACAGAACTGTTTGCATGTCGACAATTCAAGTCTTCATGTACCTAGATGTGCCAAAAAACTTTAACCTGAACAATGCGCCCCTGCAATGAGCCTCGGGGAAGTTTGGCAGCTCCTGACGAGGACCAATGGGAGCTCTGTTATTCCCGGCAGGTGCACAAACACACCGTCCTTAAATCACATCTGGGGTCACAACCCACCAACTCATTTTACTGACCCGGTCCTCAAGGGCCCAAAGACCTCTAAACTGCAAACGGGTAACAACGTCAAATACACAAATCACAGAACTTCTGAAAACTCAACAGCTCACATGCGCCTGATCCCTCTCTCTGAGAGTCTGTGCACAGAGGAAGAGGAGGGACAAGCAGTTGAGGGGGGAGGATGAGGGGGGGGGAGAGATGGACGCACCAGTCGCACATCATTATGAGGGTACGAGAGAGAAGGATGGGGTTACGGATCAGGTCCAGTAGCCCCGCCCGGTCTCCGCCCCCTCTCTTCTCCATTGGGCTCAGGGACAGACCACCTTTCACTTCCTGCTTCCTGTTCCGCCGGCCAATCAGAAGCAGGATCTGCTCGGCCTCCACTAGCCGACCCTGCGAGAACAGCCAACGGGGAGATTCGTTAAAAAATATTAACAATATGAATAACAACAAAAAAATACTATAATAATAATAATAATAATAATAATAATAATAATAATAATAATAATAATAATAATAATAATAATAAATAATAAATAATAATAATAATAATAATGATAATAATAACTTATTTATATAACACATTTCATACACACAGAAATCCAAATATATAGAAGAGGAAGAACACTAGTCAAGGCCCTGGAAAAGAGGAATACAGAACGCTGCAGCTGGTCTGCTCTACAGCCCCCCCCCCCCCCCCCCCCCCCCCCACCAGACTCAGGCGCCCCCCTCCCCCCCCCCTTCTCCTCTCCCTCCACTGGCTCCCTGTATCAGCTCACATCGGACGCATAACCTGAGTCAGCCTGTCAGGCAGCCAAAGGGACAGCTCTGTTAAATCTTCAAAAGATAATCTGACCCTACACACCTACCAGACCTGTCCGTTCTGCTACCTCTGACCTCTGGTCATCTGCCCCCCCCACCCCAGTGTATAACTGCTCTTTCAGGTAATGCCTCCCGTCTGTTCTGCCACCCCCCCCCCCTTACCCCCGGGTTGAGCTTCAGGTCGTGATTGTCCATCCAGCTCTGGATGTCCCTCAGGCAAGCGGAGATGCGGGCAGGGACCTGTGTGTCCGATGGGGAGAAGGAGAGAAAGAGCTTGCATGTCTTCAGCATAGGAGTGATAGGACAAGCCATGGGCAGATATTACAGGGCCAAGGGATCTGGTGTATAAGGTGAAGAGAAGGGGACCGAGGACTGAGCCCTGGGGAACTCCGGTGGCCAGGGGACGGGGTGGTGATACCTTACCCGCCCAGGCAACCTGGAAGGAACGGTCAGAGAGGTAAGACTCAATCCAGTCAAGGACTGTGCCACAGATCCCTGTTGCTGCCAGTGAGGACAGGAGGATAGAGTGCTCCACAGTGTCAAATGCAGCGGAGAGGTCTAGAAGAATCAGGACAGAGGAGAGGGAGGCTGCTCGTGCAGCATGGAGTGACTCACTGACCGAGAGGAGTGCAGTCTCGGTCGAGTGGCCAGGCCTGAAGCCAGACTGGTGGGGGTCAAGCAGGTTGTTTTGAGAGAAGAAAGCAGAGAGTTGGTTAGATGCAGCACGTTCAAGTGTTTTGGATAGGAAAGGGAGGAGAGATACCGGGCGGTATTTCTGAATGACTGAAGGATCCAGTGTGGGTTTCTTCAGCAGTGGGGTGATGTGGGCCCTCTTGAAGGATGAGGGGAAACATCCAGAAGATAGGAGGAGTTCACAAGAGAGGTGACAAAAGGGAGGATGTCTGGTGTGATTGCCTGGAGGAGAGATGAGGGGATAGGGTCGAGGGCGCAGGTGGTAGGGCGGTGGGTGAGTAGAAGCTGGGAAACTTCAGAGTCTGAAATCAAACACACCGTACCAATAATACCAACCCCCGCCCGTACACTGATTAACATGGCGTACTGAATACTTCAAATTAAATCAACCACACAGCAAACATAGCAAGCTCAACATAGCATACAAATAAATGCAGTTCAATCAGGCCAAAGACGTTTGTCATTTAAGACCAGTCTATTTAAACAGATTCAACATATCAATGGTGATATTGTCAGTGATATCGTCATATCGTCAGTCCATTTAAACAGATTCAGCATAACACAGGTGATATCGTCAGTGATGACCAGTCATCACTGGCGGCAGATGAGCCCGATTCTGAGCTTGCATGAACCCCAGACGAAATTAAAGTCTTTTAATTTAAAGCAGAACAACTTCACTCAGGCAACGCACAGCACACTCCAAGTCCCAAAATCCTGAGGTTTCACCTGTGAGGTAGAGCTTCCTGCGATCGTACCGGTCCGAGAGCCGGCCGAAGGTGATTGCACCAATCAGCAGCCCAGCAAAGTACACAGAGCTCATCAAGGAGACCTTATAGGCTGCATCCCCAAGCAGGAACCACTAAAACACAGAACCGGTGTGAGTGCGAGTCCCCTTTCTCACCACCTACTCAACCCAGCTCCTGGTCCAAGCAATGGTTCTATCCCGCCTGGACTACTGCAACTCTCTTCTGGCTGGACTACCGGCATCTGCCACCAGACCCCTGCAACTCATTCAGAATGCTGCAGCTCGTCTGGTCTTCAACCTCCCCAGACACTCCCACGTCACTCCCCTGCTCACTACCCTCCACTGGCTGCCTGTTATAGCTCGCATCAAATTTAAAACATTGGTCCTAGCATACCAGGCAGTCAAGGGATCAGCCCCAGCATACCTCCACAAGATATTCAAACCCTACATGCCAGCCAGATCCCTCCGTTCTGCTACCTCAGGACGCCCGGCACCTCCCCCTCTTCGCACCTGCACTTCCAGAACATGTCTCCTGTCTGTTCTGGCCCCACGGTGGTGGAATGACCTCCCCGTGGAGGTCAGAACAGCTGAGACACTGACCCATTTCAAACGACGACTGAAGACTCACCTCTTCAGGCTGCACCTCTCCCCATCCCTCCCTACCCCCCTGTAAATGACTGTAAGCTTAGGGTTGTAACTAGGCAGCTGTTTCGTAGGTGACTTAGGTGCATTAACTGTCTTAACGCAGTGGAGGGGAAAAAAAAAAATACAAGCAGTAGTTGTTGCCGTTCTCGTTGTATTAGTGTTAATCAGTTTAACCTTCAGGGTCCAAGTTGAACTATGCGGTTGTTCCCTGCACTTTGACCGGTACTTCTCTCTAGGGTTTTCATCATACTTGTTCCTGGTTATGGTTATACACTTTGTTGTACATCGCTCTGGATAAGAGCGTCTGCCAAATGCCTGTAATGTAATGTGAGTCTATGTCTGCATGCAACTGGGTCAGAACTCATCAACAAGCAGGAACCACTGAAACACAGAACCAGTGTGTGTGTCTCCATGCGATTGGGTCAGAACACATCATCATGCACGTGGATGTGTGTGTAAACATGGATGTTTGTATCATTATGTATGTGCATCTGTATGTAAACGTGGATGTTTGTATAGCATGATTTGGTGTCATCTTAAGTTTATGTAACCTGGATGTCTCATTTAACGTCTCTTTTGCAGGACAGTCTTAGCAGGAAAGTGGCAAGACATTCAAATACACAACATACAGATTATAAACACATTAAATAACTATGATCTAATTTATACAGGATCATTTATCCGATGTGCAGGCGTTCTACGTGTTTTTAGAATCAGTCAGAGGTATAGAGCTTTCTCTTAGTCTGCGAGGGTACCCAGTGCAGTGCATGTGTGTGTACGTGTGCGCGTCAAAGCCCAGATAGGCCACTGGAGAAGATGCAGACTTAAAACCTGCAGTTCAAGGTTGCCCCACATTTTTTTTTAAGTTTTAAAAAAAGATTGAAATCAGGAATGATTCCTCGTTGTCTTGCAAATCACTAAACTTATTTAGCTTCTAAGGCTCTTAACTAAATCCAGTTTTTACCTCGGAGACGATTGAAGTGCGACTGTCTTTAAAATGCAGGTGCACGTGCACCTCTGTTTCGCTCGCCTCGCGGAGCCAGTGTCGGAATGACCGATCGTCGTCCCGAGAGTCGTTCAGCTGCCCGACCAGGTCCCACCGATACTGCGGTTTTAGCCCCACCACAGCGAGGAAAACCGCCTGGCACATAGTGTCCAAGTGCCATCAAACACATTCACACCGTTGACAAAAAATAAATGTTGCAATTTGTTATTTTGACATGTATAATAAAATGATATCGCGTTGCATTGCAGAGTAATATCTGGTGAAATTTATTTTAAATGTAAATGGATACTTTACCCGAACTAAAAAGATCAGCAGAAAACAGAGGAAAAATTGGTAAATGCCCATTTCTCCAACGACCGTAAACGCGTCTTCAATTTCCATGGCTGTTGGGAAAACTAAGAAAGTTCCAATAGAGATCAAACTTCAGCCTGCTACCACATGCGACTTGGAAAGTACTTGTATATAAAATGATATCCCCCCCACCCCACCCCATACACCCAGCCTCTCCAAGTGGGCGGTGCTGAGACGAGCTATAGGCGCGCCTACTCAAGCGCGCTTTGTCATTTTTGCCCGTTCAATAAACAATAAACCGAGGACTGGAATCGGTTACACGGATAAACCCGGTAAAATAGTAATGTATTTTAAAACAAACAATCAAATAAAACTGAACCCATTACTGTCCTAGTATCAGATGATTTTGCCTATTGTCCAATTAAAGGATGATATCGCCCACTAATTGCAGATTTTTTTGTCGGCTAACTACAAAACACTACAGAACACAGTATGCTGTACTGTGACGTACCAACCGGCATTCCATGCGTAAACCATGCCAACTCTGCAATAAAGCCAGCTAGATTTTACTCTCATACGTGAGGGGTCAGATAGCTGTACAGTATATCCCCAGAAACTGGTTGGTAGATTTTACCAGGATACAAATTAATTGCACATAACTTGCCTAAATATGTTCCAGTATATTGTAAATGTTAGAAATTTCCCCCCCCCCAGTGGAAAGTCTACTTTTGCTCCCACAAATAAGCAACAAAATGACCAAACTAGGCTCAGAATAAAGACCTGAAGTAATTTATATCAGCATATACAGAACAAATCACTGGGTCCGCTCCAGAAGAGTGGAGGTTGTTATAGCAGCAAAGGGTGGGCCAACTCCATATTAATGCCCATGTTGGATGAGATGTTGGATGTCAGATGTCCACATACTTTCGTCCATGTTGTGTATGTACTGTATAAGTAATTACTTAACAGATATATTTTTATGATATAAAAAGACAGAAAAACAGATGACTTGTCATGTCTATGATGTAAATATAGATTTGACAAACAACATCTCTGTGTCACAGACCAATGAGAAACAATCACAGAATCATTATCAGAATTATCATCAGTCATTTCAATAATTAATCCCAGTCAGTCTAATCATCTCAGTAATAGACTCCCAGTGGCAACTGGTAGGCCTGTATTTGAGTGGAAATCCCTGTCTGTGGTACAGCCTTGCTGCAAGCTGTGCTGTCAGCACATGTACAGCCTGTCCCAACTCTCCCATCAGCCACCTGGCTCGTCAATCTGGGAAATACGGTATCGGACACAAGGGACAATAATGCCCATGGCCTAAACAGTAGTGTGCAAAGTAAGCTGTATGGTCTGTGATGCCAAGTGAATGTTGAGTGTGTGCAGTGTACAAGGTTGATGTGCACCTCCCAGAGTTTTGAGCCTTTATTTGTGATGCTGTCCTGTTATCTGCTGACCCTGCTAACCTACGATGCAGAATGAGTTTCCATGGAGATTGAAATGGAGGCATCACAACAGTCACTTCAGCAGGTTTTGGACCCAGGAAAAGATCCCCCGCCCACTCGCCGTCATCTCCTCTCTCTTTCGCCTCTCCCTCTCTCTCTCCCTCTCCCTCTCTCTCTCTCTCTCCCTCTCCCTCTCTCTCTCTCTCTCCCTCTCCCTCTCCCTCTCCAGTCGTCTCTCCCTGTCGGTCTGTAGGGCTCGGTCGAGCTCACGCTGAAGGCTGAAGTGAACCATCTGCTTGCTGAGCAGCGGGACGATCAGGTTGAAGTCGTCCACCTTCTTGTTGAGCCTGGTCAGGTGGTCACCGGCGGCCTGGCAGTGCTCCTCCCACCGGTCCTGCTCGGCGGGGGTCATGGGGTCCCCAAACCCGGCCCGGCACTGCAGCAGCCCCGCCCTCAGCCTCTCCACCGCCTCCCGGATCTCCTTCTGGACCACGATCCACTGCGGCTGGTAGCCGTTGTCTATGAGGATGCGGTTGAGGTTGTGGGTCATGGGGTCGGCGTAGGGGTTGTGGTCGAACTTGGCGAGGGGCTTCCCGGCCCCGCTGAGGTTCCGGAAGTCTCCGCGGGCCATGGACTCCTGGATGAGGTCCTCCACCAGGCGCTCCACGGCCTGCGTGATCTTGGCGTGGCGGCTGCGCTTGTGCACGCGGCGGTCCGACACCGCGCCCTCGTCCCGCGCCGCCGCCCGCTCCTGCTCCCGCTGGCGGTACTCCAGGACCTGCTGGGCCGCGCGGTCCACGCGGTGCTGCCGGTACACGCGCTCGCGCTGGCTGGGCGTGCCCGACCCCACCCCCTCGTAGCTCAGGTACTGCCTGTGCTGGGGTGCCTGGCCCTTCGGCTCACACTCCTCCTCATCCTCCGCCTCCAGGTGTGCCTCCGCGCCCTGTCGGGACAGGTGGGCCAGCACTGTCCGGTAGGCCTCCTGGATCTGGGAGAAGAGGGCGGAGTTGGCGGTGGGCGTGCCGGAGTCGGGGTGGTACAGCTTGGCCATGCGCAGGTAGGCCTCCTTCACCTGGGCCTGGCTGTAGGGCGGGTCCGGCAGCTGCAGCAGCCGGTAGCTCTCCCTCAGGCTCCTCTGGGGGGCGTGGCTGAACTGACAGACAGTGGGGGCGCCTCGGGGGGGCAGCAGGGCCATCCGTAGCTCCGCCCAGACCACACACCGCAGCATGGAGCGCTGCACAGCCCCCCCTGCAGGACAAGTGAAGCAAGACTCCTGAGCGCAAAACACACACACATAAAAACACTCTCACTCACACACACACTCACATAAAAACACTCTCACTCACACACACACACACACTCACATAAAAACACTCTCACTCACACACACTCACATAAAAACACTCTCACTCACACACACACACACACTCACATAAAAACACTCTCACTCACACACACTCAAAGACACTCTCACTCACACACGCACACACACACTCACTCACATAAAAACACTCTCTCTCACTCACACTCACTCACATAAAAACACTCTCGCTCACACATGCACACACACACACTCACTCACATAAAAACACTCTCACTCACACACACACTCAAATAAAAACACTCTCACTCACACACACACTCACATAAAAACACTCACTCACACACACAAACACACTCACTCATATAAAAACACTCTCACTCACACACACACACACCCACTCATATAAAAACACTCTCACTCACACACACAAACACTCACTCACACACACACACATACTCACACTCTTACTCACACATGAACACAAACTCACACACACTCTCAGACACATACGTGCAGTCGTGCACACACACAACAATCCTACACTGACAGAATATGAACATGAACATACACACACACACGTGTACACATGCAAACACATACACACACAGACAAACACATACAGCAATTGTTGATCACACAATATAAACTCACAAGAAAGCTGGCATACACATATACAAACTCTTGCGCTCATTCACACAGTACAAACACACACACGGGCATAGACAAACACACAGCATCTACATGGCACGCATGCTGGAGTGTGCAAGAATCATTTACACTGCTAGGGAATCCGACTCTTTCCACTGCCCAGGACAAGAAGCTCAAAAAATAGTAAATAATATTTGCACTTCACGAATGAGAATAAATAGATAATAATACTGCATGCCAACAATAAGCTCAGATATCTGGACTTCCCCATTGTGTGGAGCCTCCCAGAGAAATTAAAACCAAAGCATCAATAACATCCAATGGCTTTATCGTTCAGACAAAACTGGTAGTTTAGCACAGAGCTCTACATTTCGGTAGTTCACGTTACTTGCCCTGGCAAGCAACATAACTGGCAATATACTGAATTTATGTAGCAACTGGAATTGCTGTATTTATAACAGCTTGAGTTATTACCCCAAAATTTCTCGCAAACGGCATATCTTTGGCTTAACTTGGCTAGCTATCCTAGCTAAATTTAAACGGGCATATGTTACTTCATATCTAATAACGTTAACATGGTAGTCGTTCTTGGGTGTAACCAGCGAGCTAAAGATCAAAGAACACAAATATTAACGCTGTGTTTTCCATAAAACAATATGGACATGTTACCGTACGACCAGAGCGCCATACAGTTTAACCAGGCAGGCTACTCCACGACAAGGTCAGTCCATTTTCACTCAGCGTTAACAGGACAAACGCAACGTCCTGTATTGATATGTAGAGGTGCATTTTGGGAAACGTAGTTTATTAAATAACACAACATAGCCTCGGATTGGTTTTCAGATGTGTAGAACCATAAAATTTACAAGCAGCAAGGTCCCGTGTGTATCTTAAGTTCTTGACTGGGAATGTGTTGTAATTGTATACATTAGCTGTTGCATCCGATGTCGCAATCACGAAGATCTAAAACTAGAGGAGCGACGCCATAGGCCTATATTCTGGATCTACTGGAAGTAAAATCTATTGTTTATACAGCCTATGGGCAAGATACATGAGCTTTGCTGCTGAACAGATCTTCTGTTCTCTGGTTGTTTTACATATTACACAATCGTGCTTGAGAAGGAACACGCTCTTGTAATTAAGCAATCTTTATTTGGGCAGACTACGCAGTTCTCTAGAAGTTTCAGGTACATTTCTTGCGTTCCGAATGGTCCGTGAACAACACGTGAAGCCAAGAGTGCGTGCTTTGCTATTGGCTAGTTTTACAATGATCCCGCCTACATAGCACTGAAATGGTCCTCTCTCTGCCTCTCGTTCCCGTCAAACTCTCGTACAGGGAAGTGTTTGACGTCACCGAGAAATCAAAATGATCAACTGGAGGGTGAGATTCGCTGGACAGTTCATACATTTCTTCTCTAAGAAATTCACTTTAATATAATTTAAGAAATTATACAATTTATTGTCACGTTGTTTAACCGCTAACGTTGTCTAACATACCCTTGTATAATAGGTCTGTCTATTGTAAGCTTGCTTGTAATGACTGTGTAAATTAATATGCTTGCTGTTTCATCAGTTGTTATTATTCGGTTTCTTGACCAACCGATTCTCCTCAGTATTTTATTAGAGCCTGTTAAATTGAGCATTGAGAGCAGCGCTATATACTAATTATAATGTGTAGTGAAATAATGCAAAATCAGCTCAGTGTTATCTTGTGTATAATGTCTGGGAGATATCAAGTAAGCTAAGGAATTGAACGGTCTCTGTTGGTAATATAGCGCAAGAAACCACGTGTTTGGAGCCACAGTAGTTTTAGTTATACACATTAGGCGTTAATATAGCTTGCATAGTCACGATTCTTTACGATTGGATACATTTCTAAATTTCAATCGGTTCGCTAGCTGTAGATCGTAGCTTTAGCTAAGGGGTTGAAATTTAGAATTGGGCCCACGTTTTTGTTCACTACTGAACGTGAATATAAGAAACTGAATTGTTGGTGTCCTAAGTGTATTCTGTGTTTTTTCCTCAGCGCAAACTCTTTCATGTTAACAGCCAGCATATATTTTTCTACAGCTATAGACGTTAGCATACTGAGCATTGCCCAGACCCTGTGGATGAAACGCGGATTAGAATGTTTAAAAGCAAAACGCTAATATAATTCTGCATTTGACACGGTCGCATTTTTCACGTTAACGTGTTTGTTTCTCCTGCCTTAATTTAATGTCAGTGGACACGAATGATGTGGATATCGAGCAGGCACGTTCAGAAGGTCAGATAAGGGGCTGTGTAATAAGGAGTGTATTTGACTGACAGCGACAGACTCGAGGATCAGGGTCGCATTTGTCTGTGGTTGTGGCCCCCCCCTACAGTATTCACCCATTCATTTCATAACCCTCCTCCCTCTTATCCTGCAGCTGCCCCAGGGCTTTCTAGATGTGGGGGAAGGGGGGGGGGGTACTTTTTAAAAATAGACTGAAGGTGGGCTGTGCTTTCACATAACCGCTTATTTCTGCCAAACCGGAAGCAGTGTAGTTGTGTATGGCAGTGGGTGCTCGGATACAGCAGACTGTCCTAACCACAGTCCAAACTCTTTTTAAAAAAACTACACTTAGACCTGTAAGTGGGCATGTTAGTCAGATCTATCCTGCACTCTGGACCTTTCACGCGTCTGAGTTAAGATGGTGCCCTGCAGGCTGTAGGGCGGTGTTGAGTTGCAAAGGAATTTATTCAAACTGCACTGAGCGCGGGAGAGGGTCGGCGCATGCTGCTGCATTGGGTGTGCGTGCGTGTGTCTGTACGTCTGTCTGAGCGCGTGCATGCAGGCTGGCTCAGTGTGTGGGTGCTCAGTGCACCAGTGCTCAGTGTGCAGGCTGGCTCAGTGTGCGGGTGCTCAGTGTGCGGGTGCTCAGTGTGCGGGTGCTCAGTGCGCCGGTGCTCAGTGTGCGGGTGCTCAGTGCACCAGTGCTCAGTGTGCAGGCTGGCTCAGTGTGCGGGTGCTCAGTGCGCCGGTGCTCAGTGTGCGGGTGCTCAGTGCACCGGTGCTCAGTGTGCGGGTGCTCAGTGCACCGGTGCTCAGTGTGCGGGTGCTCAGTGCGCGGGTGCTCAGTGCGCCAGTGCTCAGTGTGCGGGTGCTCAGTGCGCCAGTGCTCAGTGTGCAGGCTGGCTCAGTGTGCGGGTGCTCAGTGCACCAGTGCTCAGTGTGTGGGTGCTCAGTGTGCAGGCTGGCTCAGTGTGCAGGGTAGCTCAGTGTGCGGGTTCTTAGTGCGCCAGTGCTCAGTGTGCCTGTGCTTAGTGCGCCAGTGCTCAGTGCTCACACGTTGACCCCCCCCCCCCCCCCCCCCCCCCCAGGCCCTGGATAACGTGCCGCTGCTCTTCTACATCCTGGCAGCGAAGACCCTGCTGCTGTGCCTGGGCTTCGCTGCGGTGAAGATGTACCAGAGCAGGCGAGTGGAGGAACAGCTGAAGAGGGAGCGGGAGATGAAGAGACACCTGGAAAAGCAAACGCAGGAGCTCATCGACAACAAGAAGGACGACTGAGCACACAGACAGGTAACACACCCGTAACACAGACGCGTAACGCACTTGTACAAGGAGTCTTGCAGGTAGCACACGTGTACGGGGAGTCTTGCAGGTAGCACACATGTACAGGGAGTCTCGCAGGTAGCGCACCTGTACGGGGAGTCTTGCAGGTAGCACACCTGTACGGGGAGTCTCGCAGGTAGCGCACCTGTACAGGTGGCTCAGGCTGTATTATAGAGAGGTAGTGTATCTGTGCCAGTGAATACTCATCCAGCACACAGTGTTTGAGTGCAGAGTTCTGAGTGCATCCTGGAAGAGCAGGCGTGAATGGGCTGTGCTGTCTCACAGGAGCGATCAGCTGGTGGAATGTAGCCATGTCTGATCAGAGTGGACGCAGGATCCGATTGGCCAGCCCTGGAGGAGCCCCGCCCCCCCGGAAGCAGACGGAATCACGCTGTACCTGGACCCCAGTGCCCAGCACGGACTGAGTTTTTTATTAAATATTATCAGCTTTTAATTTATTCTCCCTGTTTGTAAATAAAGGTCATTTTTTCACAGTCTGGGGCTGTTTAACTTCAGGGACACATGACGGGAGGGGGTGGGAGGGGAGTGCATATTCAGTTCCAACCTGTCAGTCCCAGGGACCGATGAATAAGAAGTGCTTGAGATCAAATGTAAAACAAATTTTGGAGATCGGAAGAAAACTTAATTCTGTCATGATTGCACAAAATTACCACTAGATGGCAGTTTAGAATACTTTTTCTTACCTGAAGTTTTGTGGGGTATCCATAGTAACTCATGGCAGACTTTGCATCTTAGTATTTAATAAGTGTTCGTTTTATGCCTGTAAGTTTGTGTGACACTGTAGGACAATCATACATGGAGCTTTTTAAGTGTGATACAATAGCATTTTTAAAAATCAATAGTACATTTAATTATTGCATAATTTTACTCTTGAATAAATGTGTACATCATGATTTCAAATTATGACTAAAATAAAGCAAAGAATAGACAGTTATCGGCCTGGAGTCAGCAGCTGAATCATCAGTAGTGATTGTTCACACTGGAACAGGATTTATTACAAATGGTAAAAATAGGTTCATAACTGTCATTAAGCTCTCACCCAGACCCTAGAGATCCCCCAGATAAACAGCTCTGTATTCTCCAGATTGAAAGTCCTGTTTTCCTCCAAAGAAGCTGAAATATTCTGCTTTTCTGCATCTTCTGAAAATCCTTACGGAGCGTGAGCAAGTAAAACACTGGGGCAACAGCAGGCTGTCTGTGCTCCAGTCCCCAACCAAGATCTGTACTGAAGCAGTGATGAGGAAGAGGAGAATACAGGTACTGAGTACCTGGTGAGGCTATAGAATCCATGCTCCTGCCCCCCCCTCACCCTGGGAGCTGTGCCAGGGCAGTGGGGTTGCCGATGACGACCGGTTCTTTCTTTAAGAGGGTGTGGTCAACGGCAGACCTGCCCATCACCTTGGAGAGCGTGGTGGAAGGGGGTGGAGCCAGGACCCGGGTCCAGTCGCGCGCGATGTACTGGTGGTAGGGATCCTGGGAGTTCTCCATCTTCCTGGAGCGGATGTAGCTGAGCATGATGCCGAAGGTGAAGAAACTGAAAAGGCCCACCATGAGCAGGATGTAAACCACGCCCTGACCCTCACCCTCACCCCTGGCCGGGTTCGGGCTCTGGGGGAACGCTGGTGGCTGGGTGGCAGTCCCCTGGGATAATGTGGCCCCCCACGTCCTGTTCAGGCAGTGCTGCAGCCAAGAGGCCAGGAGGTCCTGCAGGTCTGTGTTGTTTCTCTGTGGCATAGTGCCCTCTGCTGGACTGGAGGTGCACTGCAGGTTATACACTGGACTTCGCTCTCTTTCACGCAGATCACTCATTCCACTGTCTCACTGCACTCCTCTATCAGCACCCTTCACTGGGCTATTCTCTGCATCCTGGTGACATCCTCACACAAAAACACAAAAGTGCAAACTTTTCAACCATGAACTCCCTCCTTAACAATTGTGCCAGTTACACTGTCATGTCATGGGTTATTATTACAGGCAATGACAGCCACAGCCAGTTACCTTCATAAGCCTGTTGTGTTCTATGCTGTTCTGAAGTACGTCATTTCCTGAGAACACCACTTCAGTGAATGACTGACTGGGTAAATCAAGTTGTTTAGACGCAAAGACAGGCAGGCAAACCAAAGACACATACCCACGATGATGCTGTTGGTGAAAATCCTATTCCAGGCTTGTGTGTGCTGAGCTGAGCTCCAGTCTGTTCTCTGGCTGTGAGCAGCTCACTACAGGACAGGTATAACCTCAGGACAGGTGAACACACCTGACAGAAGCAGGATGCCACACCCCCTCTTGCCTTCCCTCTCTGGACTTTCAGCAGATTTAATGAGAGTGAGATGACAGCTGGAGGTCAAGGAGACATCTTTAGAGCCTGGGGCAGACTGGCCTAGTAAAGACCGCTCACATGGCTAGCCTGGGGCAGACGGTAAAGACCGCTCACATGGCTAGCCTGGGGCAGACGGTAAAGACCGCTCACATGACTAGCCTGGGGCAGACTGACCCAGTAAAGACTGCTCATATGGCTAGCCTGGGGCAGACACCCAGTAAAGACCGCTCATATGGCTAGCCTGGGGCAGACTGACCCAGTAAAGACCGCTCATATGGCTAGCCTGGGGCAGACGGTAAAGACCGCTCACATGGCTAGTCTGGGGCAGACGGTAAAGACCTCTCATAATGGCTAGCCTGGGGCAGACTGGCCCAGTAAAGACCGCTCACATGGCTAGCCTGGGGCAGACTGGCCCAGTAAAGACCTCTCATATGGCTAGCCTGGGGCAGACAGTAAAGACTGCTCATATGGCTAGCCTGATGCAGACTGACCCAGTAAAGACTGCTCATAATGGCTAGCCTGGGGCAGACTGGCCCAGTAAAGACCGCTCATAATGGCTAGCCTGGGGCAGACTGGACCAGTAAAGACCGCTCATATGGCTAGCCTGGGGCAGACTGGACCAGCAAAGACCTCTCACATGCCTAGGCTAGCTGCTTCATGACCAATGGCTCTGGGGAAAGAGCGCTGTTCTGCACTGTAAACATGGTGAGCAGATTCCCTCCCACAGACAGACTTCTGCAGCTTAGATTTATGCACATTCTGTGTTTATATAGCTGGACGGTTTATAAAGCTGTGTTCATAACACTGAACCACTTTAAAAAATGCACTCCAAGACATAAGAGCAGAACCCAATGTAGGAATTGAACCTACAAACATCTGGTCATCAGCAGTCTGAACTACAAAGACTCTGCCTGGTACAAGGTTTGAGTGTACTGTCTAGCCCCCATTTGTAGGGAGGGAAATAACTTTAGTCAAATTTCCAGCTTGAGTGTGTGTGTGTGCGTGTTTGTGTGAGTGTGTCTGTGTGTCTGCGTCTGTATGTACGTGTTTGTGTGAGTGTGTGTGTCTGCGTCTGTATGTACGTGTTTGTGTGAGTGTGTGTGTGTGTGTGTGTGTGTGCGTCTGTGTTTGTCTGTGTATGTGTGGGTCTGTGTGTGTGTGTGTTTATGCGTGTGTATGTTCATGTGAGGGTATGTGTGCGTGTTTGCGTGTGTATATGTGTATCTACCTACATGTGTGAGTACACGTGCACTCTTACGGTGTCGGGTGCTCCTGAAGGTCGTGTGAAAGTCACACAGATCCCTGGTCCCTGTACAGTATCCCCCAGCTCCAGCTACCCTAATACACCCATCAATAGTGCCATTGTGTCCCTTCACTGGCCTGAACTGGACCTGTGTTAACAGGAATCTACATTCTTCAGAGGACTTTGCTGGTCCTCACAAAACAAAGACCCATCTTAATGCCCCTTCTTAGCTCTCTAATACATTACTCATTACTGTAACTGTAATGCATGTAAGCATTTAAGGTGGTTTTATATGCTGTTTATGGTTTTAAACACTAAAGATACACACACACACACACACACACACACACACACACACACACACACACACACACACACACACACACACACACACACACAGGTGCACGCACAGAAACATACGCATGCATGTGCTCACACATCAGTAAACTCCACTGAACACTGAAAGTGACGTTTCTTTAATGCGTCAGTCAAATGGATTAAGGACAGAAGGAGTGACATGGACACAATGATCCGTTTGTTCCCGCGCAAGAGAACAGTCCCAGCCATATACATATATACAAATATATACAGTACAGGAGAGCGGCGTACAGTATGCTAGCAGTCCTGCTCACAGATCTACAGGGGAGAAGCAGCACACACTCAGCGCACAGCACAGCCTTCCTCTACCCCAGAACTCCACTTCCCAGCATTACCCCATGACAGAAGCCTTCTGAATGAGCCAATCAGACCAGTGTGCAGAATGGCCAATCACAGTCAA
>CM045885.1:4071115-4121115 GCA_025169545.1 Anguilla japonica
AGGTAACGGGGGGGGGGGTACCTGCGTGAGAGAGAGGGTGTGAGGTAAGGGGGGGGGTACCTGTGCGAAGTAGAGCCGCAGCTCCTTGCCGTTGAAGACGCTCTTGTGCAGCTGAGCGCGCGCCTCCGCGGCGGCCATGGCGTGGGAGAAGCTGACGCGCACGCGGCGGAAGCTCTTAAAGAACTGGAAGGAGGCGCCGCCATCGAAGGCACGAAACAGGGCCTCGAACCCGGCCTGCAAACACACAGGGACTGCGCTCTTAGCACACTGAGAACACACTGAGAACACACAGGAACGAGCGCTGTGAGCACACTGAGAACACACTGCGAACACACAGGAACGAGCGCTGTGAGCACACTGAGAACACACAGGAACGAGCGCTGTGAGCACACTGAGAACACACTGCGAACACACAGGAACGAGCGCTGTGAGCACACTGTGAACACACAGGAACGAGCGCTTAGTGAGCACACTGAGAACACACAGGAACGAGCACTGTTAGCACACTGTTAGCACACTGAGAACACACTGTGAACACACAGGAACAAGCGTCATTAGCACACTGAGAACACACAGGAATGAGTACTATTAGCACACTGCACCCTGGCTGCTGGAGAAAGAGCCGTGCGGTGCCATGGTAACCAGAGGACCCTTTATTGAGTTATTCACCCCGGCTAAACCCTCGGTCCCTCAGCACAGCAGTATCAGCCATACGCTCTGCAAGTCTCTGGATACGTCAGCTAAGCAAATACATAATTATGCAACGTTATGTCGTGTAATGTAATACCATGACATCCTTAACTACGCAACACCACAGAGCATTACAATGATAAGACACATTTAGACTTCAGCTTTACGCATTTGGGCATTTACACAAATAGTAAATACAATTCAGTAGAGAGCACAGCAGGAATCTTGAAGCAAGACAGAGAAACAGACAGAAGGACAGAATACACTGCCTGACCGTAACCACAACCAAACAACCTTAAATGCACCCAGACCTGGCCAACCATCTTCACCGTAAAGTGACCAGCTCAACCAACATCGGACCTGTATAAACCTCAGCATTAACCACGACCATAACTGGGCAGCAGCCTTAAGCACAACACCAGGTACACCAATATAACCAAAAGCCTGGGAATTAACTACTCAGACCGCAGTTTACCCAATAATGAACCGTAACCACAGTCAGACCAGTCTTACCCGTGCTTCGGGTTTGACGAACACTTCCTGGTTCTCCAGCGAAACGACCAGACACAAGTGATCACACTTCGTGGTCTTCAGGTGCATGATGGGAGATCTGATGCAGAAGTGGCCAATCCACTGGCACGTCAGAGGGGTCAGAGGTCGCAGGGAAAATAGACGGCGGGTGGGTTTAGCTTTTCCCAGCAGGAGCAAGCGGAGAGGAAACGGATTCAACCGCCACACAGGAAACAGGAAACTGACCAATCAGAAAGCAGGACTGTCCCAGGGTTCAGGAAGAGCTTGCCCCCTCTCAGGAACAACAGAAAACAGGCACTGGAAAAATGACTCGAACAGTATTTCACAGATATGTCCTGCTGGTCAGTGCTGTCTGTTTCCTTCTCGGTCAGGCTGCAGACACTGCAGGGCAGGCAGCTCTCTGTCAGCAGAACCTTCCGGAGAAATCAGCTGCTGCCAGGCCTCGCTTCAAACAGCCCTGACACTCAGCGGCTCGGCATTTTATACCAGCCATCCACAGGCCCCGCCCACCTCCCCACAGTACATCAGAGCTCCACCCACTTAGGGGCAGGGCATCCATCCGTGGCAGAAAGCCATGTCCTGCCCTCACTGACTAAACAGTTACACAATGACAGAGAGAGGAATGGAAAATGGTGACATCACGCTGCTCTCTCTCTCTCTCTCTCTCTCTCTGAGGATGGAAACTCTTACTCAGCATATCCTAGCAGAGAGACAGCTGTGCTACCCAACAGCATACTTTCCATGCGTGCTCAAACCATTCCTCTTCCACAGCATTTCCTCACTAACACCAGTCCCTGTGCTGATCTGGGGTCCCTGGTGTGTATCCTGGGCAGTTTACTCAACGCATCCCGAAGAACACTTGCCTACTGACCAAACAGGCTGAGCCACGCGGGTGTGCAATTCTGGACTCATTCACAAGAACAGAAAATATGTATTTGTGTCACTGGGTGTGTGTATCTCACTGGATCTGAGGGTCATGGATTTATCTACAGATAAATAAGTAGTGCCCAGAGTGCTGGATTTGGGGCAGCAGTGGGCAGTTTTGCCCAGAGTGCTGGATTTGGGGCAGCAGTGGGCAGGTTTGCCCAGAGTTCTGGATTTGGGGCAGCAGTGGGCAGTTTTTCCCAGAGTGCTGGATTTGGGGCAGCAGTGGGCAGTTTTGCCCAGAGTGCTGGATTTGGGGCAGCAGTGGGCAGTTTTGCCCAGAGTGCTGGATTTGGGGCAGCAGTGGGCAGTTTTACCCAGAGTGCTGGATTTGGGGCAGCAGTGGGCAGTTTTACCCAGAGTGCTGGATTTGGGGCAGCAGTGGGCAGGTTTGCCCAGAGTGCTGGATTTGGGGCAGCAGTGGGCAGGTTTGCCCAGAGTGCTGGATTTGGGGCAGCAGTGGGCAGGTTTGCCCAGAGTGCTGGATTTGGGGCAGCAGTGGGCAGGTTTGCCCAGAGTGCTGGATTTGGGGCAGCAGTGGACAGGTTTGCCCAGAGTGCTGGATTTGGGGCAGCAGTGGACAGATTTGCCCAGAGTGCTGGATTTGGGGCAGCAGTGGGCAGGTTTGCCCAGAGTGCTGGATTTGGGGCAGCAGTGGGCAGGTTTGCCCAGAGTGCTGGATTTGGGGCAGCAGTGGACAGATTTGCCCACAGCGCTGGACTCCAGACACGAGGACTCTGCGTAAATTTGAATAAATATTACTATCGAAATAAATTATATTAGTCATGTGTGGACGACTGACAGTCACCTGTGTGTATAACATAAGCCTGGGGTTCAATGAACCAAAAAAAAAAAAAAGAACCAAACCACTGAACAACTTTAGCCACACATCAAGAGTGACAAGCTCCTTAAAACTTGCACTTTCCTGAGCGATATTTTAACAAAGGGCTTACAGCACAGCCACTGAACAAAGCCGAGTGTGGGTGTGTGTGTGGGGGTGTCTAGACATGTCTCCACACAGATACTTCCACACATTACTCCAAATTAATCTCCAAATGAAGACTTCTCCAGGAAGAGGCCTTCATAGTTTGACACCCTGAGGCTTTATCACGCCGTCTACCTTGTGCAAGTGCATTGTGGGAGCCGAACTCTTCCATGAGTCACCAGGGGTGCAGAGCACTGTTAATATTTTCCACAGAGAGAGTGACTACCCTGATACTGTAGTAAATGTCCTGATACTGTAGTAAATGCCCTGATACTGTAGTAAATGTCCTGATACTGTAGTAAATGCCCTGATACTGTAGTAAACACCCTGATACTGTAGTAAATGCCCTGATACTGTCGTAAATGCCCTGATACTGTCGTAAATGTCCTGATACTGTAGTAAATGCCCTGATACTGTCGTAAATGTCCTGATAGTAAATGTCCTCCTTGGCCTGCTTTCCCTCTGCATGTGACAGACACGTGAGTCAGCTGATGCAGGGAAAACACGAGCATGTTTGGGTTGGGTGTGGCGTAC
The DNA here is from genome assembly GCA_025169545.1 of Anguilla japonica. NCBI lineage: Eukaryota > Metazoa > Chordata > Actinopteri > Anguilliformes > Anguillidae > Anguilla > Anguilla japonica. The sequence continues at coordinate 4,074,780 of CM045885.1, forward strand.
CACACCCGGTGGCTGCTGGACAGCAGCTCAAGGTAAGACTCCCACACTCCCAGCCCGCACACACACTCCCCATTGCCACCAACACTGGAAAACCTGCACACATGCAGACTCAACACCCTCCACACCACAGGCCTGGATTCTCCTTCAATTTTGATGGTCAAACATTATTAAATGATTAAACATTGAATTTTCCTTAATGCGAACTGAATTTTTTTCTTCATAAATTTCAGTGAGTCAGTCTGAGCCAGGCCTAGCCTTGGGGCACACGGAGTAAATTCAGCCTGAGATCCAAATGAGTAAGCCCCACCTTCCAGACTCAGTGACATCACTGCTGTCAGCGTGGAATGTGTCCATCTAACTGCAGATGCAATGTCACTCAGCTCTTCGGTCTTCAGCGGACTTTCCCTGACCAGGGTTCAGGGTACTTTCCTAAGCATGTGACACATCTGCTCATTTGGCTAAATTTTACATTTACATTTTACCGTATTTCCTTAAAGTATCTTCTCTACCAGTCTGTAGGGGCAGGGTGGGGTATTTACACAGCTCATACAGGAGACCCGGGGGGCACAGTGGGGTATTTACTGAGGTCACCCAGGAGACTGGGGGGCACAGTGGGGTATTTACTGAGGTCATCCAGGAGACCAGGGGCATAGTGGGGTATTTACACAGCTCATCCAGGAGACCAGGGGCACAGTGGGGTATTTACTGAGGTCACCCAGGAGACCGGGGGCAGAGTGGGGTATTTACACAGCTCATCCAGGAGACCAGGGGCAGAGTGGGGTATTTACTGAGGTCATCCTGGAGACCGGGGGCAGAGTGGGGTATTTACTGAGGTCATCCTCGAGACCCAGGGGCCAAAGTGGGGTAGCAAATTTCATATTTTAGTAATAACTAATAAATAAATCTGAATTTTAAACTCACATGTACAAAAAGTTGTGCCCCAAGCACGATTTCAACTAGCTTATTTTTTCTTCCTGTTTTGGTTTATTTGTTTATACACCTAAATTTAGCAAGTGGATTTCACCACTTAAAAAAAGACACAATCACAAAGTCACAGATTTTCTTTCCCCAAAACCTTTAAACTTGAATACAGACAGACAGATACTGTTTAGTCATCTGACTTGGCATTTAGTCAAAATGAAATGCTACTATGGGGCCGTCCCGTTTTAGACAAAGGCTATGAGTCACAATTCACCCAAACACCGCAGCATTCACACACACAGATATTTACGGAAGGAGGATTCAAGCACTCAAAATGTGATAAAACAATGAAGCCACGCAGTGCGTCAGTTACCCTGCACAATGTGAGTCAGGCTCATGTTTATTCCCATTCACAATGCATCTGGAACATGGCATTCAACCAGCATAATGGAACACTAGGGGTGACATTTTATTCACAGAAAACCAGCTGTTTACATTTGAACGTTTCACATCATTTCGTTGTTGGTTAGTTAAGTTGCCTTAGGACTTTAGTGTTGTTTCATACAGACTAGTTGGTCTGGAAATGCTGTTAGGCAGATCTGGAACTAGTCTGTATGCAATAACACTAAAGTACTAATGCTGTACTGTCTTGGGCACTTCATTTGAAAAAGTCTCACTGTGGACTCACTGTCCCACACTGAGGCTAATCCTGCTGTAGGACTCACTGTCCCACACTGAGGCAAATCCGGCTGTAGGACTCAGCCACATACTGACCCACACAGACAGACCTACAGGAGTGTCCCTGTATAATCCTGTACTGCTTTGTGTGTCACATCAATGAGGTACGCAAAGTTCCCGTTGGCCCTTGGGTGTAAGTCCCTGGCAAACGCACTGAAGAAGGGTATGAAGGCCATCGCCCATCTACGCGCTAACAAGGCCCAGATCTGCTTAGAAATGCAACAAAAAGTCACAGGATTGGATCCCCACTATCGGTCTGATCCCTAGACTGCCATTCTCAACATTACACCATTCACGCTGGCTTTGTCTCTGGTGGCTTCCGTAGCTCCACACTGCCATGTCCCTGTGTTACCCTACACCAGGTCAAACGAAGCACCGCTCAATTTGAATTATATTTCACGGATGGGATACATTTTTCCAGGCTTCCTGTTTTTCCATCACAGCAGGGAAAAGAGTGCTCTGCCGTTTCGCGCTGACGGCGCTGTTCCTGTCCCGCATGGAAGGTGGAATGGAACAGTTTGTTCGCTGACGTGCGGGTGTGGCGCTGCAGGTGGAAAAGCCTAACTCGGGACACGCGTGCCACGTGACACACGCAGTAAACATATTTTGTAACAATGAAATGCTACAAAATACGAAACACAGCCAAACAAGCACACACGGTAACAGTGAACAACGTAAACGCAAAAGTTCATCATAGACTGTGGGCTTCACCCACTTGACTTTCGCCCTGTAAAGTTACTGTGACTTCTGTAAACCATGTCAATGTTACCCGTCAGTATGCAGCGTTACGGTCGGGTGACAAACTTGGTGCACCTTGACTGCAGAGAGGACCAGTCAAAGCGTTAAACACGAGCAAATGAGGCACTTGCAAAAGCCACAATTCATTTCGGTGTTTGCAGTAAACCTGTAAACCGAAGGAATTTAATAGTAAATTGCTGCGCTGTTTCAAAAGCATCCAAACTGTCACCGCAAAAAGTACAATAGTGTGCATAGCCTACCGACTAGCTCATGTTCATACAAACATCGGCATCTTAGCTGACAAGCAAGTAAACGGAGGTGTTTTGCAAAATAGTGTTTCTGCATAGTAAATTACGTAGAAGTGATAGGCAACTAGCTAGCTAGCTAATCAAACAACCGTGCAGCTAAACCAGGTACACATGACAATGTTCGGCAAACTCACTGACCTAAAGCAAAGTAACTCAGCAAGCACGCCTGCTTTTTGTCTACAGAATAACGTAGTAATACAGTGAACGATATAACGGATAATATGCCTTTTAACAGATTCTTACCTTTAACTGTTGATCAATGAAGACATCCTCGTTTACTTTGCAGGCGATAAGCGCGTTGGGGAGGTCGGTGAAATGCACATCGACCTGGGCCTCCTCGTTTGTCCCCGGTTGCTGCATGACTTGTCGGGGCGTGCACGCGTATCTTGAGGTTGGGCAAGGTTATACAAGCAATTTATTCCCGAATGCTTGTTATAAAGTAACAGACGAAAGTTAGATGACAAGTGCTAGCTGGCTAACGGTAGCTGTATAATGACGGATCTCTTCCCCGCTATTCAACACAGCACACAAATACCGCCGCAGCGCTCGTTACTTTCTCTGACCTCGACTGCAGAATTAAAAGTGTAGAATGGCAGCGGCAATATATATTTATTTATTTGTCAGTGCTGTTTTAAAAAATGTACAAGGTCAGACCAAGACAGGCTTGTCAGAAAGGTAATATCTCTAATTCAAGGTGATGACGTCCACTCGGATGACGCACTGCTGTCATCAGAGCCGAAACACTACACAGCCCCGCGTTGGGTGCCTAATAATATATAAAAAACACGTAAATAAATAATTTTAAAAAACCAAAGACGAAACAGCGGAGACGAACTTCCTGTTTCTAATTTTACCAGCCTTGTCATTGGTAGCCTACTCCAGTACAAGCGTGAACAATAGTCGAAATGCTATCAAAGCCATTTTCGTCAAAGGCGCGAGAGCAGATTACATTACAACAAAGAGAATAGTGTTTTTAGGCCTTCACTTTTCACCATTCATGAACCGGCTCGTGTGGATTCCTGACAGCGCTAAATAAAGATAATAACGCACAACAAACTGGAGCCCGCAGTTCTGTGCTCGCGCTTGATGGCCGGTTTGGAGACAGCTGATCTGATGGGCGGGTTCACTTGCAGTGGTCGCATTTCGCCCTCTGCTGGCCGTACGAGTAAAATATATCTGTACTTGTATCAGGAAGGCCAACTCGTGCATTTTGTTTATGAACCAAATCACTTTTGCCCAGAGGTTGGAAGTCCAGGTTCAGAAATTAAAGGTCCTCCCAGCATTTTGTTCCAGTCATCTGGATTTGCTAATTAGCACGATTTTTTAGCCAGGAGGTAGAACTACTTAGTACTGAGTTCATGGGTGGAAGAAACACATCGCAGTACTTTTACTTTCTGACCCCTGGGCTGTACACCTCAGTTTTTTCATTCAGCTCTGTAAAGTTAGCCATCTCTGTTATATGAAAGAGAGACCTGAAAATATCCAGCATAATTAAATATCTGTACTCCCCACAGGATCAATGGCCGAACATGGGCCAGAGGCAAATTAAACACACTCGTTCTATTCCTCCCTTCTCCCTCTTTTATCTTCCCTCTCTCTGTCTGCTACGCATTTTGTTTCTTTTCCACCCTTTTTCATTCCTTCTCTCCGGATGCTCATGACCACAGTGGGACAAAAGCTGAAATTGAACAGGCGGAAAAGTAACATAATGACCTGGGCAGTTTCAGAACTTAATTTTTTAAATGAATGCAGTATGACAGGATTTTGGAACACACAACTGCTTCAGGAAGCACATTGAGGATCAATGCCACAACTCAGTACTCAATGACAGAGACAGATGGATGGATGTGTCAGGTTGACTCATGGATGGCTTGCTCCTCTCCAGGGCCTGTTTCAGTATTGACTGGCGCTGAGTATCTCCTCTGAGCACCCTTATATGGAAATCATTCAGACAAAGTGAGAGTGAGAGAGTGAGAGAGAGAAACTTCTGCCCCTTTCACACCCAAGCAACGACCCAGGTCAGACCCGGGTTACCCACATTACCCCACCCAGGTAAAACCAGGTTCTCCTGTAGTACTGCACGGCCTGTACGGTGTGAAATAGTCACCGGCTCCCCTGTAGTACTGCGTGGCCTGTAGGGTGTAAATAGTCGCTGGCTCTCCTGTAGTACTGCATGGCCTGTAGGGTGTAAATAGTCACTGGCTCTCCTGTAGTACTGTGCGGCCTGTTGGGTGTAAATAGTCGCTGGCTCTCCTGTAGTACTGCATGGCCTGTAGGGTATGAAATAGGCCCTGGCTCTCCTGTAGTACTGTGTGGCCTGTTGGGTGTAAATAGTCACTGGCTCTCCTGTATTACTGCATGGCCTGTAGGGTGTGAAATAGTCCCTGGCTCTCCTGTAGTACTCTGTGGCCTGTAGGGTGTAAATAGTCACTGGCTCTCCTGTATTACTGCATGGCCTGTAGGGTATGAAATAGGCCCTGGCTCTCCTGTAGTACTGTGCGGCCTGTTGGGTGTAAATAGTCACTGGCTCTCCTGTATTACTGCATGGCCTGTAGGGTATGAAATAGTCCCTGGCTCTCCTGTAGTACTGTGCGGCCTGTTGGGTGTAAATAGTCACTGGCTCTCCTGTATTACTGCATGGCCTGTAGGGTATGAAATAGGCCCTGGCTCTCCTGTAGTACTGTGCGGCCTGTTGGGTGTAAATAGTCACTGGCTCTCCTGTATTACTGCATGGCCTGTAGGGTATGAAATAGGCCCTGGCTCTCCTGTAGTACTCTGTGGCCTGTAGGGTGTAAATAGTCACTGGCTCTCCTGTATTACTGCATGGCCTGTAGGGTATGAAATAGTCCCTGGCTCTCCTGTAGTACTGTGTGGCCTGTTGGGTGTAAATAGTCACTGGCTCTCCTGTATTACTGCATGGCCTGTAGGGTATGAAATAGTCACTGGCTCTCCTGTATTACTGCATGGCCTGTTGTGTGTAAATAGTCGCAGGCTCATCAGTGGAGCGTACTCCAGCCACAGGGCTTCTGGTGTTGGGGTTAGGTGGCTGGTACAGAGGGTATGCACTGACGTCACTTTCCCACCGGAATACGCCCCCTCAGTCAGACTGAGTGGCAAAACATGCTGCCACATGGCTGCCTTTAGTAGAGGAAACGGCAAAACCGGGAGTAAAACAAACGATTATCGGCTTAAATTAAAGGCAGTTGGATTCGACAGTGATCCTTATAACTTACCAAAGAATCAGTGGTCCATGGACATTCAGCAAGAAATCGGAGCTATCTTTTTACAGACTGCCGAAAGCTAAAGAAAAGAGAAGCAAATGCATCGTTGCAATTCGCAGAAACAACTGGAATCCAGGCACCGAAACGTGGATTTGCGGTGTGTTATTTTGTGTCAGGTATGTTGGATTTTTGGGTAAAATCATACCTTAATTTATATGCTTGGCTAGCTAACACTACCATCCCCTCTTTGTTTGTAGAACACAAGGCTCATAATCGTGGATGTTTTTTAATAAATACTGACAAAAACTTTACAGTTACACAGAATATAAATGAAAGATGCTAAATTTTTAATTGATGAGTAGTCAATAACTTAAGGTATGATTTTACCCAAAAATCCAACATACCTGACACAAAATGACAACCGCAAATCCACAGTGGCTGTGGGGGCAGGACTGGCTCTGTACGCAGTGGCTGTGGGGGCAGGACTGGCTCTGTACGCAGTGGCTGTGGGGGCAGGACTGGCTCTGTACGCAGTGGCTGTGGGGGCAGGACTGGCTCTGTACGCAGTGGCTGTGGGGGCAGGACTGGCTCTGTACGCAGTGGCTGTGGGGGCAGGACTGGCTCTGTACCCAGTGGCTGTGGGGGCAGGACTGGCTCTGTACGCAGTGGCTGTGGGGGCAGGACTGGCTCTGTACCCAGTGGCTGTGGCGGCAGGACTGGCTCTGTACACAGTGGCTGTGGGGGCTTTTCCTGTGTCGGCCAGCACAGTCCGGTTATCAGCACACCTGTATCTGTCTCTCATGGACTCTAACCCTGGACTCCACCGGTGATCTCACCCCTCTCTCTCTGTCTCTCTCTTTCTCTCCCTCTCTCTCTCTCTGTCTCAGTCTCTTTCTCTCTTTCTCTGTCTCTCTGTCTCTCTTTCATCTCTTTCTCTCTCCCTCTGTCTCTCTGTCTCTCTCTCTCTCCCTCTCTTTCTCTCTTCCTCTGTCTCTCTGTCTCTCTCTCTCTCTCTCTCTCTCGCTAACACAGTAATACTGCAGCCTTTAAAGTGTACTACATATCTGTACATGATATGCACTTGACACTGCTGTCAGCGAGAGACTTTACTCAGAACACTGTGGACACGTCACTGGTGGAGAGACGATTGATTTACAACACCAAGCCTGAAAATGACCCAGCCTCAGCATTCCCAGATATAGAGCAGCTAGATCACTACCACACTCAGCTAGATCCACACTCAGTTAGATCAGTACCACACTCAGCTAGATCCACACTCAGCTAGATCAGTACCACACTCAGCTGGATCCACACTCAGCTAGATCAGTACCACACTCAGCTTCTGTAGATCAGTACCACACTCAGCTAGATCCACACTCAGCTAGATCAGTACCACACTCAGCTTCTGTAGATTAGTACCACACTTTAAACGTATAGAAACACATTTTAACTCAACAAACAGAATTGTCTTTATTGGGATCACTTTGGTATCAGTCATGCTAATGCAAGCATCCCCCACTTACCTAGTGCAGTTCATTTCTGTGGCCTGTAGGGGGTGTATGTGCACAGGGGACTGCCTCAGACAGAAGGGCTCCAGTGAAACACCATTTCACCACCTGATCTCCTATCAGCACCAGTCACCCTCAGCCAATGGGCCCTTAGCAAATACAGGGATGCATAATTTATTAAACATCCTTCAGATACATGTTCCTGCCCCTGGTTACCAGTCGCTTCTCTGAGGAGTCATTCTGTAATAGCACACACACGCACGCACGCACGCACACACACACACACACTGAAGGAAGAGGGCAGCTGTCGAGCGACTGTCCGTTAGTCTCACTCCTGACTCTATTGAGCGTTTAGTGACAGAGCCCAGCACGGGGTGAGACTGAATGAGAGGCATTAAGGCAAATTAGCCCGCATAGGGTTGCTGAGAGGGAGGGTTCCAGGCAGCAGGGTGCATTCTGGGTAATAGTGGCTGCTTGCGGTTTGTCTGTGTGTCTGCATATCGACTCTGACAGAACGCTTGAGTGCGTGACGAGCTGCAGGGAACAGGCAGGCAGACAAATGTTGGCCTTTCCAGACTGGGAGGAAAAAGTAAAAATCAGGGTTGGTAATTGTGTACAAATGTAAAGAAACACATTATCGGTCAGGGACGTTATTTTATGGAGCAGAGAAGATAAACAGCTGCTGATAATGACAACACAGTGAACACACGGTGCGGTACTGTGTGTGGTAGTCTTCTGTTTCAGCTAACTATAAATAATGACTCTAAAATACTCTCTCTCTCACACTCTCTCTCTCTCTTTCTCTCTCTCTGCCGTAGAGAAGCTGTTTTGAATCCAAACTGCAAATTGCAAGAGGAAGCACACCAATGCAGTCTCTGTATCATTATGTGTGCGTGTGTGTGCGTGTGTGTGTGTGTATTTGTGTGCGTCTGACTGTTTAAACAGAAACAGGGCAAGAAGTTCCTCTAGGGGGACTTCTCATTTCACTTCTCCATTTGTGCTCCTGTGCCCCCCCCCCCCCCCCCCCGCCCCGAGTATATTAATAACCCTGACCCCTCACCCCTGAACCCCTTTCACTTCCACACAGCCAGCAGGGGCTCACCTGAAGTGAGGGGGAGACAGGGCTGCTCTCTAGGTTCTCAAGGATCAGGACCGCTGGGTCTCTCCTGTTACTCGCTCTTCTTCTCTTTTCGCCACAAGCCTGATGACGTCATGGCTGTGGGTTTTGTCACTTTGCGTGATAAACACAGAGGCCACTTCCCCCAGGCCCTGTCTCCTGCTTCCTTCCTCTAGTTCTGTTTTTTTGTGAGTGTGCATAACGCAAACATAACTGACCCAATGCTGACACAAGCCTCCCTGCTTCTGCCTCCTGCTGTTAGTGCCTCTAGCCCTGTGGTGCCCATGGCTGTCCGTCTGGGGCTGTTCATCTGAGGCTGCTCATCTGGGGCTGTTCGTCTGGGGCTGTCCGCCTGGGGCTGTTCATCTGGGGTTGTCTGTCTGGGGCTGTTTGTCTGGGGTTGCCTGTCTGGGGCTGTTCGTCTGGGGCTGTCCATCTGGGGTTGGCCATCTGAGGCTGCTCATCTGGGGCTGTCCGCCTGGGGCTGTTCATCTGAGGCTGCTCATCTGGGGCTGTTCATTTGGGGCTGTTCGTCTGGGGCTGTCCATCTGAGGCTGCTCATCTGGGGCTGTCCGCCTGGGGCTGTTCATCTGAGGCTGCTCATCTGGGGCTGTTCATTTGGGGCTGTTCATGTGGAGCTGTCCATCTGGGGCTGTCTGTCTGGGGTTGTCTGTCTGTGGCTGTTAGTCTGGAGCTGCCTGTGGTGACTGCTGTCTGACAAGAGCATGCACTGGAGCTGTGATGCGGTGCTGCACTGGAGCTGTGATGCGGTGCTGCACTGGAGCTGTGATGCGGTGCTGCACTGGAGCTGTGATGCGGTGCTGCACTGGAGCTGTGATGCGGCGCTGCGCTGGAGCCTTGAACCTGTAACCAGCCAATCTCAGGAAAGACAAGCTGAGCAAAACTTCTGCCGAACAGATTTAAGAGAAGATGCCATTATTATTATTATTATCATTATTATTATTATGAATAATAATAATAATAATAATAATAATAATAATAATAATAATAATGTATTTTATTCCCCTTTTCTACACATGTTGTAATGCAGAGAGCTGAAGAAGAGCTTTGGTGCATCAATACACATACACACATACAAGATACATACGTACAATATGGGTTTTAGCACTTAATTTAATTTAATTAATTTGCTCTCGGTTTGAAGGAAACCGACCACCACAACCACTGGAGCTTTCCAGGTCCCCTGATGTACAGGTGCATTCATAAGTCTGGAGTTTGGTGTCACAGCAGTCCCTCAATTCACCCACAGGTGGCAGTATGCAGCCGGTTGAGTTGGGTTTGTCTGTGAAAGTCAGTTCAGAGAGATCAGCTGGAGGGGCCTCAGCGTCTGGTTCTGAGCAGTGAGGAGCAACAGGAGCTTTGTTTTAATCGCTTATAAGAGAAGGTGAAGGATTCTTCCAGGGCAGATGGATATGCAGTTGTGCCGTGTACTAGTGCTGATTCTGATGCAGTCAGCAGTCTCCCGCTTCATCTATAGGGCGCATGCAGTGATGTCAGTCACCGTGTTCCCATAACTGGAGTCATTACAAAAAAAATAACCAATGCGCTCCAAAAAGGATAGGCTTCAGACAGCATCCCCAAACGATGCGTCATGTTTATGCAACTTTATCATTTCCCTCTGGCTGCAGCGTGAGTGGGGTGCTAGGCCTCTGCATTCTGCCAGGGGTTAAAGGTTTAAAGGTCGGGGGGGGGGGGGGATTTCCCCAGAAGAGAAGAGTGTATTCAAATACCAGAGGACCAGCTGCGTCTTCTGCGGCTGTTAAGAGCAGGTACCGGAAAACAGGCGAGTAAGTCAGAGGGTTTTTATAACTTATTTTACATGTGACGCACCCATTCCAATGTGTCTATCATCAGATTCATCGTTGAGTCAGCCTGTAGCACTAAAAACCCTGCATGACATCACCTCCCCCGTCCTTTGGGACTGCCCTGCCACACAGGTCAGTACTGTGGGAGTGACAGAGTTTCCTTTACTAGACAGAGTGGAAAAGGATCAAAGTGTCAGAGAAGACTCAGACGGGAGGGAGAGGTCTGGCCTCCATCCCCTCCACAGAGCAGCGCTTGTAATTCAGTCATTAGAAGCCTGAACTCTGCCCATAGGCACACGCCGGGGGTTCACTGATGGGAAAAAAGTCAGAAAAAAACTCTCATCCCTCCTCAACATGAGCAAGACAGAGTTACGGCTCTATAGCCACACCACAGTTTATTCTGTTCTTTATGTCCAAAGGGAAGAAAAAGGAATTTTAATGTTTTGTGAAATGCCCAGCTTCTTCAATAGCAAATGGTCTGATTAATAAATGTAATGTAATGTTTGTGTGTCTGAGTGTATGTCTGAGTGTGTGTGTATCTGAGTGAGTGTTTCTGAGTGTGTGTCTGAGTGTGTGTGTATCTGAGTGAGTGTTTCTGAGTGTGTGTCTGAGTGTGTGTGTATCTGAGTGAGTGTTTCTGAGTGTATGTCTGAGTGTGTGTGTATCTGAGTGAGTGTTTTTGAGTGTGTGTCTGAGTGTGTGTGTATCAGAGTGAGTGTTTTTGAGTGTGTGTCTGAGTGTGTGTGTATCAGAGTGAGTGTTTTTGAGTGTGTGTCTGAGTGTGTGTGTATCTGAGTGAGTGTTTCTGAGTGTGTGTCTGAGTGTGTGTGTATCTGAGTGAGTGTTTCTGAGTGTGTGTATCTGAGTGAGTGTTTCTGAGTGTGTGTCTGAGTGTGTGTGTATCAGAGTGAGTGTTTCTGAGTGTGTGTCTGAGTGTGTGTGTATCTGAGTGTGTGTCTGAGTGTGTGTGTATCAGAGTGAGTGTTTCTGAGTGTGTGTCTGAGTGAGTGTTTCTGAGTGTGTGTCTGAGTGTGTGTGTATCTGAGTGAGTGTTTCTGAGTGTGTGTCTGAGTGTGTATGTTTGTGAGTATGTGTTTGTTCCAATGACCTTTGGTATGTATGTTTCCTTGGATAAATCTGCCTAATAAATGTAATGTAATGTAATGTGTGTGCATCTGAGTGTGTGTGTATCTCAATGAGTGTTTGTGAGTGAGTGTTTGTGAGTGTGTGTTTCTGAGTGAAACAAATCTATTGTTTTGACTGCCCTTAATTATTTAAGTTGAACATTTATCAGTGTATCAAGTTGTTTCAATGCCTGCGATGAACTGTAATAATTGAAATAAACACCATTACTCACAGCAATTTCATGAGAACAGACACACTCCTGAGGGAGTTGGGAATGTGTCAGGTCTCCTTCAGTCAGTCATGATCCCACAGATTTCCAGGAAGATCCCACATTAAACAGAGCATTGCGTAACACCTCCTCAAACCCTTTCTCCTGGAAAATTCAGCTCCCCCATGTCCATGATTCACCAGAGCAAAGCTGCACAGAAACCCCCTCCTGGTTTGGCATCTGTAGAGCAGTGTCTGTAGAGCAGAAATAAAATACATTTAATTGCAAATAAGAAGCTTGCACACACAAGGGGGAGAGAAGAGTGGAGAACTTTCTGGAAACCACCGACACATGGCCAGCCACCCACTCACTGGGAATAATCAAGCTGGGTCTCTAATCCAGCACTCTGCATTCCAATGTGAAGAAATAGCTGGATGGCTATATAATTACTCATCAGTGAGTGTGTGTGCATGTGTGCGTGTGTACGTGTGTGTATGTGTGTGTGTGTGTGTATGTATGTGTGTGTATGTGTGTGTGTGTGTGTGTGTGTGCGTGCATGTGTGTGCGTGTGTGTTTGTGTGTATGTGTGTGTGTGTGTGTGTGTGTGTGTGTGTGCATGTGTGTTAGCATGCACACACACACACACGCACAGCACACACACATGCACACATACAGTTTAGAAAGGAAACTTCCTGTCAGTGGGGTGCATCTGTTTTGTTTTTAGTTTAACTCTTGCTGCAAGTGTTCGTTATCTTGGATGTCACAACGCAGCACAATAATACCCACACAGCAAAGCTGCCATTTCCTGCTGCCCCCCGCCCCCCACCCCCGCCACTCTAACCACTCTCTCTCCCCGAGCAGCAGGAACTGAAAGCCTCTTTCACTCTGTGTTCACCACCACAATTTTAACCGCAATTTTTTTTCATTTTTTCTCACATTCAGAATGTCCACTTGTATTCACAGCTAGATTAGGCGGAACAGCAGGAGATCAGAGGGGTGATGCTGCCCTGCATGTCCAGCACAGAAGAAGAGATGTTCCAATACCACGCCTTTATTTTCCTCTTATTTTCACTCCCTGTCCTTCTCTTCTCCTCTCCTCCCCCTGTCCTTTTCTTTTCCTCCACTCCTCCAGGACTTCTCTTCACTCCTCCCTTCTTCCTGTCCTTCTCTTCTCCTCCACTCAGCGTGTGTGAATGCGGGCGTGCTAGTGTGTGTGAACGTAGGCGTGCTAGCACATGCTAGCATGGGCTCCTAGGACTGTAACCGTGACAACCTGTCCTGACCTTTAAGTCATGACAGGTCATAATATGGTAAACTCTCACATCACCAGCTTCATTATGAAAAGGGGGGGGGGGGGCAGACAGATGAAAGGTCAGATAAACTGGAAAAAAACTCAACCTACAGCTTTAATAAAACTAAAACACCTCTCACCAAATTTTAAAGCTATAGCTATAGATAATTAGTTATGTTAGCTCATTTAGTAATCAGTGCTGCTTTCCCTAAATAGGACATGATTGTTTTAAAAATCCGTTGAGATGTAAAATGTCTGGAGTATACGTGTGTGTGTTTGTGTGTGTGTGTGTGTGAGAGAGAAAGAGGGCCTTGCTGTGTCTTGCTATGTCAGATCATCATGTTCCTAAGTGACATGTCATAAAAATCAATTAATTACTTCTAAGTGGCAGTTAAGAGTTTGGACAGAATACAGACCCATGAATTATGGAGAAGATTTAAGGCTGAACTCTCTTCTGCTTCCTTTAACAAGCTTCCCCTGAAATATGAAGTCATAATGTCCCCTGAAACTGGACAACAGGACACTGAGAGATGGGGAGAGATCAGGAGGGGGAAATAGAGAGGGAGAGAGGGAGAGAGAGACAGAGAGAGAAGGAGAGAGGGGAAAATGGAGAGGGAGAGAGGGTGAAAGGGAGAGGGAGAGAGGGAGACTAATCGAGAGGGGAATTAGAATCACATGATTGCAAGAGCACAAGTGAATAGTAACAGATAAATTGATAAATGTGTTTTTATTACAGACCATTTTAGTGATGCAGAATTTTTAAAAACTGGTTTACAACTTCATACTGTTTTCTTTTTTTTGCACTGCTTGAACTGATTAAAACTATTTCTCACATCAAACATGAGGTCTTGATCAATACAGGTTCTTTGGCTTGCTTGTAACTTTATTTGGATAAAAACTGGTTCCTCTTGGAAGACATTTACACTATTGTTGATACCCCACACATAATTTGTCAACTACAAAGTCATTCATCTTTTATTTGTGATGGAATAGACAGAGAGATGAAGAACATTCACTCCAATCTGTTTTTGTTATTCCAGGCTTGGAAGATATGCAAACCCCAATTCCACCCCCCAAAAAGAAAATAAAATAAATAAAAAACCTGTTCCAGTGGCAGAGATTCAGGCATGAACCTGGGTTGCCATGGGAACCCAGGCCTGCTCTCCTGGGCCTCATGCCTCACAACGGAACTTTGCTAACGCCTTTGCACTTCCTCTCTGTCTCTTTCTCTATATTTCTGTCTGTTTGCCATTCATTTGTTTCTCCTTCTTCTTCTTCTTCTCTTTCCCGGCCCTCAAACCTTTTTATTTTTATTATTTGTCCTTTTCCTCTTCCTCGTGTGCATCTTCAGTGACTCTTCCTCCATCGGTCTCTCAGTCTTACTGCATTCTCTGTAACGGCCACTTCTGCATTGCAACATCCAGCAGCCTTACGCACGCATGCAGTGGGGTTTTTAGGTGCAGAGAAAACTTGCATGTGGCTTACAAGCTGTGCGCGTGTGTGTGTGTGTGTGTCTGTGCTGGGGGGGGGGGGGGGGGGGGGGGGGGGGGGGGGGTGGGAGCCGGAGGGCGGGGGGTGAGGGGGGGGGCCGGGTGTAAATAGCCGAATAGCTGCCGTATGACTGTTCTCACCCGGGTGCAAATAGACACTCTGTTAAATTGGACGATTTATTTATGTATTTATTTGACGTCCGGAACACTGGTTTTGTGCTTATTTATATACGTTCTTGTTTGTTTGTTTGTTTTTTAATCCCGATGTCGTGTTAAATTGATTCGCTCTCGTCCTGCTCTAAGCGCCATTAGACACCACAAACCACAATCATAAGTATTCTATAATAACCTCCGCACATGCCGTGCTTGTGGAATTCCATTGACTGCTCCGGCGAGACATATTACGGCGACTGTGCTCTAGGGACGCAGCGGTGATTGGAAGAAACTTCTTAAGTTTTATCTACACGCCACACTATTGGCCAAAACGTCAATGTATGCAAATATACTCTTCCGGGCTGCATTACTGCAGCACGAACTGCCAGTAAAGCCAACCCGAGCCCGCAGAACCTGGCTTCGTTCGCACGGCAGTAGCGGGCCAGTCACGCCAAGGTGTAAGTTTTAAGGGTGGTGTCTGGACTTCTCTGTTTCCCCGGCAGTGGCCATAATAACAAAAAACTGACACAACATCCGCAGAGAGGCGCTTTCCGTCTTTCTCATGTTGTATCATCAGCGTGCGCATTCATCGAACGTGTACAGTTGACTGGGCGAGGAAGACGGAATGTTATTCATCCGTACTGGATACTTAATTTAATTGTTAGCTGTTGATTTAGAATAAGCTAACTTTTACATCGATCACGCTAAGAATATCTTATGCCTTATAATGATCCGTTTCACCCAAATGCAGTGTTACTGCTTATCATAACAACATACATTCAGTTTTAGACTAATGAATATTGATAAATATTGATAATAATTGTTGCAGTCTGCTTACCTGCTGTGCGTGGTTGTGTTTGGAGAACTTCCAAACACAACCACGTGTTGTGTTTTTGTTTTCACGCTTTTAACACAGTGTCTGTTCGTGTCGCCTCTGCGAAAGGGGGTAAGTTGTTTCCCTTACCGCGTGTCCCGGCTTTGCGTGGTACAGACAGTCGCGTGTTTCACCTTTGATGGCACCTCCGGCGAGCACCACGCGCCGCGCTCGGTAGACCCCACCTGGGTTGCTTTCTAAGCAGGTCTGTTGTTGGGGCGATGCTGGCGGGGAGTCCGTTGGAACTGGTCTCCGCGTGAGAGGAAGATAAGCAACAACGACAAGGTTTATCCCTCCCCAGTTTCATCTTCTGCTGATAACTCCGCGGTGTAGGGCTAACGATAACCCCAAAGTCTCTTTGATGGGAGGGTTCTGCTTAGCCCACGGACGCTGACTTGAGCTGGGAAGCGGGGACCCGACAGAGCGCGGACAGATCGGACCCAGTCAGCGGCCAAGTGTCGATTTTCGCGACTCTTTATCTGCGATTTTGGGAAGTATACAGAAGACCTACAGCTTTGCTTAGTGAATTCAGGGGCACTCAGCTACCCTGTTGGAATTTATCTCAGAGCAAAATGGTTTTTCCCTGGGACGCAAAATACGGTATGCTCACTTTTTTCATTGTTACGAAGTCTAAAAGCTCAAATGAACGTAGAGACAATGTGCGTTTATTTCCACAACTGCACGCCGAGCTCCCAATGCATTGCTGCACTTGTATTGCGAAGTTGTCATTTATCTGTGTGTTGTAATTTGTCGAAACTGTTGATGTCCTGCCTCACTTTTGCCTGCAGGTGCGGTAAGGCACGGCGTGCTGTTGCCAGCTTCCTGGTGGCGAAGTGAATGCGTGCAGATAGGCTAAACGGTTGCGTCTGTTATCTCTCATTTATAGATGTTCCTCTAATATTGAATCACGCACACGTATTGTGTCATTTTGCGAACTCGCGCCTTCTCGCTTTTCTCTGCTGACCACGTGTCCATTTGTATGAAGCGTCTGTCTGTAATGTGGTCTGGCGTCTGTAATGGATTGGTGCGGTGTTTGACCCACTATCTGCGTGCACGTGGCATTTTGTGGTTGGGCTACTGTCTCTCCTGTCGCAGAGGGAGTGCTGCCGGGCCTTATACGCCAAGTGCCAGTTTTGGGTTATTTATTTATTTATGTATTTATTTGTTACCAGAAGTAGGCCTACATTTGTAGGGATGAAGAGAAATTCTGCTTGGGGAAACATCCATAAAATGTCACCCAGGACACCGAAGATGTTAAAATTTGAAAAGCTAGCCAAATGTAGCTCAGTTGTTTTGGTATTTATTTAGCTTTTCCCCTGCTGATTTGTGGGGTTTGTAGTTGTTTTTGGTAACACCTTCACCTTCCATCACTGCAGACCCCACCGTGGGGCGCCGCTTTACGCCTCCGTCCGCAGCCCTGAGTCCAGGGAAGATGAGCGAAGGGCTGCCTCTGGGTGCTCAGGACAACAGCGCCACCCTGGTGGCCAAAGTGTGCACTGCTGACCAGAGTACGACACAGACACTTTCAGAGCACCCAGGGGAGCTGATCCGCACCGACAGCCCCAACTTCCTGTGCTCCATCCTGCCCTCACACTGGCGCTGCAACAAGACCCTGCCCATCGCTTTCAAGGTACGACCACACACACATGGACACACTGACACACACACACTCTCTCACACACACACACACACACACACACACACACACACACACACACTGTCACACACATGCACACACGCACACATTCACACACTCTCTCACACACATGCACACACTGACACAAACATACTCTCACACACACATGCACACACGGACACACACACACTCTCTCTCACATACACACACACACACACACCAGGTGAACGCACGTAGTCTTGCTACGCTCTGTTGAGCATCAGGCAGTGTTGTGCGTGTATGAGCCAGAAAAGTGCTTCTGCTTTAGCTGTAGCATTCTGTTTCTCGTGAATGCCACAGAACACAGCTGACACAAAGCTAGTTGCCACAGAGCACAGCTGACACACAAAGCTAGCTGGCACAGAACACAGCTGACACACAAAGCTAGCTGCCACAGAACACAGCTGACACACAAAGCTAGCTGCCACACACAGCTGACACACACAGCTAGCTGCCTCACACACACACACACACTCATACACTCACACAGCTGACACACAAAGCTAGCTGCCAGAGAGCACAGCTGACACACAAAGCTAGCTGCCACAGAACACAGCTGACACACAAAGCTAGCTGACACAGAACATAGCTGACACACAAAGCTAGCTGCCACAGAATGCAGCTGACACACAAAGCTAGCTGCCTCACACACACACACACACACACACACACATATACTCACACAGCTGACACACAAAACTAGCTGCCACAGAACACAGCTGACACACAAACCTAGCTGCCATAGAACACAGCTGACAAGCAAAGCTAGCTGCCTCACACACACACACACACACACACTCATATACTCACACAGCTGACACACAAAGCTAGCTGCCACAGAACACAGCTGACACACAAAGCTAGCTGCCACAGAACACAGCTGACACGCAAAGCTAGCTGCCACACACATACACACTCATACACTCACACAGCTGACACACAAAGCTAGCTGCCACAGAACACAGCTGACACAAAAAGCTAGCTGCCACAGAACATAGCTGACACACAAAGCTAGCTGCCACAGAACACAGCTGACACACAAAGCTAGCTGCCACAGAACATAGCTGACACACAAAGCTAGCTGCCACAGAACGCAGCTGACACACAAAGCTAGCTGCCTCACACACACACACACACACTAATACACTCACACAGCTGACACACAAAGCTAGCTGCCACAGAACACAGCTGACACACAAAGCTAGCTGCATCACACACACACACACACTAATACACTCACACAGCTGACACACAAAGCTAGCTGCCACAGCACACAGCTGACACACAAAGCTAGCTGCCTCACACACATATACTCACACAGCTGACGCACAAAGCTAGCTGCCTCACACACAAACACACACACACATATACTCACACATCTGACACACAAAGGTAGCTGCCTGACACACAAACACACACACACATATACTCACACAGCTGACACACAAAGCTAGCTGCCTCACACACACACACACACACACATATACTCACACAGCTGACACACAAAGCTAGCTGCCACACACACACACACACACACATGTACTCACACAGCTGACACTCAAAGCTAGCTGCCTCACACACAAACACACACACACATATACTCACACAGCTGACACACAAAGCTAGCTGCCACAGAGCACAGCTGACACACAAAGCTAGCTGCCACAGAACACAGCTGACACACAAACCTAGCTGCCACAGAACACAGCTGACAAGCAAAGCTAGCTGCCTCACACACACACACATGCACACACACTCATACACTCACACACATATACTCACACAGCTGACACACAAAGCTAGTTGCCTCACACACACACACACACACTCATACACTCACATAGCTGACATACAAAGCTAGCTGCCTCACACACACACAACACACACACATACTCACACAGCTGACACACAAAGCTAGCTTTCACAGAACGCAGCTGACACACAAAGCTAGCTGCCCCACACACACACACACACACACACATACTCACACAGCTGACACACAAAGCTAGCTGCCACAGAACGCAGCTGACACACAAAGCTAGTTCCCTCACGCACACACACACACACACACACTCACACAGCTGAAACACAAAGCTAGCTGCCACAGAACGCAGCTGACACACAAAGCTAGTTGCCTCACGCACACACACACACACACTCACACAGCTGAAACACAAAGCTAGCTGCCACAGAACGCAGCTGACACACAAAGCTAGTTGCCTCACGCATGCACACACACACACACTCACACAGCTGAAACACAAAGCTAGCTGCCACAGAACGCAGCTGACACACAAAGCTAGTTGCCTCACGCACACACACACACACACACACTCACACAGCTGAAACACAAAGCTAGCTGCCACAGAACGCAGCTGACACACAAAGCTAGTTGCCTCACGCACGCACACACATATACTCACACAGCTGAAACACAAAGCTAGCTGCCTCACACAGTTCCACATTTCCCAGGATTCACAGAGAAGAAGTCAGTAAAGCTGTGGATGACATAAATATGCAAATAGCTGTGATTAATTTAGTGAGATGAAAACTATTCAGTTATTCTGGTACACACTATACTGCAGCAGTTTATCCAGGCTCTTAATTGCCTATATAACACAGCTAGCTGAAACATAAAGATCTCTCTCATAGAGTCTATTGCTACTTAAAATACTACTACTACAACTACCAACAACAACATTGTCCATTTGGAGTTGGTCCTGAAAATAACTAGTTTTCCTACAGATTATATATCTATATGTATTCGTAGCAATATGACTACTACTACTACTCATCATAGTAAAAAGTAAATAACTAAATTATACAATAATAAAATCATATTGGGTAAATAGATTATTTTTGATTATATAGCCTACACATACTGCATATATACACATATAGAAATACACATGGTTAATGTTTAATATTTTTCTGTTGATATAAGCCTGTTTACTACAGGCTTATATCAATTAACTTACTATTCTCTCGTTTGAGGGGGAGATTTTATCCGCCAATATTTTTATTGTACGTGCTCCAGAATGCTGAACTAAGTGGGCTATAGTACGACCGTTGTGCTTCGCAATTTCAGTTTAATTCCTTTATTTAGGCTATTATTCATTTTGTGGCTTTATAGATCTTTGAGGCAGTTCAACGGAATTGTGGCGGTTTAACATTAATTTCCTGGATTTGCAGTACCGCTCCATTGGAAATTAAGTTTAAAAAATATTGTTTCCCGGCCGTTTTTAGCTATAATGGACCTTTTGTTTAATGTAAAGTTGATTACTTCCCGTTATTATTTATCCTGGTATCTGATTCTTACGGATGAATTCAGCTCTTTTAGGCCTACTGTCAGTTCCGTAATTTCTAACAGTCACGGAAAATGAATGCTGGTGCCAAAAACGCACTCTCCACTGGAAGTGTTTTTTTAATGAGACGGGCTGCGCGTGTCAGCGCGGTGTCGGGCTGTGGTTTGCACTCAATTGAAAAATGGTCTTATCTTTTCTGCAGTAAGCCGTCTCATCGCCGCTATGAAACTTACTGAGAACCCAGAACAGTTTATATTGAAATGAGCCACATTGAGCACTTATTTACTCAGGGTGTGGAGCCATGGCTCTGGCGACACACATCTCCGCAAACCGCCCGCCCCACAGGCTCGCGCACGGCCCCATGCACGTGTGCAGCGTGCAGCTGCAAAAAGACGTTCGTTTTTAATACTCGTAATTGGTGAAAAAAAAGTAATTTAGTCACTGTCTAATTTAGCCACTTTTTTGCCAAAACAGTCTGAAAAAACTTTTCTTGGCATATTAAAGATATGCACAAATAATTATAATGTTAGTCACCCTACTGTGTTGTTTTCTTATCTCACCTGTCTCCAACCCCCTCCCCCCCACACACGACACTCACACACAATCCACGCACACTCACACGCACACATACGACCCACGTGCACACACACACGTGCACACACACACGCACACATGGCCCACCGCAGGTGGTCTCTCTGAGTGAAATCCCCGACGATACGCTGGTGACCGTGATGGCGGGGAACGATGAGAACTTCTCGGCGGAGTTGCGGAATGCCATGGCGGGCATGAAGAGCCAGGTGGCGCGCTTCAATGACCTGCGCTTCGTGGGCCGCAGCGGGCGAGGTGAGGGGTGGGCGGGGCCACAGCGGGTGAAGGGTGGGCGGGGCTACAGTTGGCGAGGTGAGGGGTGGGCGGGGGCCACAGTGGGCGAGGTGAGGGGTGGGCAGGGCCACAGTGGGCGGGTGAAGGGTGGGCGGGGCTACAGTTGGCGAGGTGAGGGGTGGGCGGGGCCACAGTGGTTGAGGGGTGGGCGGGGCCACAGCGGGTGAGGGGTGGGCGGGGCTACAGTGGGCGAGGTGAGGGGTGGGCGGGGCCACAGGGGTTGAGGGGGGGGCGGTGCCAGGGGCGAGGTGAGGGGTGGGCGGGGCCACAGCGGGCGAGGTGAGGGGTGGGCGGGGCTACAGTGGTTGAGGGGTGGGCGGGGACACAGCGGTCAAAGTGCGGGGTGGGTGGGGCCACAGTGGGTGAGGGGTGGGCGGGGCCACAGCGAGCGAGGCGAGGGGTGGGCGGGGCCACAGCGGTCAAGGTGCGGGGTGGGCGGGGCTACAGCGGGTGAGGGGTGGGTGGGGCCAAAGCCTACAGTGATGAGGGAGTGGGCGGGGCCACAGCGGCCGAGGTGAGGGGTGGGCGGGTCCAAAGGCTAAAGCCTACAGTGATGAGGGAGTAGGCGGGGACACAGTGACAGCTAACACTGATGAGGGAGTGGGCGGGGACACAGTGACAGCTGACAGTGATGAGGGAGTGGGCAGGGACACAGTGACAGCTGACAGTGATGAGGGAGTGGGCGGGGACACAGTGACAGCTGACACTGATGAGGGAGTGGGCGGGGCCACAGTGACAGCTGACAGTGATGAAGGAGTGGGCGGGGCCACAGTGACAGCTGACACTGATGAGGGAGTGGGCGGGGACACAGTGACAGCTGACAGTGATGAGGGAGTGGGCGGGGACAGTGAAGCACTGATCGGTACAGGCTCCATATGCCATTAATATTTATGTGTAACTGAACGTTCGGGTTAGGGCACATATGTCTGTCTCATATGAGCCAGGAACAGAGTGGGATAGCATGGCCTCCTCTCCTCTCCTCTTTTTACTCCTCCTCTTTCCCTTCTCCATTTGTTTTTCAATGTTAGCTACATTTCTTTGTCCTCTTCTCTTCTCTGTTGTGCAGATTTGGCAGCCTACAGCCCGGTCTGCTGCTAACAGCCTTTCAGAGCCTTTTCCTCAATGTCTTCATAGCATAATGGAGTCACTTAATTGTGGGCTGATATTACATTAAATATTAATGGCCAGATGTCTGCAGATAAGTGAATGTGATACAGCTGAGGCGGACAACACAGCACCTCTCCTCTCTCCCTCACTCTGTCCTCTCTTTGCCTCTTTTTCATCTCCATCCATCCCTCCATCCATCTCTGTGATGTCACTCTCGCCAGAAACACTGTAAATTTAACTTGGCAGTGGTCTGCCCCCTCAGTCTGCCCCCCCGGTAAAGCCCTGGGCATTTATGTTCTCTGCCGAAAAGAGGCTCCATTCAGAGTAAACATCCTGTGCACAGACATGAGCACAATGGCAGTGCTGTGCTCTCAGACAGACTGGCTTAATGGCGTGGGCCGGGGGGGGGGGGGGGGGGGGGGGGGGGGGGGGGGGGGGTGACTCAGCGTGAGAATGCAGTGCACTCACCTTTATTACGCTCAGAGCGAAGCTGAACTCACAGGAAATTAACCAGCCCCCCCTCCACACACAGCAGGGGGGGGGGGCAGCTCACTGTGCCACTCGGTGTTGGGTTAAGAGTCTGAGCTGAGTGTTGGTTTAAGAGTCTGAGCTGAGTGTTGGGTTAAGTCTGAGCTGAGTGTTGGGCTAAGATTCTGAGCTGAGTGTTGGGTTAAGAGTTTGAGCTGAGTGTTGGGCTAAGAGTTTGAGCTGAGTGTTGGGTTAAGATTCTGAGCTGAGTGTTGGGGTAAGATTCTGAGCTGAGTGTTGGGTTAAGATTCTGAGCTGAGTGTTGGGTTAAGATTCTGAGCTGAGAGTTGGATTAAGAGTTTGAGCTGAGTGTTGGGCTAAGAGTTTGAGCTGAGTGTTGGGCTAAGATTCTGAGCTGAGTGTTGGGTTAAGATTCTGACCTGAGTGTTGGGGTAAGATTCTGAGCTGAGTGTTGGGTTAAGATTCTGAGCTGAGTGTTGGGTTAAGATTCTGAGCTGAGTGTTGGATTAAGAGTTTGAGCTGAGTGTTGGGTTAAGATTCTGAGCTGAGTGTTGGATTAAGAGTTTGAGCTGAGTGTTGGATTAAGAGTTTGAGCTGAGTGTTGGGTTAAGATTCTGAGCTGAGTGTTGGATTAAGAGTTTGAGCTGAGTGTTGGATTAAGATTCTGAGCTGAGTGTTGGGTTAAGATTCTGAGCTGAGTGTTGGGGTAAGATTCTGAGCTGAGTGTTGGGGTAAGATTCTGAGCTGAGTGTTGGGGTAAGATTCTGAGCTGAGTGTTGGATTAAGATTCTGAGCTGAGTGTTGGGTTAAGATTCTGAGCTGAGTGTTGGGGTAAGATTCTGAGCTGAGTGTTGGGGTAAGATTCTGAGCTGAGTGTTGGATTAAGAGTTTGAGCTGAGTGTTGGATTAAGAGTTTGAGCTGAGTGTTGGGCTAAGATTTGAGCTGAGTGTTGGGCTAAGATTCTGAGCTGAGTGTTGGGCTAAGAGTTTAAGCTGAGTGTTGGGGTAAGATTCTGAGCTGAGTGTTGGATTAAGATTCTGAGCTGAGTGTTGGGTTAAGATTCTGAGCTGAGTGTTGGGGTAAGATTCTGAGCTGAGTGTTGGGTTAAGATTCTGAGCTGAGTGTTGGGTTAAGATTCTGAGCTGAGTGTTGGATTAAGAGTTTGAGCTGAGTGTTGGATTAAGATTCTGAGCTGAGTGTTGGGTTAAGATTCTGAGCTGAGTGTTGGGGTAAGATTCTGAGCTGAGTGTTGGGGTAAGATTCTGAGCTGAGTGTTGGATTAAGAGTTTGAGCTGAGTGTTGGGCTAAGATTCTGAGCTGAGTGTTGGGCTAAGAGTTTGAGCTGAGTGTTGGGATAAGCCTGTTACAGTAAGTACAGTTATGGTGTGTGTCTGTAAGGGCTGTGATTCAGCGTCCAGCCATGTATCTGTCTCACACACGCAGACACACTTTCTCACACACACATGCACACGATTGGGTCTGTCCCAGGTTGAGGGTTATTCCTGTCTTACTGTATTTTTGGAAAAGCAGGCGTAGGTTAAACATGACACCATTCCAAAGCAAAGGAGGTAATGTGGGCCAGTGTGTGGGGAGCATGAGTGCGCCCCCTGGGGGTGACCGAGGGGAACGGTTCCAGCAGGATGAGATTTTTGTGCCAGCAGCTCAGGGACAGGAACTTAGAACTAAGTTATATATTTCACGTTTTTGTGCCTTACTGCCCAAAATGAATGGACTGCAACATCTGTGGACAGAAAAGAAACATTTGGAGACAACCTGGGTATATATACAGTGAGCTCTATAATGTTTGGGACAAAGACATAGTGTGATTAGAAACATAAAATTGTTACATACAGAACCGTGTATGTGTGCTGTATATCCGTTTGTGCTGTGTGTGTGTGTGCTGTATATGTTTGTGCTGTGTGTGTGTGCTGTATATCTGTTTGTGCTGTGTGTATGTGTGTGCTGTATGTGTGCTGTATATGTTTGTGCTGTGTGTGTGTGCTGTATATCCATTTGTGCTGTGTGTGTGTGCTGTATATATGTTTGTGCTGTGTGTGTGTGTGCTGTATATCTGTTTGTGCTGTGTGTATGTGTGTGCTGTATGTGTACTGTATATGTTTGTGCTGTGTGTGTGTGTGTGCTGTATATCCGTTTGTGCTGTGTGTGTGTGTGCAGTATGTATGTGTATGCTGTATATGTTTGTGCTGTGTATGCAGTATGTGTATGCAGTATATATGTCTGTGCTGTATGTATGTGCTGTGTGTGCTGTATATGTTTGTGCTGTGTTATGTGTGTGCTGTATATCTGTTTGTGCTGTGTGTGTGTGTGTGCTGTATATATGTTTGTGCTGTATGTTTGTGCTGTGTGTATGTGTGTGCTGTATATATGTGTGTGCTGTGTGTATGTGTATGCAGTATGTATGTGTGTGTCAGATTATAGCCTTCATAATCTCTTTTTTCCTCACAGGGAAGAGCTTCTCTCTCACCATCACCGTCTTCACCACGCCCCCCCAGGTGGCCACCTACCAGTGCGCAATCAAGATCACCGTGGACGGGCCAAGAGAACCACGCCGTAAGGCTCATCCTCTGTCAGCCCCACCTGTTCCTGTTCTAGATATCTGTCCTGTGCACACACCCCCATGAGCACACACACACACGTGCACACACACACACACACATACGCACGCATGTATCCAAGCACACTCACACGTGCACAGACACACACGCACGTATGCAAGCACACTCACACGTGCACACACACGCACGCACGCATGTATCCAAGCACACTCACACGTGCACAGACACACACGCACGTATGCAAGCACACTCACACGTGTGCACACACACACACACATGCGCGCACGCACGCACGCATGTATGCAAGCACACTCACACGTGCACAGACACACACGCACGTATGCAAGCACACTCACACGTGTGCACACACACACACACACACACACACACACACACACACGCGCGCATGTACAGAGACAGAGCGCAACGCGTCATACTCTGAAAACCACGCCCACCGGAGGGGAAGGCAACCGGCGCCACAATATGCAACCAAGGGCTGAAACGCTAACGAAGTGCCTGTAGCTAGCTAACATTAGTTTTAGCATGTCAGAGTGTTATTTTAGCACCCTATGTCTACCTGCGTCAGTCTGGCGCTAGCTTGCTACTTCAGTGTAGCGACAACGTTATAACGGTCTCTGAAAATCGGTGTTTGCCCCTTTTTAGCCATCTACAAGCTTGCTGAATCATTGCTAGCCAACTCCCAACTTAATTTGAATGACAGTAACGTACTGTAGACTGTAGCTAGCTTGCTCGCTGACACGCCACTAGACTCCAATGTTAGGACAGATAGTAATTTACCATTAAAGCTATCTCACTTGTTTTACGAACTGGCTATTCGTTCTAAACTTTCTAACGATAACGAGCTAGTCATTGTGACTACAGAAATGTTGATATCTTGGCAAATTCACGCCCACATCTCTGCCATCTGTAAGCTAAAGCGAATGAGAACAGCAGTTTTTTGGTTCGGCAGCTTATAAAAGCTTACTTCTGGGTTCTTTACCCTGTTGGTAGTGCATTCCACCACACACCAGCTTTTAGGCATTTTCCTGTTGTTTGCTAGCAGACGAAAGTGACAAGGAGGCACCTTCACACAATACAAAGTCAATGGAGGGCGATGAGCGATGAATTGTTTTCCCTCCGGGGTGGGCGGGACTTAATTGCGCTGTCTCTATGCAAGCACACTCACAAGTGACTCGGTGTGTCAGTGAGTCAGTGAGCTGGTGTGTCAGTGATTCAGTGAGTCAGTGAGCAAGTGTGTCAATGATTCAGTGAGTCAGTGATGTGGTGTCAGTGATTCAGTGAGCTGGTGTGTCAGTGATTCAGTGACTCAGTGAGTCAGTGAGCTCAGTGTCATTGTTGCAGGGCACAGGCAGAAGGTGGAGGAGCTGGCGAAGTTGGGCTCCCTGAGTTTCTCTGAGCGGCTCAGTGAGTCAGTGAGCTGGTGGGTCAGTGACTCAGTGAGTCAGTGAGCTGGTGTGTTGCAGGGCACAGGCAGAAGGTGGAGGAGCTGGCGAAGTTGGGCTCCCAGAGTTTCTCTGAACGGCTTAGTGAGCTGGAGCAGCTGAGGCGCAGCACCCTGAGGAGGAGCCCCCACTCCCCCCCCCCCCCCCCCCACCCCCACACACCCGCCACCAACACCCGCCTCAACAGCGCCCCCTTCAGCAGCTCCTCCCACATGCCTGGTGAGTGTCCCTCCATGTACCCAGGCTCAAACACAGGTACTGTGTGTGTGTGTGTGTGTGTGTGTGTACCTGTGTGTGCTTTCACAATTTTTCCTTATCCTGCCATCTCTCTCTCTCTCATTCTCTCATTTTCTGCCTCAAATTGGATTATCACACAATCACTGGAAATTGGGAATTAATAAAAAATGGAGTTAACTGAATGTTTTGCAGACAGCATTATCTAGAATTATACAACTCTTGGCCCATTTGTCTGGTCAGAATTAGCCTGCTGCTCTGACCACTGCTCCGCACTGCTGCTGTGACCACTGCTCCACACTGCTGCTGTGATCACTGCTCCACACTGCTGCTCTGATCACTGCTCCACACTGCTGCTCTGACCACTGCTCCACACTGCTGCTGTGATCACTGCTCCACACTGCTGCTGTGACCACTGCTCCACACTGCTGCTGTGATCACTGCTCCACACTGCTGCTCTGATCACTGCTCCACACTGCTGCTGTGATCACTGCTCCACACTGCTGCTCTGATCACTGCTCCGCACTGCTGCTCTGATCACTGCTCCGCACTGCTGCTGTGATCACTGCTCCGCACTGCTGCTCTGACCACTGCTCCGCACTGCTGCTGTGATCACTGCTCCGCACTGCTGCTGTGATCACTGCTCCGCACTGCTGCTCTGATCACTGCTCCGCACTGCTGCTGTGATCACTGCTCCACACTGCTGCTCTGATCACTGCTCCACACTGCTGCTGTGACCACTGCTCCACACTGCTGCTGTGATCACTGCTCCACACTGCTGCTGTGACCACTGCTCCACACTGCTGCTGTGATCACTGCTCCACACTGCTGCTGTGATCACTGCTCCGCACTGCTGCTGTGATCACTGCTCCGCACTGCTGCTCTGATCACTGCTCCGCACTGCTGCTGTGATCACTGCTCCGCACTGCTGCTGTGATCACTGCTCCACACTGCTGCTGTGACCACTGCTCCACACTGCTGCTGTGATCACTGCTCCACACTGCTGCTGTGATCACTGCTCCACACTGCTGCTGTGATCACTGCTCCACACTGCTGCCTGGTGTCTCCTTTGTGTTTGTGTAGCTGTTTCGTGTATGAGGGAGGGAGGCAGGACAGTGACTCTGATTCTCGGATTTCAGACTCCAGACAAATGCAGAATTCGCCTTCTTGGTCTTACGAGCAGTCCTACCCTTACCTGGGACAAACCTCCGCTCCCACGGTCCACTCGGCCACGCCCATCTCCCCTGGACGGGCCAATGGCATGCCCACCCTCACTGACCTGTCCAGTCGACTCTCAGGTAACTGACAGACACTTCAAACCAGCCAGATACGGCTCTAAAGAGTGAAACATTCTCACCACTGGAAGTTCTGCCTCTCTTGAAGCTTAAATGTTCCCGGTAGATTTTCAATTTCCTGCTATTGGGTATCATGTCTCTTCATGAATAAATCTGCTAATTTACAGGGCACCAGAACCTGCAGTTACTAACATGAGGCTTCTATAGTAATAAAGAATAAAGAAGTGGAAGGGAAAGCAGGAGGTGCCCATCTGGTTGCTGTAGAGAATCTGTGGTGGGACCTGAAGGAGCAGCAGGGGAAGAGACGCAGATTCTATAGACTCACTAGATACTCAGCTCTGTATACTTCACTTTTTAAATTCTGTCTCCTGAACTGTTGAAGCTAAAGCAATTCCATTATTGCATTTCCTGAAAGTCCATTGAAGGACCAAGAGCAGTGCTGTGCCAGTGGATCTAGCATCAGAACTTCTAGCAGTCCAGTCATACAGGATGGAAGGAACTCGGAAGCAGAGTACCCGGTCTGTCCAAAGAATATGTGACCTGGCAATGATATTAAGTCCTGACCCCTGACCTTTGACCCCCCCACAGGTGCAGACCTGGCAGTGTTCAGTGACCCGCATGTGAGTCTAGAGCGGCCTTTCTCCTTCCCGGACCCCCGCTTGCACTACCCCCCCAGCTCCTTCACTTACGCCCCCACCCCCATCCCTGCCCGCTACCACACCTACCTGCCCCCCCCATACCCTGTAGGCTCCGCCCAGGGCAGGCCCTTCCAGACTGGCTCCTCCCCCTACCACCTGTACTACAGCACAGCAGCCGGATCGTACCAATTCTCCATGGTGCCCGGGGGGGACCACTCACCCCCCCGCATCCTGCCACCTTGCACAAGTGCCTCCACAGGCTCCGCCCTTCTCAACCCATCCTTGCCCAATCAGACTGAGGGGGCGGAGACTGAGGGCAGCCAAAGCGGCTCCCCTACCAGCATGGCTGCAGGAGCCGGACGCCTGGAGGAGGTGGTGTGGCGGCCATACTGAGGCCCCACCCCTCTGCACGCCACCGTGTCACTGCCTGCACCCAACCATGTCAGTTCCTGCACCCCACTGTGTCACTTCCTGCACCTCACTGTGCCACTTCCTCCTTCCTTGCTGATGGGCCTGATGGACTGGTGGGCCGGTTGAGTGTGTCAGGCACACTGGCAAACTGTTGAACCCTCTTCTTTTTTTTCTGTGGATAAAACAGTATGGGATTACACCTGTCAGGAATTCATCATTTATACTTATCCTTATTGTATTTTTTTTTAAGAATTTTGAAATTATTAATAATTATTTTCAGCCTCATTATGTTTCATGTATTTTGAATAAATCGAAGTTGACTCAGGTTGTTGGTTTAAAAAACAGAAAATGTGGATTTATGTGGAAGATCAGCAGCTCCTCCGCATTTGTGTGAACATTTGTGTGAACAGTTTCTGGATCAGTTTCTGGATCCGTTTCTGGTCCTAGAATAAGAACCAATCAGGTTAAACATGATGTTGTTCACATTGTGTGTCATATAAAGATCTTTTTATTTTAACTAATTATGACTTATAGCCTAATATTTAAGTGTATGCAACATTGCACCAGTTATTGCAATTAAAATGAGTTTGTGTATGTGTGTGTTTGTGCGTGTATATGAGTGTGTTTGTCTGTGTGCGTATGTGTGTGCGTGTATAAAACAGTACTAAACTCAAGGCGTGCGAATACTCGAAGTGGGTAGTGTTCACATTTAAAAATGACAATTGAATTGATTATCAATTTTAGGCAGGAGCAGTACAAGAAATGCTGAAACGCAGCCTTATTGAGAGGAATGTGCCTGTTATTGGCCTCATTCGCACGACTCAGTAATACTGAAGCACGTTCACATGAGATTTATGTATCACAGGTGCTTAAGACGCCATCCAATAACATTCTTATAAATGATGCCGCTGATCTTCAAATATCTCAACAGAAAATTATACTTAATGACGCCTCACATTCAATGATACTGATACACATATTGGCGTTTCTGTCGCTTAAGTAACTAGAAAATAACTTTTAAACGCCGAGGAAAGAGTAGCGTCAAGTTGAATTTCTTTCGTTGAATGTTGGGAAACATCGCCACCTGGTGGATATTATATTTTTATGTTGTGCGACTTTAAATTGGTAATTTTGAACAGCTGCGCAATACCACAGGGACACATGCGCAGTGTGTGGAGGTTGGATTATTCTTAATAAAAGCACGTCATTTTATTATTACTGGGAGACTTTAACACCCATGTTTGCTGCCCTGAAACAGCTTTAGTCACTGAATTTTCAAACATTTAATTTTAAATCAGGTGTTACCGGTTCCACTCAGTAAAGGGCATACTCTCAATCTGTCCTCATTCATGGTTTTATTATTTCTGATCTATTCGTCCTTTCCTGTACACCACCTGTTTCAGATCACGGTCTCATTCAATTTCGTGTGGAATTAGCTTGTCATCGCATCAATTATGACAGTAGCAGTAGGCACATCAATGATACTGTTTTGACTACTCTAAGTGAAGGATTTCCTAATATCCTTGCTACCTTTGTTTAATTTAATGGCTCTTTAGATAAACACTCAAAGCATTTTCGCAATAATGCTCTTTTCATATAAAACAGACAGAAACGTGTTCTTAGAGTATTTCAAATACAACTGCTCTTGCATTAATGTACTTTCTTAAAAGTATGGCTAGTCATTAAATTAAAAGTAACTGCAGCACATGATCTAGTAGTAATTTGACCAACTGCAAGAATGCAAGATGGACAGTTTAAATGCGGTTCATTTACATCATATCTGCCTTAGTATAACGCTGCGTACCGATTTTTAAACAGTAGTCTGCGTAACAGGAGCTAAAAATCAGAATGCATGTCCTCTCTTGCCTTTCTTCCGCAAATGATCAATCGTCGCAACGTTGTAAACGCTGGCGGCCTTTTGACAAGACGAGCTGACGACCAGCCGCCTGTTTCTGCTGCACTGAGACGAGCCAGAAGCGCGCGCATTCTAAAGTACCCGCCCAGTCGTTTTTACGGAAGTTGTACGTCATCTGTGTGTCATATCCTTCACGCGCCAAATTTGTATTGTTTTGATCAGGAGCGAAGTCGAGGGTAGGAGACAGCGCGCAGACAAGACATTACATATTTACTCAGATTAAATTAAATTAAAATGTCGGAACAAGCTGGCTACTCCCCCAGCTTCAAGAGACCGTCTGATATCCTTCGTCTGAGAAAGAAGCGAGCCCGCAGCGAGGGAGTCGGCTCCGGCGGCCGGAATTCAAGCGCTAGTCCTGGGTTATCTGTGCCGGGGGTCCGTCCCTTTTCCCCCGGCTCTTTGCTCAATGGTCCGCCTCGACCCGGTGGCGTGAAGCGCAGGAACCCGTTCGCCAACCTCGAAAACACCTACAACAGCCCAAAGAAGAGAGCCGTGGTGCAGTCCGAGGGAGATGCGTACTCTCTGGGTTGTAAACCTTTATTAATTGAAGCCGAGGTGGAGAACCAGGCGGAAGGGCCAGCACGCCGGGACACGCAGCAGTTCACTGAACGACTCCTCCACGCTGAGAAACGCTACCAAGAAGCGCCGGGCAAGGTGCAGTAGATGCTGACGGCTATATTATGTAACTGGATAACCCGCCTGTTACCTATGATTTTCCATCCATTTAAATGGATCTGTTGGGAAGCATCTGTTATGTATGTTTAATCGCACAGAAAAAGATAATTTAAAAAAAGATGAATTATAATCCAGAACAACGCCTAATTGAAGGAGCTGTATTTGAGAGAACAAGACAGATCGTATGTGCTGTGTGCTTACTAACATACTGCCTGATATTTCAGCTGTTGTCTGAAGTCTGTCTGTGCTTTCCTTAGCAGAAACAGACCTCTGTCTCCGAAGACGATTCTCTCTTTGAAGACGATTTGTTCGCAGACGAGAAAATATCTCCTATACTGACAGTGAGTTTTCAGCCGCGAAGAGCGCCTTCTATTGTAGCCTGACACTGTTTCAGTTTGTTGAATTATATAGTGGTTTGCTCAGTTAGTTTAATGCCAGGTTCTTGAAAGGCTTATTATAAGGTTTTAGATTATAGATTATGCTGCATGAATCATATTTTGAAAAACTATATTTTTATTACGGTTATTTGTCAAATAGTTCAAATTGACTACAAACTTAAGCAGCTCTATTTATAATCAGTCAGCTCAATAACAACGCACAGGGAATGTATAATGAATAGGGAAGCTGTACTGCCTGTCGTCACTGTATCGTTATTGGAAATTATTGTGCTTGTGTAGTTGCTGTTACTCCACCTGCTGTAATGATTGTGCTTATGTAGCTGCTGTTACTCTAGCTGCTGTAATTGTGCTTATGTATCTGCTGTTACTCTAGCTGTTCTAATGCTTGTGCTTATGTAGCTGTTGTAATGATTGTTCTTATGTAGCTGCTGTTACTCTAGCTGCTGTAATGATTGTGCTTATGTAGCTGCTGTCTCTGCAGATGCTGTAATGATAGTTTTTTGCACACAGATCTGTTTTAGGACAGATTGTCTTTACAGCAGTTTCCTGCAGAACTGGCCCAGCTGGTCAGTCTGTGACGGTGCAGTCAGGGAGAGTGCAGACAGACAGACAGACAGACAGACAGACAGGCATGCAGGCAGGCAGACAGGCAGACAGGCAGGCAGGCAGGCAGGCAGGCAGGCAGGCAGGCAGGCAGGCAGGCAGGCAGACAGACAGACAGACAGACAGACAGGCAGGCAGACAGGCTGCTGTGCTGTGACCATAGACATGCTAATGCTCCTGTGTCTGCCCCAGAGCCCACTGGGCCATGGCTCCGGTGAAATGGCACCCCATGTCTGTGTGGAGTACCCGGCTGACTGGAGCCTGAAGACTCGCCTCCTCTTCACTTCTCCTCTCTCCTTCTCCTGGGCGGAGCAGCTGAAGGCCGGGGAGGAGGCGCAGGGGCTGACCCAGCACTGCCGTGCCACGCATGTCCCGTTACCCCAAAATATACAGGTACCCCGCAGCCTGTAGCCCAAGAACATGCTGTGTGCTAGTATGGTGTGTGTGCGTGTGCGCGCGTGCGTGCGTGCGGTGGTGTGTGTGTGTGTGTGTGTGTGTGAGTGAGTAAAGGGGAAAGTGTTCATGCTTGCTTTTTAAGCTGTGCAGCAGAGCCTGATGACAGTGATGCATGGCGCATGCATGTCGCATGTTTTTATGTTTGTGCTGCAGGAGCCCCGCTGCAGTGTGGAGCTGCGCTGCTCCTTCCAGCAGGCCCTGCAGTACTGGCAGCACCCCTCCCTGCCCTGGCTCCCCCTCTTCCCCCGCATCGCCGCTGAGAGGAGGTTCTCTGGCAAGAGCGCCCCCTGGGCTCACGACCCGGCACTGCAGCAGAGTCTGATGAGCGAGTGGTGAGTGATGGCTACCCTGCATCATGGGAAATGGCACACAAACCTGTGAGTGCGTGCGCACACACGCGCGCACAGGTGTGTGTGTGTGTGTGTGTGAGTGAATGCTGAAAGTGTTCTGATTTGCATTAAGTTCTGTAAATTCATGCAGAGGTCTGACTGCGAGCCTGACTCTCTCTGTCTCTCTTTCTCTCTGTGACTCTCTCTGTGTGACTCTCTTTCCTCTCTCTGACTCTTTCTCTCTGTGACTCTCTCTCTCTCTCTCTGACTCTCTCTGTCTGTGGTCCCTGTAGGGCGGTGAGCTTCACCTCTCTGTACAGTCTGCTGAAGGCTCGGCTCTGCCCGTTCTTCTACCTCTGCTCTTACCAGTTCACCGCACTATTCCGCACCTCCGGACTGAGCGGCACCTCAGCCATCACCGCAGTGCTGTCCCCCACCACCAGGGGGCTGCGTGAGGCCATGCGGGCAGAGGGTGGGTGCTCCTGTGTGTGTGCGTGTGTGTGAGTGTGTGTGTGTGTGTCTGTGAGCGTGCATGTGCGCGAGTGTGTGTGTGTGTGTGTGTGCGCGAGTGTGTGAGTGTGTGCGTGAGTGTGTTAGGGTTGGGTCGGTTTCCAGTTTTGCTGTTCCGGTCCGGTGTAGGAGCTTAAACCGGTTTGATTTCATGCGAACCGACTGAACCGGCATTTTTCATTATGAGATGTAGCCTACTGGCAAATTAAAAAGTAGCCTACATCAGCAACCTGTGCCGACGGCGCTAAATCAAACTTGTATTGCATTAGTAATAAACAATATGACAACGTGATTAACATAATATTATGTTTGTTTATAAACGGACCCACTAGTGTATGAGTGCGGAAAAAAAAAAAAAAAAAGATTGACTGGCCTGCGCTATTTAGTGTCGAGGTCGGCAACAAGGAGATCCAATTTCGTTATACAACGGCTTGGCTGCATACTCGATTCTGATTGGTCCAGGGGTGGGCATTACTTCTTAGTAAAGGGACACCTTGGCCTTTTAACAGTTCTAAAATCAATGTGCTACAAAATCCAGCATTCTAAAGCAGTTTAAACAGCAACTTTCGCTTTTGAATTGTTGTTACATCCCCTCCTGTTTTCCATGTCCAATTTCACAATTGATGGCAACGTTGAATCACATTTCTAGTTACTGTTGCTAGCTTTACAAATCAGAATCGTCCCTTATTTGGACAGTAGAATATGCGTTACGCATTTAACTCATGGCTACGGACGCATTTTCATCCGTATGTTTGTGAACGATTGCGTTTATAGTAACCGCTGTTTTAAATACAATTCAATAGTCAGCTAGCCGGGATAACAAGCATGCCGTGAGACCATTCTGACCTAAAACCAAAAATTTTAATATTGGCTAGGTGACAAGTGACGGCGAACCTATCATAAAGCTAGCTGGCATTCAAAACCCGCTTCAGAGGGTCTTAGAAAGACGTTATGTATACACTGCGCGACCACACTATTTAGAAAGCAAGACAGTGCTAGGGAGATTAATTTGATTGACCTATGGTTTCATGCAGTTTTATTAAATAATGTAATGACAAAAATGACCAAAATTGGTGCTAATTGTATGGTATAAAACGAGAAGGAACTATTTTTTCTTGATAGCATCATTGTTTTCATAGGATTAACGACCAGAGGTTTTTGCTTAACAGCGGTGCAAATAGAACTACCGACCAGAGTTTTTGCATAACAACGGTCCAAATAGAACTACCGACCAGAATTTTGCTTTAAAACGGTAATGCCCCTACACTCTCATTCATGGACTTCATTATGTTCCACTCGGGAGCGGTTGAGTCACGTGCGAAATTCGGTATTACCGGTCCGGTATTTGGCTTAATATCAAACCGGTTTGAAAATTTTTACATCGGCCCAACCCTAGTGTGTGTGTCTGTGCGTGTGTGCATGTGTGAGAGCGTGTGTGTGCATGTGCGCGAGTGTGTGAGTGTATGTGTGTGTGTGTGTGTGTGTGTGTGTGTGTCTGTGTGTCTGTGTGCGCGTGTGTGTCTGTGTGCGCGTGTGTGTGTGTGTGTGAGCGTGAGTGTGTGTACGTCTGTGTGCGCGCGTGTGTGTGTCTGTGTGCGAGTGTGTGTGCCTGTGTGTGTGTGTGTGTGTGCGCGCGCACGCGAGTGTGTGAGTGCATGGTGTATTTGCAGGGACTGTAAAACTGGTGACTCTGTGTGCAGGGATTGACTTCACACTCCCCCTGGTGGAGGAGAAGAAGAAGTGCAGGAATCCCCGCTCTACTGCACATCAGACTGGGGAACACGGAGCTGAGTGAGAAACGCGCATACACACACACACACACACTCTCACGCACACACAGTCTCACTCACTCACTTACACACACACACACACTCACACACAGTCCCGTACTGCTATCCTTGTGGGGACTTCCCATTGACTACATTCATTCCGTAACCTCTAACCTTAACCCTAACCCCAACCACTACATGCCTAACCTTAACCCTAACCCTAAAACATCCTCTTGTCCTTGTGGGGACCAGCAAAGCATAATTTTCCTCATCTTTCTATCCTTGTGGGGACATTTGGTCCCCATAAAGATAGTATTACACATTCACACACACTCACACTCTCTCTCTCTCACACACACACACACACACACACACACACACACACACACACACTCTCTCTTTCTCTCACACACACACACTCACACTCTCTCTGTCACACACACACACACACTCACTCACTCACTCACTCACTCTCACACACACTCTCACATACACACACACTCACACACACACTCTCTCTCTCACACACACACACTCACACACATGCACTCACACACACACACGCACACACTCTCACACACACACACACACACTCACTCACTCACTCGCAGACACACACACTCTCACGCACACACACTCACTCACATGCGCACATATACACACTCACACACACGCACACACACACACTCACATACACACACTCTCACACACACACACACACACTCACTCACAGACACACACACATACACACACACTCTCACACACACACACACACACACTCACTCACTCACACGCACACACTCGCACACACACGTCTCTATCGCTTTTTCTTTTTCACACACAAACACACACACCCTCATACTAATACTCACACATGGTGTCACACACTCTCAAACACATACACACTGCACCCATGCCTGTCAGGTGTGATAAAGAGTCTTGCTGTTGTAGGCCCAAAGAACTGGCTGAGGAAGAAGATGATGAAGAATATGGTGAGGAGGAGGAGGATGATGAAGATGGTGGTTTCTCCTGGCTGAAAGAGATGGGGGTTCAGGACAAAATAAAAAAGCCGGATTCCATCTCCATCAAGCTGTATCCTTCAGCCTTCTGTGTGTGTGTGTGTGTGTGTGTGTGTGTGCGTGCATGTGTGTGGTTATTGCGCATGTGTGTGTGTGGTTATTGTGTGTGTGTGTGTGTGTGCATAGTGTTTGTGTCAGTGTGTGTATAGTGTGCCTGTGTAGTATGTGTGTATAGTGTGTATATTGTGTGTGTGTGTGTGTATAGTGAGTGTGTGGTTATAGTGTGAGTGTGTGTATATTGTGTGTGCAGTGTGTGTATTGTGTGTTTGTGTGTGGGTATTTTGAGTGTGTGTGGTTATAGTGTGAGTGTGCATAGTGTGTGTGTGTGTGTGTTTATGTGTGTGTTGTGTGAGTCTGTATAGTGTGAGTGTGTGTGGTTATAGTGTAAGTGTATGTGTGCATAGTGTGTGTGTTTATTGTGTGTATAGTGTGTGTGGTTATTGTGTGAGTGTGTGTGTGTGTGTGTGTGTGTGTTTATTGTGTGAGTGTGTATATGTGTATAGTGTGTGTGTGTGTATGTGTATATAGTGTGTGTAGTGTGTGTGTATCTCCTTGACTCTCTCAGGCGTAAGGAGCACAGTGAGGTGAAGCTGGACCATCGGCCCGAGTCTCTGGTTCTGGTTCAGGGCTCCAGCACCTTCACCCTCCTCAACTTCCTCATCAACTGCAAGAGCCTGGTGGCAGCGGCCGGGTCCCAGGCCGGTCTGCCCCCCACCCTGCTGGCCCCCAACCCCTTCAGAGGGGCCACGCTGCACGTGCTCAAGGTCAGCCCCTCCCCCTCCCCCTCTCAGGTAGCTCCCCCCCCTGCACACGCTCAGTCATGTCCCTCACTCCACACATAAACTTTTGGCTTCTCCCCCACACTACACTCAGAAACATGTGGCTCTTCCCCCTTTCCCTGAGCATGCTTTGGTCCGCTCCTCCCCTTTCTCACCCCCCTCCATTCCAGCTAAAACATTTTGATTTGCATACTGCCCTAAGCGAATGAGCCACACCCCTCTGAGGATCTGTGAAGAGAGCTGACCCCTGACCCCTGACCCTTGACCCCGCGCAGGCGCGCAGTGTGAAGGTGAAGACACAGGTGCGGACGGGGTATCAGGACGTGAGCAGCCTGGAGGTGACGGGCCCGGTGATGCCCCACGCCCTCCACGCCCTGACCCGCCTGCTCCGCCCCGCACAGAGGGGGGGCTTCTCCACAGGCCTGTACCCCCACGAGCCCACCGCAGTCTTCAACACCCCTGTGGGCCCCCCCCCAGAGCGCATCTGCAGGTGAGTGTGCTTCGTCATCATCATCATCACGCCCCCATCGCTGTGCTCCGTTGTGCTGAGTCTCTTCCCCATCGCCCTAACCCTAACCCTAACCCTGTCGCATGAGCATTTCTGTTGCCATGGTAACGGCCCTCCTGGTGGTGTGTCCTCTCCACAGGACGCTGCGGCGCAGGATTTGGAGGGGTGCGGACTGCACCCCAGCACCGTGCGGCAGCTGGTCCAGCCATCCACCCTGGGAAAGAGCACACTCAGACACCTGCACATGAAAGAGTACTCTTACACCTGGAGCCTCTGAGTACTCTTACACCTGGAGCCTCTGATACGCGCACATACACACACACACACTCACATACATACACACACACACACGTGTACGCCCACACACTCACACACACTCACATACATACACACACACACACACACACACTCACACACACTCACATACATACACACACACACACTCACATACACACACTCACATACATACACACACACACACACTCACATACACACACTCACATACACACACACAGACACACACACACTCACACACACTCACACACACACACACACTCACACACACACACTCACACACACTCACATACACACACACACACACACACACACTCACACACTGCCGTTGTCAGGGCTACCTGGTGTCTCCATCACTGACGGACCGCTTGTTCTACTGCCAAACATTTTTACTTGAATGAGCCGTTGTCTTGTTTACATTAAATTTTATGTAATTAAATTAATTTTTTTAATGTTGCATGTTTCACTGTGATTATGTTGTCATTGGCAACAGTAGGATGAAATTCATGTTTTTAAATATTTATTTTTTTTATAAACTGCTTCTCAAATTCAAGCTATGAAAAGGTATGTGTATGTCTCTGTGACTGTGGGGTGTGTGTGGGCGTGCTCGTGTGTGCCTGTGTGTGTGTGTGTGTGTGTGCGCCTCGATAAACTGACTTTTATGGTTAAAACGGTCGGTTGGTTCCTTTATTCTCAGCCACAGGGCACTGGTGCTTTTCATGTTGACCATTTAAAGGTCACGTTGCACAGACGCTGTGGAAGTTCCTGTGGGGGACTGTAGAGAAGGGACCTTCCTGTTTTCACCCTGTTTTTAAGAAAAGAAAAGCAAAGATTGCTAGCATTGCAGGAGATTGCTCATAAGTACAGGGACCTAATGGCATCGGTGGCTTAATGACAGTTACATTTGATTGTAGCACTGCTTGGACAACACGTATGTTACATAATCATGAAAGGGGAGTCAAAATCCATCCCACACACCACGTTTTTAGATCCGTTCCACACATCACCTTTTTAGATCTGTCCCACACACCACGTTTTTAGATCCGTTCCACACATCACCTTTTTAGATCTGTCCCACACACCGTTTTTAGATCCGTTTTATTTCGACATTTCCCAGCCAGATCCTTTGTGTCTCACCATCTGTGCTGGGCCATGATGATATCGCCATGGCGACCTTGCCAAACGCTTCCTTCCTCTGGGGAGCTACACTAAAGATAAGAGAAGCATCAGTGAGGTTCCATCTCTCTTCTGCTCTCAAAGGTCTCGAAAGCTCAGCTGTCTGTGAAAGGTGCAGTTTTCAAGAATTCACCCTTTGTGGCAAATGAAAATAGCACTGAAGTCGCTGATGTGTTGGGAATAAGCACAAAGAGGTTGGCCGTATTATGTGGTAGTGCCCCCTGTTGGTTCTGGAAAAGAACGCAAGTGATTCATGATGAACAATCCCTTTAAGCAGGTTCCATACACATACCAGACACTCCATTCCATATTGTCATGGACATTCTGTTTCCCAACCATTGACTCTGAATTTATCTGATTATTATTATAAGATGATGTGTATTGTGTGTGAATCTTTTTGAGATGCACTGCAATAAATCCCTCTCAGTTCTTACTGATGGCAGTAAAGTGTCTTGATCTTGAATATCCATGAAGAGGTATGACCAGGTACGTTACTGTTGCAGTGGATGTTTAGTGCTGTAAAATGACACCATAAACCCCTTTTGTCAACCTTTTATCATCAACCTTGTATCATTAAGAAGTAAAGCAGGGGAGTCAAACTTGGGTCCTGGAGGGGTCACAAAGGTTTCTGCTTTTCTCTCAGTCTGCAGCCTTGTAAGGCCCTGAGGGCAAAGAGTTTCACTGAGCATGCGATCATCGAGAGATGTCAGGACTACCTTATAAAGACAAAAGAAAAAAACCCCGCGCCTTGCTGCAGCTCTGAAACGCACCGCTTGTCACTTCCTTCCTCGTTGGAGAGTTTTTCAGCTGCGGCTGTCGCCTGTCGCTCAGCTTTTCCTGACGGCTGAACTGGCTGCACGCAGAGCCCCAGGTGTGGAGAGAGAGAACCCTTCCTGCTGACCCTCCAAACCACGTCCAGAGCGAGCAGGTAGAGCTGAAGGTAAGGGACCGTCGCCCGGCCCGTTCCCCGCCGCGGAGTTAGGGTTCGAGGCGACTCTGTGTGCTCCTCAGCAGAGCAGGCGACTGCACGAGGGTCCGTGAGCATGAGCGCATGCAAACCTCCCGAAAACGCTTTCAGAGCGTGGAGGTGCGTCAGGGCAGCAGAGCGGCGGGGAGCTCCGGTGCAGCGCTGGGCACAGCGGGTGGACCTGGGCAGAGTTGGCGGGTTGTTCAGGCACAGCGGGTGGACCTGGGCAGAGTTGGCGGGTTGTTCAGGCACAGCGGGTGGACCTGAGCAGAGTTAGCGGGTTGTTCAGGCACAGCAGGGTGGACCTGGGCAGAGTTAGCGGTTGGGCTTGGGCAGGGAGTTGTGGTAGAGCTCTGCAGAAGCACTAAAAGCGTAGAGGACACCCTGCTGCAGACTGACTATTAGCCCGCTGGCTCATCAGCTTGCTTGTTTCCCTAAAAAGAGAATCAAATCTTGGCTCTGATTCACTGCTGCAGAGTTCATTCACAGACTGTCCTCTGCACAGCTCTCCACAGAGCTCAGTGCTCCAGGTAGGCTACACCTGTCTGGTGAAGGACTTCCATGAGCGACATGGCGAACCTGTGATGGTTTGTTTTTCAATTTATTTCTGCTTGGTGCATAACATCTTGGAGACAACAGTACTGGGCACGTGCAGAGTCTGCTTCGAGGCGTGGCTCCTGGCAGCCATTTTAAAAATCACAAACGGAGCGAGGGAGCCACAGGCAGCTTGTGTAGATTTACATTTACATGTAGATTTACATGCAGACTTACATGTAGATTTATATGCAGATTTACATGTAGATTTACATTTACATGTAGGATTACATGCAGACGTGCATGTAGATTTATATGCAGATTTACATGTAGATTTATATGCAGATTTCATACATGCATTCAGACAAACATTTATTTATTTTTGCAGAACAATCTACTGTATAATTTTCAGCATGGATGTTAGTCCATCCAGGAAAATGAGAACAATGATCAGTTGCCTTAAATGGTATGCTACTCAAGAGCCCTCTCCACCTATTGCAACAAAAAAAGGGAATATAAAATTCCACTCATTTCAGTTTCTAAAGAAAGACAGAGCAGCTGCTTTGTACACATTTTGTGAATAAAGTGAAATGCTTGCATAGCAGGGAAAATGTCAGCAGAAAAAAGCAACAGTGCTGATTTAAGGATGTGGATGAGCTCACTGGTCACGAACGAGTCGTCAAACATTTTAAAACGTCTTGAAGAAGCAAAAGCGGAAGCACAGACAGGAAGAGAGTGACAGCTCAAGTATGGTGATTTCACCTGCAGAGAATAAGGCTGTCATACCGTGTGGATGACACTCTCGTAGAGGAAAAAGCCCAAATGCACTCTAGCTCCCTGTTTACACTCTTAACACACAAAAATAAATAAATAATCCAATGATCCCAAGGATTTCTCTGAGTTATTATCCAAATCCACAGACCCAACAGGAAGTACTTTATAAAAAAATAAAGTCTT
Source organism: Anguilla japonica (assembly GCA_025169545.1). Taxonomy (NCBI): domain Eukaryota; kingdom Metazoa; phylum Chordata; class Actinopteri; order Anguilliformes; family Anguillidae; genus Anguilla; species Anguilla japonica. The sequence continues at coordinate 4,117,323 of CM045885.1, forward strand.
TGAAGTTGTCTGAATAAACTGTGGAGTTATAGAATACAGAGGAAGCAATCTGCTTACAAACATTTCTACAACTGACTTATTCCTCCAGTGTTTTTTATTGTCTCAGTTAATGTTTCAATCAGAGGGTCCCCTTTATTAGAGCCTGCCGTATTTTCATTAATGTTACACCTGCAATCTTAGTTATTCAGTCCCTTACCAAACTTTCTGTCCCTGAAAGTGAACTGTAGTATATTCTCAGCATCATACACTCTCTTCCACTTTGGCTGTGACACAATTAATCCGTCATTGGATTTAGTGAATTTTTTTGTGATTTTGACCAATAAAGAAAAGCGAACGAAAGAGTCTGTTTTCCTCTCGTTCAGAATACAGAGAGTGCTGTTAACAGTCTTTACATTCCTGCACAGTATTGCAGAGCATTCAGTTTCTGCATCCGCGTGTTCACTGGGCCCTGATACCTGAAGCTCACACCTTCCAGACGTGTGAATGTCGCGTCGGCTCTGTCTGCAGCGGCTCATAGAGGGGCCCTCTCTGCACACATACTGCAGTGTTCTGAGCACCACTGCCAGTGGCACAGTTATAAAGAGGTCACATATGAGGAACTTCTCAATCAAATTTTGAAATCCATTTTCACCATCACCTGATAAACAGGGCAGGTTATACATTTGGTCCACAAGGAAATGTTCCTAAACTGTGGTGCATTTAGACATAAGACAACTGAGAAAATGTCTTTTGATTAAAAGTCTCTAACATTCTTATGTTCTGTGAAATGCCAAAAATATTGTAAAACGGCATAAGTGTTTTTTGTTCTTTGCTGTTTAATTGTTCTCAAATTCAGTGCATTGTGTATTGGCTCATTATTTTCTGTTCATATTAAAACGAACCCTTTTACACAGCAAGAAATCTTATTGTCGGACGTCATACAGAATTATTGGGGGGGGGGGGGGGGGTTAATGTAATAAGGTCCCTCAGGAATGTTCTGGAGAGTCTTGGGGTAGCTGTGCTGTTTAGCTCAATAAAATAAGCCGTGCTTTTACTGGGGACTGTGAAACATGACAACACAGCTGCACATAACCTTGTGAAAAGTGCATTCTGTAAGCAGCCTTCTCTAAGTCCTGATCCTAACCCTAAACCTGTCTGCAAAATAATTTAATTATAAGCTTGGGATTGTGTCTCAGTTCCGTTTCACAGCGCTTTAAGAACACTTTGAGTCATAAATTCATTTCTGGGGGCGGATGTGCAGCACAGGATGGAGGAAGTTTCGACACTGAGGGGAACTCATGACCACAAGTCACATTTGCACACATCTATATTTTAACTGAAATTCAGTTTTGAGAACTCAGAGGAATTGGGATTTTTATTTTATTATTTATTTTATTGTTATTGCCTGGAAACTTGCAGAGCTGCTGTTTGAGGAATGAGTGAGACGGGGGAGAGTTCCTCTCTGAAGCACTTAAACAGTGCATGAGGAAGGAGCTTCGCGATCAGGCAGGTGTTGTCACGGATCTCACGGTTGTCACGGTTTCCCCCAGCAGAGTGTGTCACAAGATGGCTGCCTCCACACAGATCTCCCAGGACGAGATTGAGGATCTTAGAGAGGCCTTTGCCAAAATTGGTGAGAGAAATGGACAAGAGAAACCCCTCCAATTCTGCACACACAGACTGTTCCCCCTCCACAAAACAACCCCCCCCTTTCTCTCTCTCTCTCTCTCTCTCGCTCTCTCCACCCCTCCCCCTCAGGAAGTGGTCTGTTACATTGCTGAAATCATAAGACATGGGTGCTCTATGCTCGGAAACACAGACATATTTTAGCATTTTAACCAGGATATCACATGGTTACACATTATTATTATCTGTACCAGCACTGACTTTCTGAGACCAGATGTATACCTCCACATCACAGCAGCAAAATGTGTTTTTTTCTTTTATGTGTGTGCATGTGTGTGTTTCAAAGTGTGAGTACAAGGGTTGCATATGTGTGAGAAGGTACGTATGTGTGTGCATCTGTGTGTGTGTGTGAGTGTGTGTGTGTAGGTGTGTGTGTTAATGGCTGCATTTTGTGTTCATTTTCACCCTCCAGATGTGGACTGCAAGGGTAAGATCAGCACAGATGACCTCAATGACCTCTTCAAAGCCGCAAACCTGCCCTTACCTGGGTACCGGATCAGAGAGATCATTCAAAGCCTGGCAGCCACTGGCGCACAGCATGAGGGTCTGGTCAGCTTTGACGAGTTCCTCACAGTGAGTACCCCGGGGGTCAAAGGTCATCACAGGGCCTCGTGTGTGAAGGCCCCAGTTTCGCCCCAAGTTCTACTGCAGCACTTCCCCGTTATCACAGGGCTGGGATCTGAGATGGAGAAATAGCACCACCTCACCACTCTGCATCAGCATACATATATGCATGTGTGTACATCCATGCATTGATGATCAACTGATCAAAGTGTAAAGGCTGTAAGTAACATGTCTTTTACATTCTCCCTCTCTCTCTTCCACTCTCCCTCTCTCCTGCTCTCCTGCTCTCCCTCTCTGCTCATCCACTCTCCCTCTCTCTCTCTCCCTCCCTCTCCCCCTCTCTCCCTCCCTCTCTCCCTCTCTCCCTCTCTCTGTAGGTGGTGAGCGGGCTGAAGAGCTCGGAGGTGGCTAAGACCTTCCGGAAAGCCATCAACAAGAAGGAGGGGATCTGCGCTGTGGCGGGAACGTCGGAGCAGGCCTGCGCTGGAACCCAGCATTCCTACTCCGGTGAGGACCAATCATCTTTCAATTCACCCTCCATCAGCCAATTACATTTCACTTCACCCAATTAAGGAAATTATCTGGAAATGATCTCTTATTGGTGCATATGGGGATTGGAGCCTAGAGCTCCAGCCAATGGCAGCCCTGCTTTGAACAGGATTAAAACCTGCAGTACACATTCCTGCTAATCCACTCTGGCCTCCTGCACTGATTACTATGGGACTGGACCGGTGGGGGGTTGGGGGGTTTTGGGGGGGGGGGGGGGGGGTTGAAGTGGCTTCAATGACTTTTACCTTTATGCAGGGGAGGAGGGTGTGTAGGAACATATATTGATTTATTTTTAACTAAATATTTTCTAAAAAGTTGTAAGAAGGACATGAGTATACATCACAATGAGAAGACACCATTTAGTCCATCTTGCATGTTACCTGCAGACTGCGGTGTATGTAGCACTACACCAAGCCTGAAGTTGGACATTACATATACACTTTGTTCTATGTCACTCTGGATAAGAGCGTCTGCCAAATGCCTGTAATGTAATTAGGGAATCTGTTTCTACTAAATGACCTGGCAAAGAAAATGCACCTAGAAAAACACACCTGGAAAAAACCTGGAAAAACACACCTGGAAAAACGCACCTAGAAAACACACCTGGAAAAACACTTCTGGTCTAATTTCTCAGAACTATTCCTACCTCCTAACATGTGTTTCTCTCTCTACCCATCAGAGGAGGAGAAGGTGGCCTTCGTTAACTGGGTGAACAAGGCGCTGGAGAATGACCCCGACTGCAAGCACGTGCTGCCGATGGACCCCAACACCAACGACCTGTTCACTGCTGTGGGAGACGGGATCATTCTCTGGTACGAGTCCGAGCTTGTGGACTCAGTCTTACATTCATCTGCTGCATATGCTGTATGCTGCGCTACATTACGCTAGGTTATGTTGCGCTATGCTACGTTATGCTACATCATGTTACGTTATGTTACGTTATGTTATGTTACGCTATGCTACATTATGCTATGTTATAGTACATTACGCTACGTTACATTGCATTATGCTGTGC
>CM045885.1:4126115-4148615 GCA_025169545.1 Anguilla japonica
TTGTTCCTCATGAAAATAATTCCCTCCCTCTCCCCCACCCCCCCCACTCACAGGAGAGACTCGAGAGGAAAGAACATTCCGGAACTGGATGAATTCTCTGGGTGTAAACCCCCGTGTCAACCACCTCTATGCGTGAGCAGAAGCTCTGAAACTTCTGAACCCTCAGAGACAACTTTGCCGCCTTCACTTTTTCTCTCATAGCATTTCTCTGCTCTTTCTTTCCTATCTTCTGCTGCCTTTCATTCTGTCCTGCTCTGCTTTCCCTTTAATTTTCTCAATTTTCTCTTTCATCTCCTTCCTCCTCCCACAGTCATGAAAAAAGACAATGTGCGTGTATGTGTGTGTATGTGTGCATATGATGCGTGTATGAGTCTGCATGTGTCTGTGTGTCCCTGTAAACCATGGTATGGCAGGTTGTCCTCATAAACACTATATGCCTGTGTGTGTATGTATGTTTAGTGTATGTGTGAGTATGTATGTTTAGTGTGTGTGTAAGTATGTATGTTTTGTGTGTATGTGTGTAAATGTGTGTGTTAATGTGTGTGCATGGGGGTGTGTTCTGCAGAGACTTGGATGATGCCCTGGTCATCTTCCAGCTCTATGAGAAGATCAAGGTCCCGGTGGACTGGGGCAGAGTGAACAAACCCCCCTACCCCAAACTGGGCGGCAACATGAAGAAGGTGAGGCCCAACCACCACCTACAAGAACATCGTCCAATCATCCACCCGCACACCCTGCCAATCATCCACCCCACACCCTACCAATCATCCACCCCACACCCTGCTAATCATCCACCCCATACCCTACCAATCATCCACCTGCACACCCTGCCAATCATCCACCCCACACCCTACCAATCATCCACCCCACACCCTACCAATCATCTACCCCCGCACTCTGCCAATCATCCACCCCCGCACCCTACCAATCATCCACCCCACACCCTACCAATCATCCACTCCCACACCCAGCCAATCATCCACCCCTACACTCTGCCAATCATCCACCCCCACACCCTACCAATCACCCACCCCCGCACCCTGCCAATCATCCACCCCCGCACCCTGCCAATCATCCACCCCACACCCTGCCAATCATCCACCCCCCCACCCTGCCAATCATCCACCCCCCACCCTGCCAATCATCCACCCCCACACCCTGCCAATCATCCACCCCCATTAACCTGCCAAGCATCCACCCCACACCCTGCCAATCATTCCACCCCCCCTCCACCTTGCCAATCATCCACCGCCCGCCCCCCCCCCCCCCCCACACACACACCCTGCCAATCATCCACACCCCCTTCCTGCCCAGAGAATTGTAGCCATGGTAACAGCAGTAGTGCTGATGCCACTACTGGCTCATAACTCTCATAACTCAGGTGGATGCAGGTATGTTCACCGCTGGATGAGTGCTAACTGCATGTGATGTAATGATTGACAGCTGGAGAACTGTAACTACGCAGTGGACCTGGGGAAGAATCAGGCTAAATTCTCATTGGTGGGGATTGCTGGGCAGGACCTGAACGCTGGGAACCGAACCCTTACCCTGGCTCTGCTATGGCAGCTGATGAGGAGGTGATGCCTCCCAACACCACGCTGTGTCTTACCCTGCTACACCCAACACCATGCTGTGTCTTACCCTGCTACACCCAACACCATGCCATGTCTTACCCTGCTACACCCAGCAGCACACCATCTCAAACCCTGCTACACCCAACACCATGCCATGTCTTACCCTGCTACACCCAGCAGCACACCATCTCAAACCCTGCTACACCCAACACCATGCAATGTCTTATCCTGCTACACCCAGCAGCACACCATCTCAAACCCTGCTACACCCAACACCATGCCATGTCTTACCCTGCTACACCCAGCAGCACACCATCTCAAACCCTGCTACATCCAACACCACGCTCTGTCTTACCCTAGCACACCCAACACCACACCGTGTCTTACCCTGCTACACCTAACACCATGGTGTGTCTTACCCTGCTCTGCACATGCTCTCTGTCCCACAGGTATACATTGAACATCCTGGAGGATCTGGGCGATGGGCAGAAGGTGAATGATGACACTATTGTCACATGGGTCAATGACACACTGACCCAGGCTGGCAAAGGCACCATCTCCGGCTTTAAGGTAGGGGGCGTCATAGTGGCAGCTGCCGTGAGGACCATCACATTCAGATTAGGGAGTCTTAGTGAAGACCATCACATTCAGATTAGACAGTCTTAGTGAGGACCATCACATTCAGATTAGACAGTCTTAGTGAGGACCATCACATTCAGATTAGGGAGTCTTAATGAGGACCATTACATTCAGATTAGGGAGTCTTAGTGAGGACCATCACATTCAGATTAGACAGTTTTAGTGAGGACCATCACATTCAGATTAGACAGTCTTAGTGAGGACCATCACATTCAGATTAGACAGTCTTAGTGAGGACCATCACATTCAGATTAGGGAGTCTTAATGAGGACCATTGCATTCAGATTAGGGAGTCTTAGTGAGGACCATCACATTCAGATTAGACAGCCTTAGTGAGGACCATCACATTCAGATTAGACAGTCTTAGTGAGGACCATCACATTCAGATTAGGGAGTCTTAGTGAGGACCATCACATTCAGATTAGACAGTCTTAGTAAGGACCATCACATTCAGATTAGACAGTCTTAGTAAGGACCATCACATTCAGATTAGGGAGTCTTAGTGAGGACCATCACATTCAGATTAGACAGTTTTAGTGAGGACCATCACATTCAGATTAGGGAGTCTTAGTGAGGACCATCACATTCAGATTAGACAGTCTTAGTAAGGACCATCACATTCAGATTAGGGAGTCTTAGTGAGGACCATCACATTCAGATTAGACAGTCTTAGTAAGGACCATCACATTCAGATTAGGGAGTCTTAGTGAGGACCATCACATTCAGATTAGACAGTCTTAGTGAGGACCATCACATTCAGATTAGACAGCCTTAGTGAGGACCATCACATTCAGATTAGACAGCCTTAGTGAGGACCATCACATTCAGATTAGACAGCCTTAGTGAGGACCATCACATTCAGATTAGACAGTCTTAGTAAGGACCATCACATTCAGATTAGGGAGTCTTAGTGAGGACCATCACATTCAGATTAGGGAGTCTTAGTGAGGACCATCACATTCAGATTAGACAGTTTTAGTGAGGACCATCACATTCAGATTAGACAGTCTTAGTAAGGACCATCACATTCAGATTAGGGAGTCTTAGTGAGGACCATCACATTGAATGCTTTTCATACTTAACCCCTCTCCTCGTACATATATTCAGCTGGCATTTTCCCATTCCTGTTTATGAATGATTGAATGCCTGCATTCTGTCATTTTAAATAGACAATCTTTAAACTGAAGTAAAAACAATGACCCTGTATGTGTGTGTGTGTGTGTGTGTGTGTGTGTGTGTGTGTGCGTGCGTCTCTCCAGGACGGGACCATCAGTACCAGCATGCCAGTTCTGGACCTTATTGATTCCATCCAGCCTGGGTCCATCCGCTATGACCTGCTGAAGACAGCCGACCTGACCGACGAGGAGAAGCTCAACAACGCAAAGTATGACCCCTTGGCCCTGTGACATCATCACTAATTTCTGCTGGCTAATCCGCATGCTTATCATAATCACATGGTCACAATAAGAGCAAAGCAGTCTGCAGATATAGCAGTGAAAACATACAGTCATATAGAACAATATTTCTTTCTGAATAGGAAACATTCTAAAAGTGTTGTCATATAAAAAATAAGCCATTTTAATGGTGTGAAAAAATGTTAAGTATGTATGCTAGCAGCTACCACCTTAAAAGAGTGCAGCATGGCTGGTGGCCGTGTTTAAAGCAGAGGAGCACAGTGTCACATGACCGAGTTTCGTTGTCATGACACACCTCTCCTCTGTCCCCTGGCAGGTACGCGATCTCCATGGCGAGGAAGATCGGCGCGCGGGTGTACGCTCTGCCGGAGGACCTGGTGGAGGTCAAGCCCAAGATGGTGATGACCGTGTTTGCCTGCCTGATGGCCCGTGGCATGAAGAGGGCGTGAGGTCACTGTTGCCCAGGGCAACCCAACCCCCCCCCCCCCCCCCCCCCCCCCCCCCCCCCCCCATGCACACCCTCATCTTCCTTTTTAATCACAGTTTGGCTCCACCCTCAGGAAGTCTGAAATACAGCTGTGTTTTTCCCCCTGCCAGGGATTCACAGGGGCAACATAAATTTTAAAAAACACACACAGATATAAACATACACACAGAATTGAAATCTGATTTTTTTTTTAAAGGACAAATTATATTTTCATGGACTTATGTTTTAATTAATATGGAATTTTCTAATATAGAGATACCTATTTTCTGTGCTTTGGGTCTATTAAAAGTAATTTTAATTTCAATAATAATCATTTTTGTGTCAGTATTGCTATTTGATGTATTACAGGTACATGTCTATGATATGAAGTCTCTGACAAATAAATTTTTCCAGGTACTATGATTTTACCTGGGTGTGTTCTATTATTCATTCATTTATACACTGCACACAAACACACACACACATGCTTGCACACACACACACATGCACACACACATTTACCACACACACATGCTTACACACACACACACACACACCTGAAAAGTACTTTAGACACAGAGATCCATTTCATTTAGTCTTCCAATGCCATTGTGGCACTGCAGCCATATGACGTGTGTGGGGAAATCGCAGGCAGGTGCAGGCCTTACACCCTGTGCCCAGTGTGGGGAAATCACAGGCAGGTGCAGGCCTTACACCCTGTGCCCAGTGTGGGGAAATCACAGGCAGGTACAGCCCTTACACACTGTGCCCAGTGTGGGGAAATCGCAGGTAGGTACAGCCCTTACACACTGTGCCCAGTGTGGGGAAATCGCAGGTAGGTACAGCCCTTACACACTGTGCCCAGTGTGGGGAAATCACTGGCAGGTACAACACACTCCCAGTGTGGGGAAATCGCAGGTAGGTACAGCCCTTACACACTGTGCCCAGTGTGGGGAAATCACTGGCAGGTACAGCCCTTACACACTGTGCCCAGTGTGGGGAAATCACAGGCAGGTACAGCCCTTACACTGTGCCCAGTGTGGGGAAATCACAGGCAGGTACAGCCCTTACGCACTGTGCCCAGTGTGGGGAAGTGACCTTGGGCCAGACGAAGACAAGAGATAAAGAAAATGGACTCACATACAAATCACTGTCCGTAGGAGTCCCCAACCCTTTTCCCACCAGATAGACAAACGATCCAATGGGGTCCCTTACCCAGGACCCAGGTTTTTTTTAATCAGACCCAAGGTTGATCAAATGCGTCAACAATATAATCACCTGTTAGACTGATAAATTGCTGAGTAATAGTGTCTCTCTCCAGGATCAGAGTTGGGGACTCCTGCAATAGATGTTTTCTTGTTTTTTTATTATTTGACACGACAGTTATACACATTAAAGTCATAGCACAGTACACAGAGGGTTTTCTTCTCATCGTCATTTGTGTAAATTTTAACCACAAGACAAACAGTTCTGAGCAAAATCAATACAGCCCCCTCTACAGCAGCAGCTCATCACAGGAGTGACTGATTACACAACCCTGTTATTGGAACACCGACTGGAAACATGAAGCTTCTCCTGATACTGTGTTTTTGGATTTGTTTTCTGATTGAAAATAACAAATGCACTCCAAAACAGTAAGTCCTTGTTTTTATTGCCCTTTTTTACATAATTATTTTGTTTCCTGTTTCTGTTCTTTGGTCAGTTTTGCATTGTAGCCTCTGTATTTAAGAAATTCTTAGCAGGGATGCACTTTGATTGTCATTAAATATCTTTAAACACGATGGCAAAAAGTCAGATCCCCACAGTACATTACTTGTGTTGACAGTTAATGTTAATATTACTATTAATGCTCAAAATGGCCACAACCACAATCATGCAATTCATGGACAAAGTTCATTTATTCACTACTGGGAACAGTGACATAAAATAACTGGAAAAGCACTCAGATTTTGGGGATTAACTTTTCACCTTGAGACCTTGAGAAAGTACTTTGTTGACCAATGAGAATCAGGCATGAGTATAATGATATTTTAAAATAAGACCAAGTTAAAACCTAGTATATGGCTGGACCTAACACACGTGATCCGGCCGACCAATGGTGTAACTTCATAACTCGGCTGACCAATGGTGTAACTTCATCACTCAGTCACTCAGTCACAGACATTCGTGTTTGCGGTCCAGCCAAAAATGAGGCAGTGTTTCTGCACTATAATGTCACCGCAAAAAAAAGGGTGCATCACAGGCATGTTATTTTTCACACTGATTGGGCCATATGAGTGTGACCCCTGTTAAAGTCAAACAACAGACAAATTACACTCTTGCTTGTGGTCATACGGTAGCCCTGCTTGGTGCAGTAACAGCCATGATGACCTTTGACCCAGATGACTGATATCTCCACCCCCTCCCAATCAATACTGCTGGCATTACACCCATTTACTCACATGTGCACATTAATGGTGTATCTGCTGCTATGTTATGAAAGCTCTACAGTAACTGTGGCTTCCAAACCACATCCTGGGAAAATAAGAATAATGGGAGATTTCCCAACGCCTCCCAGGGCAGGAGTTAGAGTGGAAAGATCCGGGAAATCACCACCTGCTGAAACTCTGTTTACCTGTATCCTGCAGCGATCAGGTGTTCTCCATCACCTCAAAAACAGAGGAGGAAGTAAGCATCGTCAGAAACGTGTCCAGCGATTATGAGGTAATGCTCAGACATGGAGCTTGTTTTGGTGGTTTATAGGGCTATGCTGACTGTAGGCTGAAGTCAAAGCCAGGGTGCGATTCAGCTGCACTGAAAGCAGAGACAGTGGTCAGAAATGTCCCTGCAGAAGACTGACCAGCCCCTCAGGGTCCTTACAGCACATCAACATGTAGAAACGGTTTTATGCATTTCAGATACAGGTGCAGTTACCACACTGAACGTCTAACCACATTACATTTTCCTCAGTACCCACTCTGAGTATTTACCCACGTATTGCTTTCCAGACAGTAACTCATTTCCAAAGACTTGTTTGTATGGAGATGCCTGTGTCAGTGTTAAATCCTCCTAAGACATGCTAATGCAGAATGATGTCACAATGTTACTACTAGTTTGGCATGCCAATGCAGGATGATGTCACAGTGTTACTGCTAGATTGGCATGCTAAAGCAAGATGATGTCACAGTGTTACTGCTAGATTGGCATGCCAATGCAGGATGATGTCACAATGTGGCCATCTGGTATCACCACTTACCTAAAATGTCCACAACAGCATTGTGGGGACGTGATGCATTCACAGGACCCTGCTTCCCTAATAATGTCACAGAGGTAATGGTGTAGCCAGTAATATTTACAGTGTGGTACTGACAGTGCAGAAAGATCAGTGGCAGTGTAAAAGGTTAACTGCAGTGTGAAAGGTTAACTGCAGTGTGAAAGTTTAACAGCAGTGTGTTCCTGTTGCAGACGGTGCTGTGGCAGCCTGCAGCTCCTGGGTACATCAAGCCCAATATGGAGGTGCACCTGTTTGTCCCTGGATCCAGCCTGACCACTGTGAAAGATCTACTGACCAAACACCACATCACACACCAGTGCGTAACACACCCCCACATCTCACACCAGTGCATAACACACCCCCACATCTCACACCATTGCATAACACACCCCCACATCTCACACCAGTGCATAACACACCCCCACATCCCACACCAGTGCATAACACACCCCCACATCCCACACCAGTGCGTAACACACAAAAAAATAGAAATAAACTAGAAAAGAAGCTATTACTTGAAAATGAAATCCATATTTCAGTCGAATCCAAACTATGCATGTGTACGATGCACACATTTCAGGATTCTGCTGCATAACACCCAGGAGCTGATAGAGAAGCAGACCCAGAGCAATGCCTCGGACCCGCGCAGCGGTGGCTCCTACTATGAGCGCTACCACCCCCTGGAGGACGTAAGACCACTCTGCTCACTGCAAAGATCTGCCCTGCATGCCATGCCTCTCCTCATTCAGTCACAGCACTGCAGGCATCACCGCTGCGCATGTTCATCTGTCTGTGAGCAAGCAGGAGCTTTACAGTACAGACCAGCATTTACTATCAGACAGACCGTCCTATAGGCTCAAAGCAGGGGGGTGATCGGCCCAGTTTTCTACTACAATGTTCTGCCCACTACTGGTCACCTCATCATTCCCCTACGGTGCAGCCGATTGGCTGCAGAGTCCCATAAACCTCTCTGGCTTACCGAATAAACAGATTTAACATATTATGAACCAGATAAACCAGCTGTTATTATTCATCTGTGTTTGCATTTGTGTGTGAGCATGCAGGCACATGTGTACTTGTGTGCGTTTCTCTCCCTGTAGATCTATCATTGGATCAATAAAACCAAACACGATCACCCAGAGATGGTGGAGGTCATTCTGATTGGATCCTCATATGAAAAGAGACCACTTCTTGTTCTAAAGGTACAAACAAACAAAGAAGCAAGTAAACAGCAGGATATGAGCATTGACTAAGACTCGATTATAAATGGACAAAATAGAGATTTTTTAAAAATATAAAATTGATGTAACCCATGTTTTAAAAGGATTATCATGGTGGGTAATATAGCCATAAAGAGGATAGGTGTTACTGTATACATTATTATTATTTAAATCTGTGGCTGAATGAAAGCTTCTCTGCAGCTGTCGGGGAAGGGGGGAAGTCAGCCGAAGAGAGCCATGTGGATAGACTGTGGGATCCACGCCAGAGAGTGGATCTCCCCAGCGTTCTGCCTCTGGTTTGTCAACTACGTCAGTACCCCACCCAGTCCTTCACCTGTACACCACCCTACCCCACCCAGGCCTCCACCTGTACACTACCCCACCCTGCCCTCCACCTGCACACCACCCTACCCCACCCTGCCCTCCACCTGTACACCACCCTACCCCACCCAGGCCTCCACCGGTACACTACCCCACCCTGCCCTCCACCTGCACACCACCCTACCCCACCCTGCCCTCCACCTGTACACCACCCTACCCCACCCAGGCCTCCACCTGTACACCACCCTACCCCACCCTGCCCTCCACCTGAACATTACCCCACCCAGTCCTTCACCTGTACACCACCCTACCCACCCAGGCCTCCACCGGTACACTACCCCACCCTGCCCTCCACCTGCACACCACCCTACCCCACCCTGCCCTCCACCTGTACACCACCCCTACCCCACCCAGGCCTCCACCTGTACACCACCCTACCCCACCCTGCCCTCCACCTGAACATTACCCCACCCAGCCCTCCATCTGTGCACCACCCTACCCCACCCAGGGCTCCACCTGTACACTACCCCACCCTGCCCTCCACCTGTACACCACCCTACCCCACCCAGCCCTCCACCTGAACATTACCCCACCCAGCCCTCCATCTGTACACCACCCTACCCCACCCAGGCCTCCACCTGTACACTACCCCACCCTGCCCTCCACCTGTACACTACCCTACCCCACCCTGCCCTCAACCTGTACACCACCCTACCCCACCCAGGCCTCCACCTGTACACTACCCCACCCTGCCCTCCACCTGTACACTACCCCACCCTGCCCTCCACCTGTAACCTACCCCACCCAGGCCTCCACCTGTACACTACCCCACCCTACCCTCCACCTGTACACTACACCTGCAATCTTTATTCATTTACATAGTAATTGTTTATTTTGATGGTAATCCGCTTCTTGAAAAAGCCAGTGACAGAATGTGAATTCTTGCATGTTCTCTCCCCTGTCTCATGTTTCAGGCAATTGATTTCTACAATATAGTTGCTGATATCACTCAAATCCTGGACAGCATGGATGTCTATGTGCTTCCTGTGATGAACCCGGATGGGTATAAATACACATGGACCACAGTAAGAGCAGAACCACAAACGCAAAACTCTTTTTTTTAATGTTGCAGAAATGCTATCTGGACATTACTGACTCAATTAGTTCAGACTAAAGCCAGTATTACAGAGGTAATCACAGAGGACAGGAGAAACTCAGAACAGAGGACAGGACAAACTCAGTACAGAGGACAGGAGACACTCAGTACAGGGGACAGGAGGAACTCAGTATAGAGGACAGGGGAAACTCAGTACAGAGGACAGGAGAAAGCCAGTGCAGAGGACAGGAGGAACTCAGTATAGATGACAGGAGAAAGCCAGTGCAGAGGACAGGAGAAACTCAGCGACCTGCCACTGTGTGGTTCTCGGCAGGCATCGCAAATTCAGAAAGTTCTGTAAATATAATAAATATCACACAAAAACTGTCTGGTCCAAGTGAAAACAGATGCAGTTCCATGAAAAAGTACGACCTCTGCTTTTTCCAGCTTTTCGTGATTTGCCATGACTGCTCTGCAATTTCAGCCAATAATTCGCCACACCCAGTCTTACTGATCAGTAATCTGTAATATGGTCCCCTTAGGATTCACCAGAAATTATAATTTCACAGCTGTGTTAAAAAATTTCTTCTGAGGGGGTATGCCCTTGGCGATGAGCACTGACGTTTCTCTTGCTTAACAGTGATTTATGCCTTAATACTCTCCCATAAATCCCACTCTTGCCCAGTCTTATTGTAGAGTCATGAACACTGACACTTTAGAGGCCTACAGTTGTCTGAATTTTCTTCTGGGATCTTTTGTGACTTCCTGGATGAGTTGTCACTGCGTTCTTAGAGAAAGGCCAGCCACTCATGGTAAGATGTACCTCTGTTCCAAGTGTTCTCCATTTGGAAACAATGACTGTCACTGTGGTTTGGTGGAGTCCCAGAGCTTTAGAAATAGATTTAGATATTTCAAAAACTTTTTTTCTCATCTCTTCTGAAATTTCCTTTGATCATGGCATAGTGTGTTTGTAGAAACTTTATGGTGACTACTTCACTCTGATGGTAAGGTTCAATATGAGTGAGGTTTAGATTCAACAGCTCTGGCTGCAATCAAGCCTGGCTGTCTTCAATCAGCTGAATCTATTGCTCAATTAAATTTGGTTAATTGCTTGATTGAGTAACTAAGGGAGCAATTACTTTTTCACATGGGTGATATAGGTGTTTGACTACTTTTTTCATTAAATAAATGAAATAATAATTTTTTAAATGTGTTTTGTGTTTATAAAGTTACCTCTGTCCAATATTATATTTTGTCTAAATATTTAAAACCATTCAGTATGACAAATATGCAACAGAGGGAATCAGGAAGGGGGAAAATACTTTTTCATGGCACTGTACTAAACATGAAATATTTTTCAGAACCCCAGAAAGTAAACTATCTGTTAAACTTCTCTCACCGAATCAGAACCGCATGTGGAGAAAGAACCGCTCCTGGCACCCAGAAAATTACTGCCCGGGAACGGACCTCAACAGAAACTTTGATGCAAACTGGTGCAGTATGTTGTTTCCCAGTATTTCATGAAAAACAGACAGTTAGCTCAGTTGCTAACGTAGGCCTTGTAGCTAGCTCAGTAGGTAACGTAGGCCTGGTAGCTGGCTCGGTAGCTTACTTAGGCATATAGCTAGCTCAGTTGCTAACTTAGGCATGGTAGCTTGCTCAGTAGGTAACTTAGGCATGGAAGCTAGCTCAGTAGCTAACTTAGGCATGGTAGCTAGCTCAGTAGCTAACTTAGGCATGATAGCTTGTCAATAGGTAACGTAGGCATGATAGCTAGCTCAGTAGCTAACATAGACATGGAAGCTAGCTCAGTAGCTAACTTAGGCATGGTAGCTAGCTCAGTAGCTAACTTAGGCATGGTAGCTAGCTAAGTAGCTAACTTAGGCATGGTAGCTAGCTCAGTAACTAACTTAGGCATGATAGCTTGCTCAGTAGGTAACGTAGGCATGATAGCTAGCTCAGTAGCTAACATAGGCCTGGTAGGTAGCTCAGTAGCAAATTTATACCTGGCTATTTAACATTTGTTCTTTAACATTGACTTATAAACTGTTTAATTTTATCCCAGTTTAGCTACTTAGTGTACAAACTAACCAAGGCCAATGTGCCAGGCACACTATGCCATAAAGAGTCATTTGTGTGTCACCAAAACCACTGACCCTGACCCCTGACACTGGCTTCCTGCAGCGGAGGGCTCCTCCAGCAGGGCCTGTGATGAGACGTACTGCGGCCTGTTCCCCGAGTCGGAGCCTGAAGCAGAGGCCGTGGCTAACTTCCTGCGCAGCCACAAGCACACGGTGAAGCTGTACCTGTCCATGCACTCCTACTCCCAGATGCTGCTCTTCCCCTACTCCTGCTCCTACCAGGAGGCCAGCAACCACCAGGAGTTGGTGAGCCGTTGGGCCAAAACCCACCCAAACCCACCCATACAACCAATCACCCAAAGCCACCCATACACCAAAACTCACCCATCCACCCAAACCCACCCAAACCCATACACCAAAACCCACCCATCCACCCAAACCCACCCAAACCCATACACCAAAACCCACTCATCCACCCAAACCCACCCAAACCCATACACCAAAACCCACTCATCCACCCAAACCCACCCATCCATTTGGTTGGATTCAGCACCTAGAGTCCACTGACAGGTGTGCATATACTCCTGTGACTGTGCTGCCCAGTGGGGGTCATATGCTTCAGACTGGGGTAGAATAAAACAGATGCACAATTGGTTTGGTCAGCCAGAAGATGGAGCCAAAGCCTATTTCTGCGCTTTGGTTTTTCAATTTTTTATTCTTCCTCTGTAAACACTCCGTCCTGAGCACTGTACCTGTGCAAGTGCAAAAATATATCTGCCTGCCAAGCTACAGCAAACCACGCTGTTCTTTCTCTTTCAGAATGAGCTTGCTCAAGAGGCAGCACAGAAGATCAGGATGTATTACAGGAACACTTACAAATATGGAGCTGGAGCCAGAACTATATGTATGTATGCAAAAACCCAAACTAATACCCCCCACAAGACCTCTAACCCTAACCCTAACCCTAACCAAAACCCCCCACAAGACCCCTAACCCTAACCAGCACCCCCCACAAGACCCCTAACCCTAACCCCTAACTCTAACCCTAACCAACACCCCCCACAAGACCCCTAACCCTAACCCCTAACCCTAACCAACACCCCCCACAAGACCCCTAACCCTAACCCTTAACCCCTAACCTTAACCAACACCCCCCACAAAACCCTTAACCCTAACCTTAACTAACAACCCCCACAAGACCCCTAACCCTAACCCCTAACTCTAACCCTAACCAACACCCCCCACAAGACCCCTAACCCTAACCCCTAACCAACACCCCCCACAAGACCCCTAACCCTAACCCTTAACCCCTAACCCTAACCAACACCCCCCACAAGACCCCTAACCCTAACCCTTAACCCCTAACCCTAACCAACACCCCCCACAAAACCCTTAACCCTAACCTTAACTAACAACCCCCACAAGACCCCTAACCCTAACCATAACCAACAACCCCCATAAGACCCCTAACACTAACTAACACCCCCCACAAGACCCCTAACCCTAAGCAACACCCCCCACAAGACCCCTAACCCTAACCAACACCCCTCACAAGACCCCTAACCCTACCCCTAACCCTAACCAACACCCCTCACAAGACCCATAACCCTACCCCTAACCCTAACCAACACCCCCCACAAGACCCCTAACCCTACCCCTAAACCTAACCCCCACACTGAGGACTGTGGTGTGTCTCCTAGTAGCACCAGGTGTTGGGTTTGTACAGGCCACGGAAGCATCTGCATCTCTCAGGCAATCCATTTAAACCCCGCGTGCTGCACAGATGGGAAATGCTGTAATCTGCAAAACTACCTTTTATGTGCAGCGATAGTGTAGCTTAAATAAAGGTCATGTTTTCTCTATCTGTTCTGGCTCACTGCATTAACCCCTCTCCATCCAACCACCCCCCCCCCCCCCCCCCTCCTCGTGTGCAGATCTTGCCCCCGGTGGCTCTGATGACTGGGCCTATAAGCTGGGAATCAAATACTCCTTCACCTTTGAGCTGCAGGACAGGGGGCGCTACGGCTTCCTTCTGCCCCCAGAACTAATCTCCAAAGCCTGCAATGAGGCCCTCACAGCGCTCAAGACCATTGCCCTCGGGGTCATCAAGAAAACCCAGTAACCCTGCCGCAATACTCCCACTATAACGTCCCAAACTATTACACCACAAAACCCAGTAACCCTGCCGTAATACTCCCACTATAACGTCCCAAACTATTAAATGGTAAATGGTAAATGGACTGCATTTATATAGCGCTTTTATCCAAAGCGCTTTACAATTGATGCCTCTCATTCGCCAGAGCAGTTAGGGGTTAGGTGTCTTGCTCAAGGACACTTCGACACGCCCAGGGTGGGGTTTGAACCGGCAACCCTCCGACTGCCAGACAATCGGTCTTACCTCCTGAGCTATGTCGACCCTGCCGTAATACTCCCACTATAACGTCCCAAACTATTACACTACAAAACCCAGTAACCCTGCCGTAATACTCCTACTACAACGTCCCAAACTATTACACTACAAAACCCAGTAACCCTGCCGTAATACTCCCACTATAACATCCCAAACTATTACGCTACAAAAACCCAGTAACTCTGCCGTAATACACTACAAAACTATTACACTACAAAACCCAGTAACCCTGCCGTAATACTCCCACTATAACGTCCCAAACTATTACACTACAAAACCCAGTAACCTTGCCAAAATACTCCTACTATAACATCCCAAACTATTACACTACAAAACCCAGTAACCCTGCCGTAATACTCCTACTATAACGTCCCAAACTATTACACTACAAAACCCAGTAACCCTGCCGTAATACTCCCACTATAACATCCCAAACTATTACGCTACAAAACCCAGTAACTCTGCCGTAATACTACTATAATGTCCCAAACTATTACACTACAAAACCCAGTAACCCTGCCGTAATACTCCCACTATAACGTCCCAAACTATTACACTACAAAACCCAGTAACCTTGCCAAATACCCTACTATAACATCCCAAACTCCTACACTACAAAACCCAGTAACCCAAATACTCCTACTATAACGTCCCAAACTATTACACTACAAAACCCAGTAACCCTGCCGTAATACTACTATAACGTCCCAAACTATTACACTACAAAACCCAGTAACCCTGCCGTAATACTCCCACTATAACGTCCCAAACTATTACACTACAAAACCCAGTAACCCTGCCAAAATACTCCCACTATAACGTCCCAAACTATTACACTACAAAACCCAGTAACCCTGCCGTAATACTCCCACTATAACGTCCCAAACTATTACACTACAAAACCCAGTAACCCTGCCATAATACTCCTACTATAACGTCCCAAACTATTACACTACAAAACCCAGTAACCCTGCTGTAATACTACTATAACGTCCCAAACTATTACACTACAAAACCCAGTAACCCTGCCGTAATACTCCCACTATAACGTCCCAAACTATTACACTACAAAACCCAGTAACCCTGCCAAAATACTCCTACTATAATGTCCCAAACTATTACACTACAAAACCCAGTAACCCTGCCGTAATACTCCTACTATAACGTCCCAAACTATTACACTACAAAACCCAGTAACCCTGCCGTAATACTCCTACTATAACGCCCCATTGAACTATTAAACTATGCCATTGGCTTGATCCTGCCAGACATTTTAGTGTTTAACCAGCGTTGTGTTTGATCATTCAGAACAGATGCCTGTCTGATTTTTTCCCTCTTTCAAATCAATAATTTCATTGTCTTTTTGCACTAAAATTTTAACGTAATCCTGAATGTACACCCATCCTACATAACGTTCACAAATGTAGCTGGAGCTGGAGCTGCATTCATTTCCCAGGTATATCGTATAAATTTATCTAATGATGTGCACACCTCTAAAACCCCTTAAAGTAATCCAGGTGAGGTGGTTCGCTTGACAGCAGTGCCCTACTTAGGAAGTGAACCTGCAATCTCTAACACACAGTTTCCCAAATATTATACTGAACTACTGCTTTAGTACACCTACAAATGTATTAGGCATTTAATAGTGATACAATTTAAATAGAATTCAACTTCAGATACATTTTTGAAAGGACATATTGCCATGTAATCTTGAACTACTATGTTCTGTTCAGCTGATCATTTTTAACTTGTCTTAGATAAAAACACATGTACAAATATGCCAGAATTTTGTGTTTTGAGTATTATTATTTTTTTGGGTGGGGGGGGAGATGCACACAAAGAATTGACAGAAATTGTTAACTCTAGTTATACGTGTATGTTGTTATATATGATTCAGTCAGGAGAGCTCAAACTCGTACACACACGCTGGGGGCGGGGCTTAAACCGGGCGAGCTCGGCGTCGCACACACACACACACACGCTGGGGGCGGGGCTTCAGTCAGGAGAGCTCAACCACACACACACACACGGGGGGGGGGCTTATGCCAGGAGAGTTCTACATTATCCAAGTGGTTCGTTTTAGTGGCCATGAGTCCACACCAGTTAGGAGCCTTAAGCCCTATTTGCACGGGACTAGTATTACCTGGGGACCTCATGTGATTTAGAAATTACCTCCCCATGTCTGTGTTTCGTGTGGCGCATTCGCACGGGATAAGCAAAGTCTGTATTTTACTCGAATTTACTGACATTATCCCCCCGGATATGATTGAAAATGTCAAGGCTCTGCTCTGCGTAACAGTAAAAGACGCCCCCTAATCACCGAGATGCCGATTCGCACGGGACTGAATATTATCACGACCTCTGTGTTTGGCGAAATATGGCAGGTAATTTGCGGTGGAATTTTTACTTTACAAATTACGGACATGGCAGATTCACACGGGATTAAGATCACAGACGACCTCTGCAATCAGGTCCCCAGGTAATACTAGTCCCGTGCGAATAGGGCTTTAGTCTTTAATTTGATCAGCTAATGTTTTTACCTCTCTTTATGCAATCATTTGCAATATTGCACAGTGTGAACATGGGACTTTTATTCTTCATGCCATATGAAGCTATTTCTGACATAATGTCACATAAGAGGGTAAATAATCCCTATAAGCATTAAAAAGCATGATTAAGAAAAATTACCAGCTTGTTAAAATTCTGGGATTGCATTTGTGGTTGCAACAAAACCTAGCACACATACGGGGTCCCCAGGACCAGCTTGAGAACCACTGAGCCAGACTAAGAACATCTGCTCCAGGGTGCAAACCGGCTTGCCCTCAATCACTGTGAATTGATTCTAATTGTTTCTATAAATCTGAATAGTGTAGAGTTGATTCTGGCAACTCTTGGGCAAAATAATTGCGCCCAAAGTTTTACAAACTGATACCTTGTCCAAGTAAAAGTAGTTTCTTTGCTCAGGACGTCACATAACATGGTAATTAACAACATCTAACTCACTGAGCTGTATGTTCCTCTTGTACAGGCTGTCATGGGTTATAGTGGCAGTGTTAAACCTGTGGGGTCAAGTGCAGTGTGCTTAGCTGGAGCATATACTTCAGGGTTAAACCCCTAGACCACAAAACTACATTACGACTGAAACAGCTGTCTAAAACTATGAATATAATAATTGAGTTTAAAAGCAGCTGTTTAAGTCGTAATGCAGTTCTATGGTCTAGGCGTTTAAACCTGAGGTTTAATCTCCAGCTAAACACACCGCTGTTGACCCGTGGTGTGGTAACAGCTGATAAACTTGGCTGCCAGTACGGTGATGTCACCGCTCTGGAGTGTATGCTAAATGCCTGTAATGTAAATGCAGTTTAGACAACCTGTTTTCTAAGATGGCACCTTCCAATTACAGAAGACTACGGAAATGCAATTTCCAAAAATGACACATTTGTGGAACCCAGAGTTTTTTTTTAATGTTGTGAATCATGTTCAAAATCATTTTTTAAATTCTTTGTAGAAAAAAAGAATACCAAAAGTTTACAAGATTTAAAATATTGTAATAAAAATAATAAAAATGAAAAGGCCTCTTCATAGTACTTCATCTTGGCTAGAGATGCCACCACATGCTGTCGATCACAGACTTGATTCCTCCATTGGGAAACACTGATTTGCAGTAACCGGCCAGTCTCTGATGACCTCGGCAGGCTCCCCCCACTTTGGGGTTCACAAAGCTGCCATCAGGAGGACTTCACATTCTCAGAAGCTGCAAATGGAGGACCCGCTGGGTTCATTAATACTGTGCAAACGGCCGTTTGTGCCCCGCTAACGCTAACACACACACGGCTGCAGAGGCAGGTTCTGGTACTCTGTGACCAGATGCCATCTCCTACTCTTCTTTCATTCAAGATTCAAGTAAAGAAAAAAAGTTAATGAAATCAGATCATATGTATACTGGAATAAAAAACAAAATCAGGCAGTCTGTGCAAATCAGAAAAAAAGTCCTCAGAAAACACAAACAATAAATTTATCAACTGTTTCATTTCATTCTTATGCAGAGACTTTCCTATGATTATTCTGCGTTGAAAGATGTATTTTCAGAAGCACACATTCGGCTACATGGTTTCATCGGTCACATTAAAAAGACTTGATGTAAAAGTATTGTAAAAGACTTGATGTGACAGAATTGTAAATGACTTGATGTGACAGAATTGTAAAAGACTCGATTCAGGCCACAGAACGACACTCAGTTGTGAACTTCCAGGTCACTCCACGACCCCCCCCCGGCACTTCCTGTTTGACAAATGGGGGTTAGCTCAAGCATCGGATACGTTGCAGAGCAAGCAGAGCTGTTCACGGGACGGACAAAAGAACAGGTTATCAGCGCGGATACACAAGGAGATATCTGGATTGTTTAATATTTCAGATTTTATGTATTTTGTTGATTGGCTAATACTGTTTTTGCAATGAAGGATATTGTAGATATCTGGAGAAGATGTACAGGCTTTACAGTCACTAATGTAGGGACGTTTGGGGGTCCATGGTCTGAAACACGAAAACACACTTCAATTAACTCCAGAGCAGCTTACAGAGGAAGGCCATGTTTCCTGAGACTGCACATATGAACACATTACTTAATAGCTTTTATTCTCAGTGTTAACGAACTGTACATGTTAAATACCAGTTTTAATATCACACCAGCACTTTCCTCCCTTTCCTTGAATGCAGCAGTCTCAGGTTTCAGAGGAAACTGTTCCAGCCAAAATCAATATGAAATGTAATTTTTTGAAGGATAATTGGGTAATATAGACACACACACACAACCTCTGTACAAATGGCTTAGGAGTTGCTGAAGTGTATTTTCTTGTGTTAGACCACAACCCTCAGAATGCCCAATACCTACCACTGTGAAGCCGGCAGGACATCACAAAGACTGTGAGAGCCAATCAAAATCATACACTAAACCTGAGGTAATATTTTAGGAAACCAGCACCTAAACTATCCCTTCAAAGAAACACTACGCATGAAGAGGTCCATTTCATTTTGATGTGCCTCACGCTGAGTGTGTTTTCCGAGATGGCCTGAACTCTGTTCTAATTGGTGCACGGATGAGAAGCCACTTTCTTTGGCTCTGAAAAAACTTCATGGGGCACTAGGACTCAAACCTGCAACCCCATCCAGCTCTGCATTCAGTGTGCTTGTCCGTGTGCGTGCGTGTGTGTGTGCGCGTGCGTGCATGCATGCGTGTGTTTTCATGTATCTGTGCGAGTGTGCGTGTGTGCGTTTGTGAAAGGTTTTAATTTCTTCCCTCCATAATACGGTGTACCTATCTGAAAAAAACATGGATTATTTTAAGGCATTTCCTTAAAAATATAATCTAGTAAAAAGTAAAAACACATGCCACTTGCTCTGGCAAGTATGCAGTGCATTCTCAGGTGGAGGTACAGCGAAACAGAGCAGGACAAAGATGAGCTGTGACACTTAAAAAGCTCATCTGGGGCTCTTGGGTCAGCTCACAAATGACAAGGGTAACAGTATTCAATGAGGGCAGATCCCAGATCCAAAGTGACAAGCTCTCCTCTTTTCCTATTGGCCCTCACTCCCGCCCGTCACCACCACACACTGAATTTTTAGTAAAGGCACAAAGACACGTCCTCATCTGAGTCACTAGGACAGACGGTTGAAGGATCATCGATAATCAGACCTGCTGCAGGGTTCGGTTCAGCCCGGTCCCTGCTGTATCTCCAGCAGTCCGACCCGCTCGTGGTACTGCCTCTCCCGGGCCTGGCTAATCTTGGTCCTGAGGTCCGTGGGCTTCTCAAAGAAGTTGACGAGGGACTGCTCTGTGAGAAGGGAGGCCAGAATCTGGGCGAAGCTGACCGTCCACTCGCTCCCGGACCTCGATATGCCGGGCGAGGGGGGTTCCTCTGCCACTGCGGCCCTGCCCTCCTCCTCCCGGGAGCACCGGCTTCTGTGGTCCACCTCCCCAATCTGCAGAACCAGGCTGGTAACTGTGGCAATGGCCTGGAAGAGCTCGTTCTCCTCCTGCGGAGCTTCATGGAACATGCTGTACAGGGTCTTACAGAACTGGATGAACTCCCTCTGCACAAGAGACAAGGCAAGAGGAATGGGTTAACCAAACAGGACAGGATCATAACCAGTCCTGGGATGAGAGGGATGTGTTAACCAAACAGAAGATGGCTTAACAAAAAAGTGTCAAACTAAAGTTCTGGAGGGCTACAGGGCATGTAGGATTTGTGGTTTCCTTTCAATCAGCAGTCAATTTAGATCTTAAAGTGTGGGGTCTGTAGTCAAGTAATGACTGCATTGACAATCAAATGCTCCCCTGCAGTTTACAAAAAGATCACAAGAGACTTGCTGCCCATCAAAATGGTGGAATGTCAGGGGATCTCTGTGGAACTCTCTGGATTACCTGAGTCATCATGGGTAACGGCTTCTCCATGTTCTCTTCCTTCTCCTTGGCAAGATCCTTCAGCATCTGCTTCAGCTGCTCCTGGTAGTCTTTCATCTCTCCTTCACAGTAAAAGCAAAAGTAAAACTCTTTCAGCTCTCTTTCACAGTAAGAGCAAAAGTAAAATTTCATCAGTTCTCTTTTGTGATAATTTCACTGATGTATGATAACTCCATTTAACCTAAACCCTTTCCTCTTTCCCCTTGTTCCCTGAGAGACAGTGAACCCGTCTGTGCTCAGTTTCTCACCGTTAGGGGACTCCATGTAGAGCGGTCTGCTGGTGGACAGCAACGGGGTCTTCAGGGGGGAGGGGTCATCCTCATGCTCAGTGAGAGCTGCACAACATCCAAATGCATAATTAACCCACACATATATCATTGCTCTAATAAACCCACACATCTATCACTGCTATAATTAATCTACACATTTATCACTGCTCTAAATAACCCACACATCTATCACTGCTCTAAATAACCCACACATCTGTCACTGCTCTAATTAATCCACACATCTATAACTGTTCTAACTAGCCCACACATCTATCACTGCTCTAACTAGCCCACACATCAATCACTGCTCTAATAAATCCACACATCTATCACTGCTCTAACTATCCCACACATATAAGACTGCTAGCCCACACGTCAATCACTGCTATAATTAATCCACACATCTATCACTGCTCTAATTAACCCACACATCTATCACTGCTCTAATTAATCTACACATCTATCACTGCTCTAACTAGCCCACACGACAATCACTGCTATAATTAATCCACATATCTATTACTGCTCTAATTAATCCACATATCTATCACTGCTATAATTAATCTACACATTTATCATTGCTCTGGAAACAAATTGAATCTGCCCAATATGGGAAGTCAGGGGGGTCTCACCTGGGGGGACGTGCAGGCGATACAGCAGGCGAATCTTTTCGTTCAGCTCCCCACAGTACATCGTATCTGAGGGACATAGTAAACACAGTTTTCATAGAGACAGTTGAGCTCAAGGTGAAGGCCAAACCATGTTTCCCAAATATTATCTAGATTAACAGATAATTATCTTTGTATTATCTTAATACAGAAAACTATCTACCATTGAATCTGAAGTGTTACAACTTTTTATTTAATCATAAATATTTATGGATGGGAGTGGCTACAGACACTATGAGAGCCAATGGATTCCTCAGGTATGCTTCTTCATGAAAATATGTGAACTAATATAGAACTGGAAATTCCAAGAGGAAAGAAGTAGGGATGATTGCCACACTGAACTACAGTTATTCTGTGAAGAAACCAGGCTTCACTTCCTGTTACAGTTATTCTGTGAGGAAACCAGGTTTTACTTCCTGTTAGTTCATGTCATTTTCAGAAAGCATGACAATTTCCTGAAAAAATAGACAGTGAAAGCATGAAAAAATTTCTCAAACTTTTTTTAACTATTTTAATCAGCAGTGCTCCGTTCTGCCTTATTTCAGAACATATCCCTTGCTTGAAAAACCCATTCTGTGCATAAATTCTTTGGCAGATCACACATTTCTACAAGGCCAATAAAACAGCT